>CM076584.1:735238775-735716455 GCA_034641835.2 Pinus albicaulis | reverse complement strand
CCCCTGTTAGCGCTCAAATCTACCTTAGGCTGAAATAAGGTAAAACTCAAGGCGCTACATCAAACCACGCTCAGCCTCGTAGCTAGCCCTACGAGGACAGGAGAGGGCTCTCTCCGGGTCTATCTCAGCAAAGGATCTTCAAAAGGGGCTGAGATGACTTATAATGAACAATGAATACTGATTTTAGGCTAGTAAAGAGATAGGAATGTTTGATTTTGATTTTTTGGGTTTTTGTTGGAGAAATGGGAAAAACAATTTTTGGGTCTGGGGATAAGGCCAGATCTTTGCAGATTTCGAGTTGGGGCGAGGTAGGCAATATTCTTAATGCTTTTGATTGGATATATGGATGGATCAGAAAGACAAGGAGCAGAAAAGGGCAAGGATTAACATGGATCCTTTTCAAACAGGCGAAAACATGTAAAATTAAACGAATTCAAAGGCAGAGCATTGTAATCAATGAATTCAACCTCATCTACTCATTCATTTAATTTTAGAAGCATAAGAAGGGATGGCGTACATTAAACATGAAAGAACTTACAATAAACTGAGAGAAAACACCATTAAGAACTGAAAGCCACAAGAATCCCAACAGGTGCTGCAAAACCTCTGATCTTTCCTTAGCCAAAATATGAAAAAATATGTACAATAGTGCCAAAAGTTTCCCAAGAGTCCAACCTGTAGAAAGTCTCAAAAATTACAATATATAGATCACTCTAACCCCTTCCCATGCCTCTAGGGGTCGAATTCCTTCTTCAGGGATCATTTTCAACCAAATTCTAGTCAAGGAACTAGAATCTAGGCAGCTAACAACTTGCCTCTAAAAGAGTGGAAACTGATTCATTTACATGATTTTCACTTTTTTGAGAGTGAATCTTCTAGAATAGGTAAAAGTAAGCCAAAGTTACATGCCAACCATCAATTTACATCATAAAAACCCAAAAATTTCATCCACAAGAAAAACTGGTCCCAACTGGCCGAAATTCTGAGCTGGAAGTTGAAAATTCAACCAAAAATCTATGTGGGTAGCGTGCCTGAGCTGTATGGGTAGCGCGCCATTCAGCCTAATTTTGAGGCACTTCCCGGCATCCAAATTGAGGTCATGATAGCTCGTTGGAAAGCCCTGGATGTTGGCTATCCAACCCAAGTGTAATTTCCCAATTTGGAGCTCCTTTGACCCTCCAAAACTTCATTCTCCCAGAAGTACTTCCTGCTGCTGCAAAAGGTGGCAGCAAGGTGGTTTTCATGGTGTTTTTGGGCCTTTTGACCATCCAGAATCTGATGAAATGCTTCGGAAATGCCTGAGCATGCATAAATTACCATGAAAAACCCAAAAATGCAAATATTTCCTTCAGCAAGTGTCCCGAACAAAAGTGAGCACATCGACGCGCTACCCATATAGCAGAAAAATCTGTTTTTGGACCAAAATATTTCAAAATGACAAAATTTTCTCCGAATTTGCTCAAATTCGGAGCAAAGACCCTCCATCATGTATCATGCCCATCCAACGAAGCCTCGGCCAAAATCCGGAGTGGATTAGGCCTCTTCCGCCATTTTAGTGCTTCGCTCAACCTCCTCTTCAGAATCTTCATTCTCGCTTTGCAGACATGCATGCAAGCCCAATAATGACCTTTCATGTGACGAAGAATGTCTTTGTCTCTGTTGGCCTTCTCCAACAACTTCTCCAAATGAATTTTAACCCGTGTGAGTACAGAATCTCGATCAATTGGTGTCATGTCGCCGGGTCTCTTCCGGGCCAATTGTCGATCTTCACGGATTCGCCGCAGCTCATAAAGTTCGTGCTCATCCTCCAGTTGTTTGTTACGCTGCTCCAGGTAGTTTATCACCCACTGAGCCATCTGCAATTTCCCTTTCAGTATGTCATTCTCGGCCCTTTTCTCCTGGATGATCTCTTTCAGTTTCGAGCTAGGAGAGCTCGCATCAACATCAATGATTGTGAAATCCGTGTCCCAGCCTCTTGATGGGCCCTCATCATGCATGGGCCTCTTGCCCCTATCCTGGATCTGTACCTATTCTGAAGAAGAAGGCGAGACCCCTTCCACATCATGTGGAGATAATACTCGCTCTGCTGATGGAGTCGGCAAGACCCCTTCCACCCCGGGTGGAGATAATACTCATCGTGTAGCTGCAAATAAGGCCTTGTGGCCTCGCTGGTATGTCACAAACAATGGAGCACTGATATGCTCAATCTCAGGAATGTCAGGCTGGTGTGAAGGCTCTCCCGCATCATGAAATACCTCGGGAGGCGGCTGTGGCGCTGTGAAAAAGTCACGGGAGATGAAATCCTCCCAAGTGATGCCCTGCTGTGTCAACTGATGTACCACTACGATCTTGATCAGAGCGTAATGATATATACTTCTATGCTGCTGTGCTGGGGTCTTCTTCTGTACAAAAATCATCATCCTCTCTATGTTGCGATACATGAAGTACGGAATGTTCATCATACGTACCCTCGTGAAGTGCAACAACAAACGAACATGGTACGCAAAGAGACGCGAGAATCTTCCCTCACAACTGAAATACCGAATGATGAGTTTCATCAGTGGTGCAAACTCATCCCTCAGGAATCTGAAAGGAAAAACTCTGCCCAAGTGCCTCATATACCCAGGTTTGATGTATGGCTCATAGTGGAATTTATCCAACTGCTGACGTTTGTTCCATTCCTCTCCTATATTTGGTATGCCGGTGGCCTGAGCAATAGTCACTGGTGACAAAATGAAATCTACTCCGGCGAGATTTACCCAGCCATCATGTAAATGTAGAACAAATAGATGAGCTAGTTCACGATGAAGCTGGGTTTGTGAAATCATCTCACAGAATCGAAAACATGACTGAAACCGAAAACAATCCATTGCAAGCGGACATGCCTGCAATTGAGCCAAAGAAGTAGGCTCCTCCCTGAGATGTTTACCACCTTTGCCACCTCTGTGAGGCCTCCGTGGCACATTACCCTCTGCTGTGGAATCACTGTCAGACTCCTACTCATAAACTGACTCTGTCTCTGACATGGCTTTGAAAACAAAATATTTGCAATATGGATGCTGATATAGGTGCAGTGAAGGAAAGATTTTAATGTAAGTTCAAAACCCAATAAATTTCACACATGTACCCAAGTATCACAGGAAAACAAAATCATAATGAGGATGGCTCTGTTTTAATGGCATAAAAACTATCACTGTTCTGATCACAAGTAAGTTTGACAAATGAGTACCAAATGCAACTGTATGGTACAACTTTTATAATGATGGCCAAAATTTGTCAAAGGGGCAAACAAATATGGGACTGTGTTTTATCAAATGGGGAATAGGAACAACATGACAATGATCACAGTGAAACAAATGGCCATGACAATGATAATAGAATTATGATGACAGCAGTGGTGATATTATGGTGGTGGAGGATATAGACTAGTCAACATAAGACTATGTAAAAACATGAAAAGACATGATAGCAGTGATAAGATGATAAACTAAGGGCGCGAGGATGATGTACACAGCGTGCTAGGGCATGAGCATATCCACTATTCACAAAAGTTTTCAAACCTTCACAAGACTGTCCATATATATTCAAAACCCTTAAGGAATAAATCTGCATATAAATGTAGGGTTCATACATTTCTCTTCAACCAAGGCTTGTTTCCCAACATCAATAACACCACAATCATGCTAAAAATCTACTGAGCAATGATAAAAACCTGTTTGCAAGTTGCTGGAGTCGATTTGATACGAAACTGGGCGCAAGACAAAAAATTTCTGGGCTCTGTGTTGTATGGGTAGCGCCCCTGCCCAATGGGTAGCGCGCCTCAAGTGGGTAGCGCTCGTGTTAATTAACATTGGCTGTGGAGTTTAAGTGGGTAGCGCGCACCATGTGAGTAGCGCGCACTCTGTATGGGTAGCGCGCACTCCAAACACTGTCCACGGTTATGAAAACACGGCTTCGGCCTTCAAGAACTCAAATTCGATTTCTGCCTTGCGAATTTCTTGCAAATGACTTTGTTTGCCATGTTTTATACATGAAGAAAATATCTCATCAAATCAGATTTGATTTCAAATTTGTTTGATAACCCACTTTCATAATGTTTCTGCACTTTGACATTTGATCTTTAATACAATGTTTCTCCTTTGGCTTTTCTGAGTTTTTGGACTGATAACTTTGCTGTCTTTTGCAGGGATCCGGCACTTGGCTTAGGAAAAGATCAGAGGCTTGCTCTAAAGTTTCTTATGATGAAATAAATACAATTATTACAAACATGAAATTAGACAATTTCTAGTTCCAAAACAGAGTTTTGGACTAGAAATGTCTTCAAATACTTTTGATAATAAAAATGTGAAATTCAAAACTTGCGAAACCAACCTCATGGCCTGCGGCCTTTATGACATGTATGCAAAGAACTTGAAAACCCTAGACTCTAAGACTAAAGACTCTTTTTTAACGAAAACAATCATTAATGACCATGAATGAAATGACTATGAACTTCAGTGATTTTTGAGGAATTTTAAATAGCCCTGCAGGTACAAGCATGAGGAAACACATGACAACCAGACCCCCTCGTCAGTCAATGGCATGCTCCTAGCGAAATGCAACGAAGTGGAACAAGCGAGACACCTAAGAATGAATATGAAAAAAGCGAAATGATCTCTGACAGAGGGCTGTAAGGACCGACTCTAACATTGGCTCCAATGGGGATGGTGGCTCCATGGAGATGCCAAGAACGGCAGATCTCTGGGGGAGTCAGACAGTGCCTTCATCCATTGGGCGATGGAGTCATTATTTCGACAAAGAACTCAAAACTCTTGATATATTTATTGACTGTAAACTTGACTAAAAAGGTGACTGAAACTTGACCAAAACTGACTCGATTTTAAACTGAAAAGACTGAAAAAATGACTTGACAAACTTCAAACCAACCAACCTCCATCTCCAGAATTATAGCCTTCGCTCCGGGCCCCAGACTGAAGATGAGAGATCAGTACACACTTGCAATAAAACAGAAATAAAATGATATATAAAATGATGATGAAATCAACAGAAAATACTCAGAAGTGGTATCGCTTCAGCAACCGACCATTGATCGGTCCTCCAGGACAATCATCTCCATTCATTTCCTTGAGAAGAAAGGCATTTTGACCACGATACGCTGCCATCTTAAAAGGACCCTTCCATAGGTTTTCAAATTTACCGTGCTTTCCCTTATCTTCATTCCGAGCATCCCATTTCAAAACCACCTCATCCAGCTAAAACTTATCTGTTTTTGCCTTCCTGTCATAAATCTTCTTTATGCGCTCCTACAACTTGAAAGTATTTTAAAATACCTCCTCCCGTGTCTGCTGTAAATGAATCATCTGATTAATCCTCCGCTGCATGGGATCTTCCTCACTACCAGCTTCCTGAAGCAATTTGACCACCGGGACAGCAAGTGAAGTAGGAAAAACCGTGTCTGTTCCGTACACCAACTCGAAAGGAGACATGCCAATAGAATTTTTCTGACTTACTCTGTCAGCCCACAGTGCATTCACTAATTTCTTATGCCAGCCCTTTTTGTTGATTTCCAGCAATTTCTTAATGATATTCACCAAGGATTTATTTGAATATTTCGCCAAGCCATTTCCTTGCGGATGGTAGGCGGTCGAATGTCCCAAGGTGATATTGTATTTATAACAAAATTCAACCATCCTTTTAGACTTGAAGGCCGCTGCATTATCTGTGATTATTTTACTAGGACACCCAAAACGTGACAGAATATTGTTTTCAAGAAAAGAGATAATTACCGCATCCGTGGCCTGTCGAGTGGGAATCGCTTCGATCCACTTTGTGAAGTAGTCCGTAGCTGTCAATATCCATCTATGCTGTCCGGAAGAAGCTGGGTGGATTTCCCCGATGAAATCCAATCCCCACTGCTGGAATGGTGCACTAACTTCAATTGGTTTGAGAGGCAAAGGCTGTAATTTTTGCTTCCCTTCGAAAATTTGGCATTCGTGACAATTCTTAACAGCCTTGTATACATCTGAAAACAAAGAAGGCCAATAATACCCTACCCTTAGAATCTTATTCGCTGTGGTCTTCCAAAACAAATGGCCTCCGCAGTCACCTCTGTGAAAGTCCTCTAAAACTCTTTGAGCTTCCTCCTCTACCAAACAATTCAACAACACTCCCCCAGGGTCTTTCCAATACAATGCAGAATTCAATATACAAAATTTTGCAGCTCTCAACTTCAATGTTCTACTCTTATTTCTAGGCATCCCGGGAGGTGGAGATAAATTCTGAAGCACGTATAAAATGTCAGCATACCAAGGGGAAGAAACAAAAATATCAGATACCTGAACTGACGTACTTTCCTCATATTCATCGGACATGGCAGCAATCAAATTTATATCTAGAGCATGCAGATTTGTTTCAGCCATGAGCTTGGCGAGTCCTTGTCCTTTGATCAGCTTGGTCGGTTTAATCTCCACATCGTATTCTAACAACGCAACGATCCACTTACCCCGTCTTCCCTCTGGATCTGCCTGTACCAAAACATCTTTAACTGCTGCGTTAGGAACGTATGCTATAATGTGAGAATGCAGTATATACACACGGAAATATTTCAAGGCCTTTACAAGCGCAAGTGCTTGTTTCTCAAAAATGTGGTATTTCAATGCTCCGTCCCTTATAATCCGACTGAAAAAAGCAATGGGCTTCTCAACTCCATCCCTTTTTTGCATTGAAACAGCTGCCAATGTGTGCTCAGAAGCAAAAGAAAACAAAATGAAGTCCTGTGTGTAGTCCGGGTTGATTAAAATAGGGGCTGAAGAAAGAGCTATCTTTACCAAATTGAATGATTTCACCGCCTCTTCTATCCACTTTACCTGACTGTCCTTTTTCAGCATGTTCGTGATTTCTCTAAGATGCTCTGCAAGATTTGGAATGAAACGTCGCAGAAAATTCATTTTGCCATTAAATGACTGTATTTCTTTCTTGTTCCGGGGCTTTTCAATTTGCTGTATGGCTTCAATACGTGCAGGGTCAACTCGAATGCCATCTTTCGATATGATGTGGCCAAGGAGCTTGCCTTCATCCATGGCAAAAAGACTCTTTTTCGGATTCAGCGAAATGCCATATTTTCTGCACTTCTGGAAAACAATTTTCAAATGATATAAATGTTCCTCATCAGAATTTGAAAACACAATTAAATCATCAAGGTAAACAACCAAAAATACATCTTTCTCGTTGGCAAAAGCCATGTCCATTGCACGCTGAAAGGTGGCGTCTGTATTCTTCAAACCAAACGACATTTTTGCATAATGAAACGTTCCCCATGGAGTGGTGAACGCAGTCTTGTCACGATCATCTTCCTGCACTAAGATTTGATTGTGTCCTGAATAGCCGTCGAGTAGTGACATCCTTGATGCTCCAACTACTCGCTGCAATATATGGTCCATTTTTGGCAGCAGATAATTGTCTTTTAATGATACCTTATTCAAATTTCTGAAATCGATACATAAACGGATCTCACCTGTTTTCTTTCTCACGGGCACCAAATTTGATATTCAATCTGAAAATCAGATAGGCACAATGATTCCTGACTTATACAACCTGTTTACCTCTTTTTCAATCGATGGTAGCAGCTTTGGATTGATTCTCCTCAACTTTTGACGGAAAGGCTTCTGATTTGGTTTGATGGGGATAGTATGCTGAATGATATTAGTGTCGTATGTTTTTAGATCTGAGTAATCCCACACAAAAGCATCAGAAAATGAAGACAACAATTTCACATACTCAGCCCTTACCTTTGGTGATAATGACTTAGATAACTTTACCATCTTGGGATTCTCAGCTGTCCCAATATTTACCTCCTCAACACCTTTCTCCATTGGCCTCAATGTCGGTTTGCGGGCCACATCGTCTTGATCAAACAGTTCTTCCAAAGGAATCAATCCCTTAGGAATGATGTTATCTTTAAGTTGCAGCACTTCCATTTGGTTTATTTGTATGTCATCATTACCATCATCATGTTCTGTATCTATGGAGGTGTCTTTAAACTTACCCTTATTCTGCAGAAAGTCACTAATCTCCTCGTCATCCTGAAAGACTTGCCAACATCGCTAATTGTCTGGGATGGTGGGGCGATGTTTCACATGAATCTCGAACTTGTTGCTGGAATTCATTGGAATTTTTAAATTGCTTGCTGCCTTAGCTAGTCCATCAGCAACACCATTTTGTATGCGAGGCACACATGTCAAGGTATGATCAGAAAATAACTTCAGAATATCTAAAACTGCATTACGATAAGCCCTCATGCGAGGATTCTTGGCCTGAAACTCACCTTTAACCTGCTTTATCACCAACTCTGAATCACCATACACTGCAATTCTTTTCGCTTTCAGCTTTCTAAGAATCTTAAGGCCAGCAATTAGAGCCTCATATTCCGCTTCATTATTAGAACAGTCAAATGCTAGCTTGTAGGAACACACTCTCACATTGCTTGGAACCTTATCCGGAGCGGAAAATGGACTATGAATCCAAACACCAATTCCAGCACCGTCACTACCCACTGCGCCATCAAAATCCATGGTCCAAAGACCATCTTCATCGTCCTCTAAATGCTGAAATTGCGCCAGCTCTGTTTTTTCTGTTTGCTGCCCATTGTCTTTAGCTAATTGCTCCACAGTAGCTTGTTCTTCTCTTCTTTCCTTTTGCAGAACTTCTCTAAAATTCTCAGTGATTTCTGGTATATCTTTCGCCTGAACTAATTGACTATCTATATCATTAAAACTATCAGCAAGCAACACAAACGACTCTAAGTCGGTATGTACATAATTTACAGGATGATTGATTGGCTTCTCTTTGCTAGTTATCATGTATTTCATCTTCTGCTCTCGATATAACTTTCTCATTTGACCGAAGACTGGAATTGTCTCATAAGAGAAATCTAACTGAAGTGTACCTTTCAACTTGGCTCCCCAAGATCTTGAAAGGAGCATACCAAATCGCGGAGGAATGTCCGCCACAACCACATCCATTAAGACATTCTTCGCTGGAATTTGATCTAAGCTTACAACCAAATCTTTGATGAGTCCTATACACCTCACACGGCTGGAATCAAATGAATACAAATCATGATATTTTCTTGTAATGTCTACTCCCAACTTTTCCATGATCGCCTTTGGCATCAAATTGTGCGAAGCACCCGAATCGAACATGGCATTGTGCAAAACATATTCATGCAACCTCAAACTGATATAAAAGGGAGGAAAATCACTGTCAGGGGACTCACCATCTAATGCAGGCCCGAAAATCAATTCTGGCTGATCATCCTCAACATTTACCGTATCGAACATTGGATCAAAGTTCAGAATTTTGGAGACTTGACCGCGGTAGCTGCTGTTCTTCATGATTTATGTCAAAGGAATAGATATTTTTAACTTGGAAATTTCATTTTCCAAACTAAATGCTGAAACTTTTTCGACTTCTTTAACTGGAACTTCCTTCTTTTCAGCCTTATCTTTCACTATGTTTGGCTGATTTACCTTTTCTGCTGATGATACTTTACTAGCTGCGGGATCAATTGTCTCTTTTCCTTTCTTCTGTGGTATCGGTGAATCTGCCTTTGGTGTTGAAGCTTCTTTTCGTTTCTGAATTGGATTTATGGGCACATCTCGGTTTCTCAATGAGTATTGCTTCTGTTGAGCGGACAAAGCATTCAAATATCCTCTTTGGTAATCATCTGACTCTTCTTCTAAATCTGCATCATTTGCTAAAATGAAATCTTCATCTTTCTGTGCAGCTGAACTTTCTCCATATTCTTCATCCTCAGTAATGTAAATAGGCAGATCGTCGGGAGTAAAGAAATGATTTTTCTCACCTACTACATCATCATCATCATCTGAATCTTGACTCACAAAATTCTGCAAAAGAGGTGTTTTAATCTGCTGTTGGGGTGCCGGCTCTTGTGGTCTTTGTTCACGCTGCTTAATTCTGAACTGTGGCTGCTGCTGGCCACGGTAGTTTGGATTCTGAATCTGCGTTTCTGGTTTGTCAAGGTTCATCCTTTTGAGCATCTTTTCCATCTCACGAAGCAAGTGTTGTTCTGATGTAGATGTGGAAGTACTTCCTTTATAGTCACTCTTTTCTCTGCTTTCAACCGTGCTCTCTTATCGTTCAGATTTACCTCAACACTAACGGCAATCTTCTGCATATCTTCTAAGGTAGGCGGATCTCTGTCACGTAGCGAATAAGCCATCTCCGGATCGAAACCATCCGGGAATTTAAGAAGAGATAACTTTTTTGACGGTCTTAAGTCATCTGGAATTGCATTATACACTGTATTGAATCTGATAATATAATCCTGAACGGACTCACCCGGATTACGCTTGATGCCGGTATACTCTGAAGTGATTTGCAGCGGATCCTTTTTCATCTCCCATCGATCTAAAAACTGTGTCTGAAGGTCTTGCAATGTATTGATACTTCTGGCCTGTAGAGCTCTGAACCATTTACGAACCTCTCCTCCAAAAGTCTGGGCAAACAATCTCATTGAAACATTTTCTGCATCAATTTCATGCAGGTCCAAAAAGTCTGTCATTCGGAAAATATGCTGCTGAGCTGATATACTCTGTGGTGTGCCATCGAATATAGGAATTTTTCTCCGGTAATCAGCAGGCATAGGATCTAAATTGGCTGGAAAAACAAGAGGTGCAAATCTGGCTGCCATGACTCTTGGCGGATTTATAATCTGCTGTCTCGGAGAAACAGGAGGACTGGGAGCAGTAGGTGAACGAGGTGTATGTGGTGGAGACAGAGAAGAAACTACTACTGATTGCTGATCAGAAATCTCAGGCTGAACGGGGATGGTAGGGATAAAAGAAGGTTCAGTGGGAATCCATGAACTAGATGCAACTTCAGTTGGTCCAAGAGTTTGTGAAACAAATTCAGTGAATTCGGGAATGTTGGTAGCCACAATGGAATTTTGCAACTCTCTGTCCAAGTGATATGAAACAAATCTGAATTGCAAATCTTCAAAAAACAATGGATCCGGAACTAATCTTGATAACTCAGTTTCAGAAAAATTTACAAATAAGGATGTTTCAAATCGTTCATCAAAAGGAATTTCGTCAACATATATAATTTTCACAGGACAGGATGCAGATCTAGTAAGCAATCTTGAACTTCCAGAACTCACTTGACTTTCTCTTTCAGAACTTTCTTGACTTCCTTGTCTTCTAAGAATCCTAGGAATCAGATTTGGATTTTCAAATATTGTTGGTGGATCAGGGTCAGGATTTGACCTAGTATTCCTTCTTGAAGCCAGTGTATTGATCTTCTCGGGATAAATTTCAAGGAACACAATCAATTATCTTCAACCTATCGACTTCTATACTCAATCATCCAAAGGTCTAGAATGAACAAGTATACTGGGGTGATTTGCAAATCAAGTGCTGTATTCACAAGCTTACCGGAGATCGACTGAAGCAGTGTTTATCTACTTCCGCTTATGCATGGCAAAAGCGTTTCGAAAGCTACCTGGCGTGACTTCAGACTCCGTCTAAGACTCATGAAACAAACACATCAACAAGAAAACCATTGAGAAATTCCCCAGTATGGTCGCCACTATGTTAGCGCTCAAATCTACCTTAGGCTGAAATAAGGTAAAATCAAGGCGCTACATCAAACCACGCTCAGCCTCGTAGCTAGCCCTACGAGGACAGGAGAGGGCTCTCTCCGGGTCTATCTCGGCAAAGGATCTTCAAAAGGGGCTGAGATGACTTATAATGAACAATGAATACTGATTTTAGGCTAGTAAAGAGATAGGAATGTTTGATTTTGATTTTTTGGGTTTTTGTTGGAGAAATGGGAAAAACAATTTTTGGGTCCGGGGATAAGGCCAGATCTTTGCAGATTTCGAGTTGGGGAGAGGTAGGCAATAGTCTTAATGCTTTTGATTGGATATATGGATGGATCAGAAAGACAAGGAGCTGAAAAGGGCAAGGATGAACATGGATCCTTTTCAAACAGGCGAAAACATGTAAAATTAAACGAATTCAAAGGCAGAGCATTGTAAACAATGAATTCAACCTCATCTACTCATTCATTTAATTTCAGAAGCATAAGAAGGGATGACATACATTAAAAATGAAATAACTTACAATAAACTAAGAGAAAACACCATTAAGAACTGAAAACCACAAGAATCCCAATAGGTGCTGCAAAACCTCTGATCTTTCCTTAGCCAAAATATGAAAAAATATGTACAATAGTGCCAAAAGTTTCCCAAGAGTCCAACCTGTAGAAAGTCTCAAAAATTACAATATATAGATCACTCTAACCCCTTCCCATGCCTCTAGGGGTCGAATTCCTTCTTCAGGGATCAGTTTCAACCAAATTCTAATCAAGGAGCTAAAATCTAGGCAGCTAACAACTTGCCTCTAAAAGAGTGGAAACTGATTCATTTACATGATTTTCACTTTTTGAGAGTGAATCTTCTATAATAGGTAAAAATGAGCCAAGGTTACATGTCAACCATCAATTTACATCATGAAAACCCAAAAATTTCATCCACAAGCAAAACTGGTCCCAACTGGCCGAAATTCTGAGCTGGAAGTTGAAAATTCAGCCAAAAATCTATGTGGGTAGCGCGCCTGAGCTGTATGGGTAGCGCGCCTTTCAGCCTGATTTTGAGGCACTTCCTGGCATCCAAATTGAGCTCATGATAGCTCGTTGGAAAGCCCTGGATGTTGGATATCCAACCCAAGTGGAATTTCCCAATTTGGAGCTCATTTTCCCCTCCAAAACTTCATTCTCCCAGAAGTACTTCCTGCTGGTGCAAAAGGTGGCAGCAAGGTGGTTTTCATGGTGTTTTTGGGCCTTTTGACCATCCAGAACCTGATGAAATGCTTCGGAAATGCTTGAGAATGCATAACTTACCATGAAAAACCCAGAAATATAAAGTTTTCCTTCAGCAAGTGTCCCGAACAAAAGCGAGCACGTCGACGCGCTACTCGTATAGCTGAAAAATTTGTTTTTGGACCAAAATATTTCAAAATGACAAAAATTTCTCCGAATTTGCTCAAATTTGGAGCGAAGACCCTCCATCATGTATCATGCCCAGCCAACGAAGCCTCGGCCAAAATCTGGAGTGGATCAGGCCTTTTCCGCCGTTTTAGTGCTTCGCTCAACCTCCTCTTCAGAATCTTCATTCTTGCTTTGCAAACGTGCATGCGGGCCCAATAATGACCTTTCATGTGGCGAAGCATGTCTTTGTCTCTGTTGGCCTTCTCAATCAACTTCTCCAAATGAATGTTAACCCATGTGAGTACAGAATCTCGATCAATTGGTGTCATGTCGCCGGGTCTCTTCTGGGCCAATTGTCGATCCTCACGGATTCGCCGCAGCTCATAAAGTTCGTGCTCATCCTCCAGCTGTTTGTTACGCTGCTCCATGTATTTTATCACCCACTAAGCCCTTTGCAATTTCTCTTTCAGCATGTCATTCTCGGCCCTCTGCTCCTGGATGATCTCCTTCAGTTTCGAGCTAGGAGAGCTCGCATCAACATCAATGATCGTGAAATCCGTGTCCCGGTCTCCTGATGGGCCCTCATCGTGCATGGGCTTCTTGCCCCTATCCTGGATCTATACCTGTGCCGAAGAAGAAGGCGAGACCCCTTCCACATCATGTGGAGATAATACTCGCTCTGCTGATGGAGTCGGCAAGACCCCTTCCACCCCGGGTGGAGATAATACTCACCGTGTAGCTGCAAAAAGGCCCTGTGGCCTCGCTGGTATGTCACATACGATGCAGCACTGATATGCTCAATCTCAGGAATGTCAGGCTGGTGTGAAGGCTCTCCCGCATCATGAACTACCTCGGGAGGCGGTTGTGGCGCTGTGAAAAAGTCACGGGAGATGAAATCCTCCCAAGTGATGCCCTCCTGTGCCAACTAATGTAACACTATGATCTTGATCAGAGCGTAATGATATATACTTCTATGCTGTTGTGTTGGGCTCTTCTTCTGTACAAAAATCATCATCCTCTCTATGTTGTGATACATGAAGTACGGAATGTTCATCATACGTACCCTTGTGAAGTGCATCAACAAACGAACATGGTATGCAAAGAGACGCGATAATCTGCCCTCGCAACTAAAATAATGAATGATGAGTTTCATCAGTGGTGCAAACTCATCCTTCAGGAATCTGAAAGGAAAAACTTTTCCCAAGTGCCTCAAATACCCAGGTTTGATGTATGGCTCATAGTGGAATTTCTCTAACTGCTGACGTTTGTTCCATTCCTCTCCTAAATTTGGTATGTCAATGGCCTGAGCAATAGTCATTGGTGACAAAATGAAATCTACTCCAGCGAGATTTACACGGCCATCATGTAAATGTAGAACAAACAGACGAGCTAGTTCACGATGAAGCTGGGTTTGTGAAATCATCTCACAGAATCGAAAACATGAGTGAACCCGAAAACAATCCATTGCAAGCGGACATGCCTGCAATTGAGCCAAAGAAGTAGGCTCCTCCCTGTGATGTTTACCACCTTTTCCACCTTTGTGAGGCCTCTGTGGCACATTACCCTCTGCTGTGGAATCACTGTCTGACTCCTGCTCATAAACTGACTCTGTCTCTGACATGGCTTTGAAAACAAGATATTTGCAATATGGATGCTGATATAGGCGCAGTGAAGGCAAAATTTTAATGTATGTTCAAAACCCAATAAATGTCACACATGTACCCAAGTATCACAGGAAAACAAAATCATGATGAGGATGGCTCTGTTTTAATGGCATAAAAACTATCACTGTTTTGATCACAAGTAAGTTTGACAAATGAGTACCAAATGCAACTGTATGATACAACTTTATAATGATGGCCAAAATTTGTCAAAGGGGCAAACAAATATGGGACTGTGTTTTATCAAATGGAGAATAGGAACAACATGACAATGATCATAGTGAAACAAAAGGCCACGACAGTGGTAATAGAGTGATGATGACAGCAGCGGTGATATTATGGTGGTGGAGGATATAGACTAGTCAACATAAGACTATGTAATAACCTGAAAGGACATGACAGCAATGATAAGATGATAAACTAAGGGCGTGAGGATGATGTACACAACGTGCTAGGGCATGAGCATATCTACCATTCACAAAAGTTTTCAAACCCTTCACAAGACTGTCCATATATATTCAAAACCCTTAAGGAATAAATCTGCATATAAATGTAGGGTTCATACATTTCTCTTCAACCAAGGCTTGTTTCCCAACATCAATAACACCACAATCATGCTAAAAATCTACCGAGCAATGATAAAAACCTGTTTGCAAGTTGCTGGAGTCGATTTGATACGAAACTGGGCGCAAGACAAAAAATTTCTGGGCTCTGTGTTGTATTGGTAGCGCCCCTGCCCAATGGGTAGCGCACCTCAAGTGGGTAGCGCCCGTGTTAATTAACACTGGCTGTGGAGTCTAAGTGGGTAGCGCGCACCATGTGGGTAGCGCGCACTCCAAACACTGTCCACGGTTATGAAAACACGGCTTCGGCCTTCAAGAACTCAAATTCGATTTTTGCCTTGCGAATTTCTTGCAAATGACTTTGTTTGCCATGTTTTATACATGAAGAAAATATCTCATCAAATCAGATTTGATTTCAAATTTTTTTGATAACCCACTTTCATAATGTTTCTGCACTTTGACATTTGATCTTTAATACAATGTTTCTCCTTTGGCTTTTCTGAGTTTTTGGACTGATAACTTTGTTGTCTTTTGCAGGGATCCGGCACTTGGCTTAGGAAAAGATCAGAGGCTTGCTCTGAAGTTTCTTATGATGAAATAAATACAATTATTACAAACATGAAATTAGACAATTTCTAGTTCCAAAACAGAGTTTTGGACTAGAAATGTCTTCAAATACTTTTGATAATAAAAATGTGAAATTCAAAACTTGCGAAACCAACCTCATGGCCTGCGGGCTTTATGACATGTATCCAAAGAACTTGAAAACCCTAGAATCTAAGACTAAAGACTCTTTTTTAACGAAAACAATCATTAATGACCATGAATGAAATGACTATGAACTTCAATGATTTTTGAGGAATTTTAAATAGCCCTGCAGGTACAAGCATGAGGAAACACATGACAACCAGACCCCCTCGTCAGTCAATGGCATGCTCCTAGCGAAATGCAACGAAGTGGAACAAGCGAGACACCTAAGAATGACATGCTCCTAGCGAAATGCAACGAAGTGGAACGAGCGAGACACCTAAGAATGATATGCAAAAAGTGAACTGATCTCTGACGGAGGGCTGTAAGGACCGACTCTAACGAGATATTGCACTCAATTTTGATGGTCCTTTGTTATCTTTCTTAACTACTTAAAATTATTGACACAATCATATGCTTTTACCTTAATATCTTGTAGAGCCCATTTCATCCAAAACACTCAAAAATAAGTAACTACTATGTATTCCACTTCTACTCTAGATAGAGAAAGTAATGACTCTTTCTTGCTTAACCATTAAACCAAAGACTCTTCTAAGTAGAATTATACATTGTCCACTTGTACTTTTCACAAGCCTAGTTGAATCTCTATATGTTGTCAATGTAAATTTCTCACAAGTAAATTTTTCAATGTAAATTTCTCAGCTTCTACAAGTTTTATAGGCAGAGTCTGTAAAGGGCTAGGTAGCCTCTGGATCTCATCTTTTATGGAAGGTGACATATCTAGTAAATGCCCCTACAGTCAATCTCTGGAATAGATCTAAATAGAAGTTCTTCATTTTAATATCCATAAAACACAACCACTTTAAGGTAAACTGTTTACATGCACGTCATTTCTCCCACAAACTAAAGGCTTCCTCCCATTAATTTTAGATGTGAATTCTACCATAAAATTTTTAAGTCAAACTTTAAGATAAACCATGCACATGTCATTTGCAATAAATGTCAATTTAATATCTAAATTCACATATGTTTAGTGGTGTCATTGTTTCACTTCTGATATTATGTTGCTTACCTTGATGAACAGGTGGAACTCTGCTGGGAGGCCTCTCTGTTTTTTGACTCTTTGCTCATACTGTCAAAGGTCGTTATATGTTATATGGGCTATACTGTATAGTTATTAGACTACATATCTTCATATAGAACTTGAAAATAGTATGATGGAAACCAAACATAATAATTTATTAGGACATCACAACTTGCTAATCAGTTATTAGACTACATATCTTCATATAGAACTTGCAAATAGCATGATGGAAATGTGAACTTGCAAATAGTATGATGGAAATGTGGATCTCAAAGAAAATTCATGATTAATGCTTCTAGAAACCAAACATAATAATGTATTAGGACATGCTCCTTTAACTTGAAAATAGTACATGGTCGAAATGTGGATCTCATGACTCTTCATGATTAATGCTTCTAGAAAACAAACATAATTTAATGTATTAGGACATGCTCCTTTAGGCTTGGTGGAATTACCTTTTCTTTCATGATTAATGCTTCTAGAAACCAAACATAATTTAATGTATTAGGACATAATTTAATGTATTAGGACATGCTCCTTTAGGCTTGGTGGAATTACCTTTGCTTTTTATTTCTCTCTTACACACATATATATATGAAGAGATGATCCCATTTTATTTTTTATTCATAGATCAAATGTCATTTAAATACAAGATTTATCATAATGTACAATGATTCATTCCATATTATTCATAAATTTTTTCATTGAAAAATGAACCCTTTAAATGATGAACCTAGTTAATGCTTATTCTTCATGAAGAAGACTACTTGATCTTTCAATTTGAATTTGATGATGGTTAGGTTTGTTATCTTTGTTGACTACTTCAAATTATTGACACAATCATATGCTTCTTGTTACTATTTTTATTCCTTCCTTATATTGTATTCTCCCCCTTAGTTATTGTGTACTCTCCCTACTCTTTCTATTCCTTCCCACATAGATATTGCACTCAATTTCATAGGCTCTTATTTTGAAGTCAAATATATTGTATTCCCCCCCTTAGATATTGTGTACTCTACCACATAGATATTGCGCTCAATTTCATAGGCTCTTTTTTGAAGTCAAATAAGTGGCAATAATTTACAAGAACTATCCCTAATTTGTTTCTCACATGTTCAAATGGTTCTCTAATGAGATAATTTACAAGAACTATTCCTAATTTGTTTCTCAGATATTCAAATGCTTCTCTAACAAGAGGCTTTGAAGGATCTACAACCTCTGGTTGAAGGATGAAGGTCAAGGACCTTCAAAGTACAAACAAAGGTTGAAGATCATTAAACCAAAGGTTTAATAATACAACCTTGAGTGATTCCACGGGTCCTCTACACCCTTCACACGGTGAAATTGGGATAGGTCTAGTGTTTACTTCTACAAGTTCTATAGGCAGAGTCTGTAAAGGGCCAGGTAGCCTTTGAATATCATCTTTTATGAAATGTGACATATCTAGTAAATGCCCCAACAGTCAATCTCTGGAATGGATCTAAATAGAAGTTCTTCATTTTAATATCCATAAAACACAACCACTTTAAGGTAAAATATGTACATGTGTCATTTCTCCCAAAAACTAAAGGCTTTCACTAATATCCATAAAACACAACCACTTTAAGGTAAATTGTGTACATGTGTCATTTCTCCCACAAACTAAAGGCTTCCTCCCATTAATTTTAGATGTGAAATCTACCATAAAATTTTTAAGTCAAAATTTAAGATAAACAATGCACATGTCATTTACCTCATGATCTTGTGTCATTTTTCTCATGCATTTGCAATAAATGTCGATTTAATATATATATTTTTATTGAATTTGTTTTTTCAGGGATAAGAAAACCATTAAATATGGTTGAAAAATGGAAATTATGCATAGAAGATTCTTGCTATCCCAATCCAGGGAAAGTAGTGATTACATATGTGCTTTCCAATATTGAGACTAGCACAGTCGTCCAAAGGAAAATGAATATACCGGGAAGAAAAACAAACAACGAGGCATATTATATTAGATTGATAGAACGCTTGGGAACAACGATGAAGTATGGATCAAATTGAATTGTAGTTTTCACCAATTCTGAACTTGTGTGCAACCAGATGAATGGCGTGTGCCAAGTTAAAAAGGAGAGGCTAAAAGAACTGCATGGAATAGCAAACAATATTGTTAGCCAATTTCAATTTTTTAGTATAAGGCATTGTACAAATGTGAATAAGATGTCTGCTGATCTATTGCGTGGGGCAATGCCAATTCATGATTCATCTATCAAAGATGAATTAGAATTATATAGAGCAATTCCAATGCAAGATTCATCTCTTAAAGATGAATTGGTTTTGAGATGCTCTTCTTCAAAAATTCAAGATTCATCTCTCAAAGATGAATTAGTGTTGAGACGCTCCCCTTCAAAATTTATTGATGGACATTGTAACATATCTTGGATATGTTTGTGTTGTGTACTTATAAATGCGTCTTTTTTAATGACCATGTGTTTTTTTCAATTATATACCAAGTGTGCTCCCACCACACCATGTAAAGCGCAACTTGGTGAGCTTCACATTTGCAACAAGTGGTGAACTTCACATTTTTATAAAATTAAAATGCAGGGACTTCAAGAAATTTTTGTTTAAATGGAGTTTCACGCTTCTTTTTTAATGACCATGTGTTTTTTTCAATTTTATACCAAGTCTGCTTCCACCATGTAAAGCGCAATTTGGTGAACTTATCATTTTTATAATTTCTTTTTTGCTTAAATTGAGTTTCACACATCAATTATTGCTTTGAAAGTTGTGTTCTACATAATTTGTGTACGCTAAATTACAAATTTATTTTTTGAAATCTATTTTGTGTAAATGTCCACCAATATATATCATGGAGGATGAACGATGAAGATCAACTGAATCCCATATGGGGGTTCAGGGATCGGGGGATGTTCATGGTATTTAAATATAATCTTAAATCTCCATACATGTATGTAAATATGGAATTGATTTTTTATTAACTTTTTGAGTTAAATTAGTTGTTAATAAGTTTCATTTTTTAATTTTTAGGAGCTAAGAGGAGAAGGGTCTCTACTCCATCCATGGAGCGTGCCCATGGTTCATCTAGTCGTGGTATGGTTCATGCAATTTAATCAATGAATATGTATATGTATTTATATGTACACATGAATGTATTTTTCAATTGATTATAAATTCGTATTTGTTTATGAAGCTTCTCTCTCGTCTCGAGAGGTTGGTGGTGGTTCAAATCCACTTAGAGGGCCATCAATGAGTGGTAGCAAGTTGCGTGAAGGGGGTGATATTTATTCCCCCGAAGGCCAATAAACGACTGCTGGTTCTCAGCAGGGTCGTTTTGGGTCTCAACAGTTTCATGTTGGAGAATATGTTAACCAACCACGTCAAGGTTGCCATCAATTTCAATATTTTTTCATTAAATTTGTACAACTTTTTTTACATGTGTTTTTTCTAATATACGAAATTTTATATATATTGATGCAGAGGCTGAAAATGTTCCAACTAGTGGTCAAAATAGACGCAGGGCAGACCGCTACATTCAAGAAGAAGGTTGTCTACCCAGCACAACTTATCCAGCTGACATTTCTGATATACCATGGGAAACAAACATGGCGCAATGCACCTTACAAAGGTGTGAAAAACTTCATGCAAAATTGTAAAGAGATCTCGTGGCTTTGACTCTACCTGCTGAGAGTCGACAAAGCCTTGAAATAGTTACACATTCATTGGGCGAAATTGTAAATGTGTACAGAACTCTTGGGCCAACGACTGATACATTTGTAGAAGTGATGAGAAAGAGAAAGAAAACAGTAATGGGTCCAGATAAATGGGAGGATGTAAAACAAAAATTTACAAAAGATGTGGCGAAGTCAATGTTTAATTTAAAGGAAGGGCCAAAAAGAAAAATGCTGAAGGTGCAATATTTCAAGCACCCAAATATAGCTCGCTATTTGTATGATAGGCACCTTGCGGCCTATGGAAGGCTCCCATGGAACGAAGAGGTTCTTGTTTATTTTGCACAAATGTTTTACGCATAATTTGTTTTGGGTATGAAACCCAACTACAATGACCTTTCGTCAGAATTTTTTGGTCCGGGGAAAGGTCGATTATATGAATGTAAGGGCGCTAAGCGAGATGTGGAGTTGCCTTGTCTTGAGCTGCCATTGGTGAGTCGACCTTTTCGGGTCGAAACTCTGCAGTCAGAGATGGATGCGACTTCTCAAATAAGTCGAGAAGCAATGGATGTCATGATCGACAATATTTACAACGGATTTGGTGGAGTCGATGTTTGTCTAAATCGACAAAGAGCACGTGAAAATGCACATGCCAATTTTGTGTATTGTACAGATGAAGAGATTGACAACATGAATGTTGAAGATCTCTGAATATATGCAAAAAATTGTCGCAATGGTTTTCAAGAACTAATTCTTTATGAGGAAGAGGGCACAGGAATGGTATGTGTTAATGACCTTAGGGTTTGAAATTATTTTAACATACATATACATGTGTACAATTTGTAATAAATACATGTGTATGTACATGTATACATTTATTTTTATGTACATTAATCTAACAAAAATGTATGATTATATGTTAAAACACCATTTGCAGTTCTCACACATGATGCATGACGAAAATGTTAATATCACGTTCGGGACCTCTAGTTCAAACAATGTAGATGGGTCTGACCATCAAGATATGTTGGCAAATGTTAGTGTTTTTTAAGTGATATTTTAAAATAAATAATTGTGCACACATGTACATGTATGTATATATAATTTGATAAAATGTTTTAACAGATACCGATTCCGTCCGATGTTTTTGGGATGGCGGTACCTTCTTCTTCCTTGGGAGATGTACCTTCTACTTCCTTGGGAGATGAGCCACAAGTATGGACAATTTTTCACAAGTTTAAAATTTATGTTTAAAAGTTATATATATATATATATTCTACCTCAAAAAGTTCCATTAAAAATTGAGATATATATATATATATATTTTGAGTTATTTAAAAATTTTTGAATTTAGGTTCCTATAGAAGATTTCTTTAATCCACGGACTCTAGCGACGGAGATAGGAACATCCACAACATTTGAACAAGTTGTCTTTAGTTCCTTTTTTTAATATTAAATTGAAAATAAGTTTATATATGTACACGTGCATTTTCATTTGAAAGTTTTTAATATATATATATATATATATATATATATATATTTAATTGTACATGTATATTGTACAGTTTACCGCTGCAGAGGTTCCTATGGGGGTGGAACTTGTTCATCAAATGGAGAGGGAACCTCATGAGGTATTGCATGATTTTTTTGTTATATTTTGTTTTTTACATGAAGTTCTAGATATATATTCTCACTCATTTTTAAAACATCAAATTTTAATGTTCAAGTACATGTGCATTGTGTATGTAGGTTTCCCATGATGCTTCACATGATAGTGCGCGGATTGAGACCCTGATAGGAAAGACGCTAGATCCATCTCTATTTGATGGACATGATTTGTAGATTTGATTTCAAGATTTAGATAGTCTTAAATTTCTTTTTTATATATTATCTAGATGCACTATCATATATATATATATATATAACTTGATATAGTTTGATACTTGTGAGATCTACAATTTTTGGACATATTTTATTACTGTGTTAATATAATTTGTTTTGTTTCAAAAAGTTAATTTTTGGATGGTTTTAGTAATTTTGGCATGTGAATGTAAAGTAATGTTGTTATATAATTTGTTTGGTTTTTAAAACTTTTTTGGATAATTGAACTACAAGTAGTGTTGTCATCTATAAATTAATGTTGTCATCTGAACTACATTTGGCATGTTATGTAATGATGTGTTATAATTTGTTTTGTTTTTAAAATTTAAGTTTTGGATGCTTGGAGTACATTTGGCATGTGAAGTAATGTTGTGATCTATAATTTTTTGTTAAATTAAAAGTTAAAAATTTTGGATGGTTTCAATCTACATTTGGCATGTGATATAATGTTAAATGTTTTTATAGGATAGTTGAACTATAATTGGCATGGCATGTGAAGTAATGTTATGTATGATATAATCTAAAAGTTTTTAAAACTCAAGTTTTGGATGGTTTCAATCTACATTTCGCATGTGATATTTAATGTTTTAAATGTTTAATGTTTTAATGTTGCACGATATATAATCAAAAAGTTTTTAAAACTTAAGTTTTGGATGGTTTCAATCTACATTTGGCACATGTGGTATATAATGTTAAATGTTTCTATTGGATCTAGTTGAACTATAATTGGCATGGCATGTGAAGTAATGTTACACGATATATATAATCAAAAAGTTTTTAAAACTCAAGTTTTGGATGGTTTCAATCTACATTTCACATGTGATATTTAATGTTTTAATGTTGCACAATATATAATCAAAAAGTTTTTAAAAGTTTTGGATGGTTTCAATCTACATTTAGCACATGTGGTATAATGTTAAATGTTTCTATTGGATAGTTGAACTATAATTGGCATGGCATGTGAAGTGATGTTGCACGATATATATAATCAAAAAGTTTTTAAAAGTCAAGTTTTGGATGATTTCAATCTACATTTCGCATGTGATATTTAATGTTTTAAATGTTTAATGTTTTAATGTTGCACGATATATAATAATAAAAAAATTTAAAACTTAAAAGTTTTGGATGGTTTCAATCTACATTTGGCACATGTGGTATATAAAGTTAAATGTTTCTATTGGATAGTTGAACTATAATTGGCATGGCATGTGAAGTAATGTTGCACAAATCCTTTTAATTTTGATTTAATGTTAAATGTTTTTTAAATGTAAATCCATTTAATTTTGATTTGATGTTAAATGTTTTAAATGTTTTGATATAATGTTAAATGTTTTGATGTAAGTTTTTGATGGTTTCAATCTACATTTGCCCTATGGAAGACCCCATGCGTAGACAACGGATGCGTTGCAGAAGGGGAGGTGGGGGTAGGGATGTAGGGGGCAGGAGTGCTGGCTCTCACCCTCCTCTTTCCATCCATGACACAGGTAGCCACCCTCCTCCAGCAAGCAATGAAGCACAATTTCACTTCACCAGTGCTATGGTCAAACTGCGAATTACGCTAACCATTTCCATCTCTTTTCAGGAAGAGCTGCAATATGAAGGTGCTTCTAGTTCCAGGAGGCGGTGGAGAAAGTCCACCATCCCATCCCATCAACTCCAGGACACCAGAAAGTTGGCAGCTCTTCCAGTCAAATCCACCTCGACGAGCTCCAGCAGCGATTGCGCAAGCATCGACAGCTCCTCCCAGCACTCCAAGGGAGTAGATGATGATCCGGAGGACTACGGTTGTCTAATTGTGGAGGAGAATCCTCCTACACACATCGATAGCTAGCCCGATGTCAGGTCCTCTTTAGCTTTTTCCTGGTTATGGGTAGTCCATTTTCTATTTTTTTGATTCATACCCCCTCTGGTGTTGGCTAGTTAGGCAACCCAGGAGATGGGTCTCGCTATGTATATTATGTTCATTACATTTATATATGTGTAAATCCTTTAATTTTGATTTAATGTTAAATTTTAAATGTTTTGATATAATGTTAAATGTTTTGATCTAAGTTTTGGATGGTTTCAATCTACATTTGGCCTTGATGGAAGACTCCCATGTGAAGTATTGTTTTGATTGAATCAAAAAGAGTAAAGAAGTAGTTGTATATATGTGAATCCCTTTAATTTTGATTTAATATTATTTAAATGTTAAATGTTTTGATCTAAGTTTTGGATGGTTTCAATCTACATTTGGCCTAGATGGAAGATACTCCTATTTGAAGTATTGATTTGATATATTCAAAAAGATTAAATTAGTTATATGTAAGTCCCTTTAATTTTGATTTAATGTTAAATGTTTCAAGATATAACATGTTAAATGTTTTAATTTAAGTTTTGGATGGTTTCAATGTACATTTGGCCTAGATGGAAGACTCCCATGTGAAGTATTGTTTTGATTTAATCAAAAAGAGTAAAGAAGTAGTTATATGTAAATCCCTTTAATTTTGATTTAATGTTAAATGTTAAATGTTTTGATCTAAGTTTTGGATGGTTTTAATCTACATTTGGCTTAGATAGAAGACTCCTATGTGACTTGTAAATTTTTTTGATTTAATCAAAAAGTTTTTAAAACTCAAGTTTTGGATGGTTGAAGTACATTTGGAATCTTAAGATTTCTTTTGATCTCTACATAGTCTTGTTTGAATGAAAAAAATTCCAATAGGAAGAAAATAGCTTTTCAATGCAACTAACCATGTATCAATTGAGCTCTAATTAAAAAAAGAGTTTAAAGAAGTAGATATATGTACAAATTATCCCTTTAATTTTGATTGGAAATATAAGTCTAGTACATATATGTTTGTTGAATTTGGGTCAATGTCATTAATGCACTCAAATAGGTAGCCTTGTTGATTTATAATTTGGTAAATTGATGACATTCAGTTAATTGCATTCTAGAACATAGAACATATATCTCACCATTGGACAGACAAATTTTGTACTAGATTTTCAATCAGGAATAGAAGTGTGGGTCAAATCCCACCAAAAGTCGGAGAAGTGCTTCGAGTCTCTTGTCTGAAAGGAATCTTCGTACAAAACTATATTGTGGATGATTTATTTACATTGCACAGACACTTTTTACCAGAAAATCTCACAAGAAAAATTGGGCACATTAAGATCGTGTATATATCCAATACGATTTTTCATCAATGCATATAGAAAAACTACTTTTAGTTAAAATTGCATTCTAGAACATATATATTGAGTACATTTAAATCATTTTTCATCAATGCACATAGTAAAACTGCTTGAACAATTAATTTCATTCTAGAATGTATATATATCCAATATGTAAGTAACATTTTTCATCAATGCACATTGAACATATACGACCATTGGACAAACAAATTTTGTACTAGATTTTCAATCAGGAATAGAGATGTGGGTCAAATCCCACCAAAAGTCAGAGAAGTGCTCCGAGTCTCTTGTTTGAAAGGAATCTTCGTACAAAACTATACTGCGGATGATTTATTTAAATTGCGGATACTTTTTACCAGAAAATCCAACTAGTTTTTCATCAATGCACATAAGAAAAACTAGTTCCAATTAATTGCATTCTAGAACATATATATTGAGTACACGTGAATCATTTTTCATCAATGCACATAGTAAAACTACTTGAACAATTAATTGCATTCTAGAACATATATATATATATATATCCTTGATACATGTAACATTTTTCATCAATGCACATGTATATATCCTTGATACTTTCAGTTGATACTAGAGCACGTGCACATGTACCAAAACAATTTGTAGATGTGCAAACACTTGCACAAATAAAATAAGCAGTTCAATTTTTAGTTGAGTGTACTGGAAGTTCTAAAACATATTTAATCCAAAGAGAATAAATTGTTGGGAAATTCAATAAAAAAAAATCCAATGGAATACCATCTTCAATAATCCGTTCATGATCGGATTTTGACATTTTCCATTTCTTAATTTTCGTTTTTCTCTTTGATTGAACCTCTATCAACTTTATGTGTGCTGCACACACCAAGTGACTATATTGACAACTTATGGAATCAGGTTCATAGTCTTCAAAGTAAAAAAAGTCCCCACTTTGATTAGTTTGTTTGAAAAAATAACCTTTCACTATAATAGATCCTCTTTCATATTGAAATCCGTGATCATTATAGTTTTCTAATAATTTCATTTTTCGTTCAGTGCAACGCATCAAATAATACTTAACATTTTTATCATTGTCAATAGGTGCAATTACAGCAAAAACATCTCCTGCACAATAAAACAAACTTTTAAACAAAATTATACATATTTAAATTTATTTCTAGATCTTTAAATCATTAGAAAGCAATTCAAATCTTACCTTCTCTAACAAGATCAGAAACTTGATCACCATCAAATGATATTGTAGTTTCCTTTGATTGCATTTCTTCAAACATTGCAACAGACATTTTTCCCTTTGTATTTAGCTCTGTATGTTTCCAATCTTTTACATACATGTTGTTTTCACAAACATCATTGGATTTTGTGTTGTTTATGCAAACATCACAAAAACAATAATATTTTCTTTTATCCAATGCAAACACATTTCTGGACGAATTTGTTTTAATTGAATGCAATTTTCGAGTCCCTTTTATTGTTTCAACGTCATTTCCAATTGATCTATCTACGTCTTCGATCCCAATATGCCAGAAAAACCTTTATATGGAAAATTAAAAGAAGAATTTGTATATATGATATCAAAATACAATCAAAGATATTCATTGCACGATAAATGTACACAATGTTTAAAATTAGATTTCCAATAAAAATTAAATTGAATGTACCTTCGCACTTCCCTTGATGGGTTAGTCTCATGGCTTAGAGCAGCGATGCACCATTGAACAACTTCTTTCGCGTCCACAAGTCGGCTTGCAGAGGGGTTCATTTGATATCTTCGAAGTGCTCATTTTATGCATGCCCCTGCATCGTCATGTTCTCCTTTTCCATGGCCAGTCTCAAAGAAATTCCAACAATGTTTAATGCAGGTTTTCTTATGAAGACAGCACAACCAAAAGAATGATCGTGCAGATTTGAATTGACCTGCGCATCCGTCTGACCATATCCAATGTTCATTGAATGTTATTCCATGATTTTTCAATGAATCATAAAATTTTCCAAAACAATGTTGTACAAAACATGTATCATGTGTACGATCGTCACTGATATAAAAGTGATATTCTTTAATGATATGTCGATTTTCACTCGTACTTTCTATATGATCGACATTTTGTTCAGCATGTCTATATAGAATATGGACAAGCATGGAGACTTGGTCAGAATGATAGTATTCACTCTGAATTTCTTTTTGTGGAACAAATGTGTAGTTTTCTACAAAATCAATCACTGACAAAATGGTCCCTGGTGGAAAAAATTCACGAGATTTTTTGAATTACAAGTCTTGCCATCGAGCTCTATTGGAATGCTTGGTGTATTTGTAAATTTCTGCCTCAAACTTTCTCAAAAAGTCTATCAGAAAAATTTCGTCTTCTAGTAATTCAATTCTTTTAACACTATTTTCACCTTGAATCGATGTATCGATATATTCATATCTCTTCCATTTCACTTTCATGTTGGACAATGATTGATCATTTATATCAATACGATATTTGTTTTGAAATTTAGTCAAAATTCCACAATCATCGCATTTTTTACCACCAACACATTTCTTTTTGTAAAATAGTTCATCGCTTTCTCTTTCACATAGAATTTGAGATATGAAATCACGGATAGTGGAAGGAGGAGGTGAATCCTTCCATAATGTTCTACCAAAATCAAGGAATGTGTCATAATATAACTCAAATTCCACATGATAACGGTAACAACAAGTGTCGCGTACGGTGATAGGTTTTACATGCCATGGTTTTTGTTGAATAAAAGCACTGATTGAAACATGAATTTGACGATTCTCTTCTTTGAAATTGTTGAATAACTCTATCTGAGTGGTTTCCAAGAAATATTTTTCATGTTCTTCGTATTGATTTCGTGCTATTTTTCTTCACATCACATGCCTTGCAGTTGGCGAAGCACACGAATTGTTCTTCCAATATTCATATATTATTTTTTTAACATTTTCTCCAAGTCTATCTTTATATGGTTGCCTACAAATAGCTCTCTAACAAGCGAGTTCATCATTTACATCTACTTGCAGCCGAAATTTCCGATGTTTGTGCAAAGTTTTTCGCGAGGTTCCTAATGCTCGTGCCATAGATGTTACCAAACGATTCTATTTAGTACTTGATGAAACCATTGCCATATGTATTCCTCTACATACAATTGAAACATTTTTATCTCTAGATCTCTTAATTGAATTTATAGTACTACTTATATTTTGTATCACATTTTCCTTCATTTTTTATCTTTGGTTGATTTTCGAATACCCAGTAGTGTCGTAGCTTCTTTTATTTTCATTAACGATAGGAGACCTTTCAACATTTGAGCTTGAACTGTCACCCGCTCATTTAAGAAATACTTTTCAAAAACGCAGTTAACACGATATCGTATAACATGGTCAGGTTTTTTATCTCCATGTGTGTGAGTGTCAACATTTTCTAACATCTCATCATCGACACTGATTTCATCTATACATATTCGAAAAAATAGTACATAATAAGCTTACATATGAACAATAAATAACTAAATTAATAAATATATGTATAATTTCAATAATACGTGCATGTGTTCAATATATATATATATATATATATATATATATATACCTTGTGATTCAATTTCTTCATTTGAATTTCTTTCAATATTTTCACCATCTTCAATCATTGGTTCAACACCTCTTTCTCTTTCTCTTTCAAAATTTTGTATCTCATCATCAATGTTTTGAGGAATATCTCTGTCTGTTTACATTAAACAAAATATTTAAATTCAAATTAGTTCATCAAATAAAAATTAAGCTTCACATTTTACACTAGGAAAATTTTAAATATATCAATAGATCATAATATTTACATTTACATACCTACTTCAATTTATGCTTGAGGTTTATTTTCCCTTCAATATTTGAGAGGGCTTCTATCTTTCTTTTGCGAGATTGTCTCGTCTCTTCTCTACGTTCCTCAGGGTCTCTTTTTCGATCATATTTTCTCGCACAAGTCCTTCGATTTCCCATGATAATAGAGTATGAAGTTCAAAAAGTTTTCTTCAAAAAATTAGACAATAACTCAATTAGAAAAAGCATCACAAAATATTTAATTAATAAAAAAATCATTTTAATTTTTTTTGCAAAAAATACATACTCCAATCCAAAACACTTACTTTAAAATATTCGAGAAAAAAATGTCTTATAAAAATGAAACGAAGCTCAAAATATTTACTTCAACTCAAAACACGTACTCTAAAAAAATGTCACTTCAAAAAATGCCTCCAACTTAAAAAAAGTCACTTTAAAAAATACTTTCAGAAAATGTCTTTTCGAAATTAAACCCAACTCCATACTTTCAAAAAAAATGAAGCACAAAAAACATCCAAAAAAATGTATTACATACCTCCAAGAAATGTCCTTTGAATGTACGTCCAAAAAAATTCCTTAAACCCAAAACAATTATTTGCAAAATCAGACCGTCTCCAAGAATTCGAAATTAAGCACACATCCATACTTTCAAAAAAAAAGAAAAAAAACATTCAAAAAAATGTATCACATACCTCCAAGAAATGTCCTTTGAATGTACGTCCAAGAAAATTCTTTAAACCCAAAACATTTTTTTCAAAATCAAACCGTCTCAAAGAAATGTCCTCAAACCCAAAACAATTCTTTGCAAAATTGGTCCGCCTCCAAAAAATGCTCTTAAACTCAAACCTCCAAAAAATGCCTTTAAACCCAAACCAAGACCTTTATAAAATCAAATCAAATTTTTATAAATTTAAAGCATTCCATTCATAAATAATATGGACTTCAACTTAAATGCATGTATAGTTATCAAGTACAACTAAGTTTTTAATTGATTCTTTTATATTCTTTAACTATATTTAATCATTTAGAATATCTTGATAGCAATCATAAATATTTGAATATAAATTTAAATTTAAATAAATAAATAAAATGTTATAATTTTCAAAATTTAAGAAAAAGGATTCGGTTCCCATTGTTGTGTGCTTTTATTGTTTCTAATCATGAGCTCATGTTACTATGAAAATCATTATCATAAACTTTATTTTTTACTTTTATTCAAAGTAAGAAAAAGTTAAAAAACCAAATAAATAAATAAATTGTGTTCATTGGTTATAGAATTATACATTTAATTTTAGCATCATAAAACTCAAAGTCATAACCAAAGTTTTTAAATAGTAAGAATAAACTTCATATTCATCAAAGTACACGATAGATGATTATTAATTTGTTTAATGATTTTTATGAATGTTAATTTTTTTTTTTATTTGATTTATTTGGATGGCGTACATTATAAGTGAAATAAAATAACACGAAATGTACAACACCAATTGAATACTATTAATGGTGGTACGAAGGGTATTTCCACATGTATTCTTTACAGTAGATTTATGAGTCATAAAAAGTGTTAATATATAATTTTTGAATTTGATAAATGATTAGTAATTATTATTTTTATTAACGAGGTTTTTTTTTTAAATAAAAAAAATTAATATTTATTTTAGAAAGTAAAATTGCAGGCCTTACACTTAATTTTCTAAGGTTCAAGTGTTTTAATTACAATTTATGGTATGAATTTCAAAGCACCATTTAATTACTTATGTACTTGTTAAAAGGGACAATTTAAGAAAAGTATCGATCGTAATATAGTCAAATTTATATATTATATAAAATGTAGGTTTATTCAAAACATATTTGTTGCTTTCATTTTAATTGTTAGATATTATCCAAAGTGATATTAAATTATTCTATATTATATGGAACTCCATCATGTTATGGTTAAATAGATGTTATATAGATCTATAATAAGATAGAACATTTATTTATTAGTGCAATGTATAACATTTGGATGTTCATAAAATATTTAAAAAAATGAAATTTTGGGAGGTTGAAGTGTTTTAAGATTAAAAAAATTTAAAAAATCAACATTTCTCATATGAATAGGTTTGTTTATCCGATTCAAATACTAGTGATTAAGGTCTATAATGATCAAGCGACAAGAAAATTTCCAAGTTCAAACATATATAAGAGATTTCATGTTTTGTGGAATGATACTATTAAATGACAAACCACCAAGAAGGATGTAAATTGGAAATGAGAATTTAGTATTGATAGGAATGAAATGCAATAAATACTTTCTCCTTAGTGATGTGCTTATAGTACATTGGACGAATATGGATGGATAAAGGTTTATCAATGATTGTATTTTCTATTCATCTAGGGGAAAATATTCTATGTACGATATAAGATGTATATAGAATTAGAAGATGTGAAAGATACTTAACATCTCTGGAAGTGTTTATATAATGAATTCATGCATTCAATAGTTAAATGAAAATAATAGACATGCTTCTTTATTTCTTAGTTAAAATAGGATATGCTACCTAGGAGGATGAAAAGACTATACGTCGCAACTTCTCCTCATTTTTTTACCATTTCTGACGCCCATTCTGACTTAGATAGCTACCTATGTGGAGATCCTAATTGTATTTTCATGTTGTTTCTTTTATGAATGTTATGTAATATTGATAAAATTTAATTGGACATATGACCCTACTTATATAAAACACTTGATGGATTATGTTTTGTTGATTAAAGTATTTGATGTATGACGTATTTGATGTTTTATTTACTCGATTTATGGCTTACTTGGTTGTGATTTATCTAGCACATGAATTATTAGAGTTATGATTTATTTGTTGTCTAGCTTATTTAGATATGATTTATCTAGTGAATGACTTATCGAAGTTATGAATTATCTGATCTAAGATTTACTTCCAACATGTTGATTAAAAAAAAAAAGGTCTGTGGATACCAGACTTAATAACATGATGATTATGATCAATTGTTTGTATATATTTTGTTGTCATGTCTATGCATGAATGAAAAATAACATGCATATTGGAAATAACTATATGATAACCAAGATCTACGTTTTCGATGGAGGAATGTTCAGACATCCAATGAGGAATGGTGACATGGATGCTCGACTAAATTATTTGATGACAAGTATCAAACCAATGTCGCAGTGTGTTCCATATTAGGGGGTTGACCCTATTTTTGAGGAGGGGTGGAGGAATTTCCCACCGTGTAACCTCCAAGCTTGGAATCGTGGGAGGGAAGTGATGGACACGCTCCCCTAGACGTGTGATGACGATTGCTAGTTGCCTGCTGGGGAAGTTAGGTCCTTATAGTCGACGCCTCCGCCATATTGGTTTTTGTAAGTGATTAGATCGGTATAGATGATGCCATAGTATATTTCAGCAGAGGATGGATAGGATGGGAACGAAAGTAGGTTGGATATGAGGCTATAGGTTAGTTGGATATGAGGCTATGAGGCTATAGGTCATTTTTAATCTAACCTCTGGACAATTTTTTCTTAAGGAGGGGTGTATGTAATGCCCTACTTGATACTATTAGGCTAATTTTGATTAGTGTTTAATTAAACTGTAAATATTGACTTATAATTATTAAGTAATATTGGTATATACCTACACTTGTGCATCTGTAATTTTATTTTACTAATATGAATTTTTATTTTTTATTATTCTATTCCCAATGTTTCTTATCAAATCTACTTTTGGATAGGATATGGTCTTCTCCAATTTATTTCTAAATCAAATATCTATATTTCTATTCCCAAGGTATCTTCTCAAATATACTTTTGGATAAGATATGATCTTCTCCAGTTTATTTCCAAATCAAATATCCATATTTATATTCCCAAGGTGTCTTCTCAAATCTAATTTTGGATAAGATATGGTTTCCTCCAATTTATTTCTAAAATTAAATATCCATATTTCTATTCCCAAGGTGTCTTCTCAAATTTAATTTTGGATAAGATATGGTAAGAAAGTCAAGGATATTAAATTAAAAGGATGAGAGGGTAGTCATGGAATTAATGTTAAGTGGTTGAGGTGCATGAGAGGAATAAACATAAAGGGAAGGATGATTAAAGGAGAAGGGGGGGAGATCCTTGGTCCTTGTTTTTGCATTGGAGGATTTTATTTTGGGAAGGAATTGGGAGAAGGAGAAGGAGAGAATGAAGAGAATGAGAGAACTCAAAATTGGATCTATTGGAGAGTGTTTCTTTTAACTTAGACACACTACAGTTGGTTAGACTTGGGCTCAGAGGGTTAGGGAACCTATAGAGGTTCCTTGGGATAAGAAATAATTCATAGTTATTTGGGAGTTAAACTCAATCGGGTAGCCCAACAAGAGCATTCTAACCAAGCCTCTGGAACACGTATTATTCCATTGTTTTTTTTATTTATGTAAATTGTTGAAAATGAATTTTCTTACTTGTTTAAAATTTTCTAAAACAAATTTTACTGGTATGTTATTTTTAAGCAAATATAGAGTTATAAACATGTTATTTCTTCTTATTATAGTTAAATTAAAGGAGGAATCCAATTTAGTTAGAAGTCCTAGGTTAGGTCCTCACATGTTGGCTAAGCGCATGAAGAAGATCACTACATCCTTGATGAAATATTTTAACTAGTGCTATATGGTAGCAAGTCATTTGAAGCAAGGTATCAAGGCCTTGTGGAATCTCCTATTATCCATCAAGAATAGTATGACCAAGACTTCTACAAAATATGAAGGGCTATTTTCAGCACTTATAGGCACATTTGAAGAATAGAATATTTGGGTAATTGACAGTGGAGAATCATGACATATGAAAAATGATCACAAATAACTAAAAACCTTATCAAGAGGAAAATATTCCTACTTTGTTGAACTTGGTGATAAGAAGAGTTATCCTGTAAGAGGAATTGGATCAACCTCGCTGGATCTGGAAAATGGAGGAAACTTCCATCTAAATAACATTTTGTTCGTATAAGGTTTGTGAAATAACTTACTTTCTATTTCATGTCTAGAATATAAGGGAGATAGAGTCGCTTTTATATATGGAAAATTTGTGGTTTGGGATAAAATCAAGATCACTGGGATTCATGAAGGAAGACTATACATATTGTTGACTCCTCTCTCTCAAGCTTTGGTTCACATTGAAGTAAGTCCATGTGAACTTTGGCATATAACATTTAGACACCTTCACTAAAAAATATTACCAACTCTAAATTAAATGGTGAATGGTATCCCTAAACTCAAGGAGGATCATGAAGGAGTATGCAAGGGATGCGCATTAGGTAAAAATGTTAAGAGACCATTTGGACGTAGTGCTTAATGGTCAAAAGAAGTCCTAGATCTCATTCATTATCATCTCTATGGTCCTATGTCTACAAATTTTCTTGGAGGTCATCTATATTATGTAACATTCATTGATTACCACTCAAGGAAAACTTGGATCTATTTGATGAAGTCCAAGGATGAAGTATTCGACAAATTTCAAGAATTCAAAGCTGAAGTAGATAACCTTACAGAAATGAGGATAAATGTACTAAGATATGACAATGGAGGAGAGTACAAATCAAAGGAACTCATAGCTTTCTATAAGGTGGCTGGGATTAAGAGGGAGATGATAGTCCCATATAATCCCGAACAAAATGGAGTTGTTGTATGAAAGGATCTATCAATTAAGGAAAGTGTAAGAGCCGTGTTACATGATCAATAATTTCCTAAATTTCCATGGGGTGAAGAAACAAAAACTGATGTGTATGTTCAAAATTGAAGTCCTCACATATTACTAGAAAACATGAATCCTGAGGAAACATTCACTGGGAAGAAACCAATGTAGACCATATCTGAATATTTAGTTGTCCTATCTATATTCACATTCCTAAAGATAGGAGAAATAAGTTAGATCCTACAAGCATGAAGGCCATATTTGTTGGCTATAATAACACCTCAAAGGCATATAAGATCTACATAAAGGAAGGGCACTGAATATAAGTAAGATGAGATGTGATGATGAAGGTATTACATTTAAGAAATCAAAGGACCTCCTGATGGACTCAGATGATGAAGAACTTCCAATATTTTGAAGAATAATTCACTAGGGAGGAAGATAATTCAAATAACTAAGAAGAAGGTCCCAGTGAACCTGTGAAACAAGTGCTATAGGGTAAAATTCTTGGGTTGTTGGTTATCGTATATCCCTCTCTAGGCTTTCCGGTGCCTGAGGCAGACAGTAATATTAGCTGTATAGTTCACAAAGATAGCATATACATGTTCATATTAACTTAAAACCACTTGATAGAATAAGATAGAAGATTACCTCTTTAATGATCTTGGAGTCCCTTGGAGAGCACTAGGCAGTGAAGCAGAGGTTCTCCTTCACCAGCTCCAAATCTTGGTCTTGCAATCAATTAAAGCACCCGTGTAATTTCTAACATAACATACATTTCCTATCAATTAAGCCAATATATAATAAACATTTAAACTATGCACATCTAAGCCATTCATCTCATGTTATATAAGTGATTAGATAATAATGACAATATCAACGCATAGAATGGACAAAACAGATACAATTCTATTGATTTATAAAAAGGAGGATTACAACCGTCAGTTGCACCAAGCCCTCCTCAGCCTTCCAATCTCTCTATCTCTCAAAGTGGTGATGTCTTGATCAACAAGTTCTCAATGAACCTCTTTGACCTTTGACCTTCACACTACAACAATGATCTCTACTTCACAAGTATTCAAAAACTTGGACAATCCTTCGACCCCGAACCAAGAGCCTTCAACTCCATTTTATAAAAGATGGAGAGAGAAATCATTGCCCTTCTCTTTCCACCAGTTCTGAATAGAAAAAACCAAGATGTTTCTCCAACCTCCATGCTTTTGCCTTCTTTGAGAGTTCAATTGTTTATGGCAAGGCCCAATAAGAGATTAGTGCTTTGCAGTTTCCTTTTTGTACCGACTCTCTTGTGAGAAAAAGTTGGAGATTCAAATCATTCTCTGTAGGTTTTTCCCGTTTCAAACTTAAAACATGGGTAACACTGCCCTCTAGTGTAAACAGAGCGTTTCCCTAGCCACTAACGTGGCCCATTCACTGATCAGTTGCGTTATAACGCTATTGTGTTGTTATAGAGAGGCGTTACCTTGGCAGAAATAGGTTTAATTTAGGTCTTTGTATTCCTTCCATATTTGTCTTCTCCTCTGAGCTGATGAGGAGGTATTTTGACCTGTAACAGATGCCCCCTAAAGTGTGAGGTTAGAGACGAAGACGATGGCCGAAATAATTTACAATGTGTGTAGTAGAGATAAAGAGATTGAAAGACTAAGGAAAACCTGAAACAACAACATATGTCAGAAAATATAGTATCTGCCTTGAGTCGGGCATTCCCATGCTCAGTAGCTTAAACAACATGATTTCTCTAGAATAGAGATATGAAGAATCTATCCACCGATAAGCACAATGTGGAAGTTTCTGTCATAATAGGATCAGGCTGAAGAAGCTGTCTCCATAAACAATATCGCAACTTGGGGAAGGGAACACAACTTTAATGATGTAACCTTTGCCCCAAGCTCTTGACTGTCGATTCACTTAAACTGGATATTCCTCAACATGTGAATGAAGGAGTTGTCGTCGAACATGTGAGAAATTGTCTGATTACCAGTCGATAATGAAAACTGTTAACAGACGCGAAGGTGGCCACCGATAATGATGATGGTCCCTAAGATGCACAATACAATCTAGCGAGTGTGAATAAAATGAGTTGAAGTTGAACACTCGTAGAATCATTAGACCAGGAGCCAATGATGAAGACTCCTGATCAAACACAAGACTACCTGCCACTGATGTTTGCAAGTATCCGGGTACTGATGGGTTTCTGGATCAACTTCCTAGATAAGATGCTGAAGTCGATAGGAAGAGATCTATTGAAAGGTAGGCACTGGGGCGTCCTACATCATTCAACAGGAAATGGAAACCAACTGATTTTGTTTATGATTGAGATAATGAAGAGTAAATGGGGATGTCAGACGACAAATAATTTATGGCATAATGAGCGGTTTGGTTGATAACAGGAGCAGTAGATAGCGAGATCCGATTGAACAATATAAGGCACTATAACAGGGTACTAGGCAGCTGAGGCTTAATGAACACCAAAGAGTGTGTTAGGATTTTACCGGTGCAGGGACACTGGGAGATGAAGGCTAATACTCATAGATGGTAGGGTTCGACTAACTGCGAAAGAGTTTTCTGGGAAGTTCCATGTTCAAGAATTTTGCTGCAAAATCGACCTTTCTAAAATATAACAGAGGTAGTATCCATTTTGTCCAAATTTTTCCCCGTCTGATTAAGTTTAACAAGTCCAGACGAGTAAACTCGGTGAATTTTTCATATTTAGAGAGTCTGAAAAATATCATAAAAGACAACTCCGTGCCCCGTATGATTAGGTTTAACGAGTCCAGATGAGTAAACTCGGTGAATTTTTCATGTTTAAAGAATTTGAAAAATATCGTAAAAGACGACTCCATTGGGGTACCTTTGTCATGTATTGATAGCCGGGCACGGCAAAGGGAGAATAGTAAGCCCGAAACAGTTCATTTTCCGTGAGTTAGTCCATCGAAGCCGGAAAAGTGAGAAATCTATTTTCGATGGACGTCTACCTCATTTTTTTATGAGTATGAGGAGACGAAGTAAACTCAGTACTCTTTGTGAAATTTTAACGAGTCCAACAAAGAAAAACTAAGTGCCCTCCGTGAAATTTTAACGAGTCATGCGGAGAAAACTCGATTACCTCCGTGAAATTTTAACGAGTCACGCGGAGAAAACTCGGTTACTTTTTCGGTTTAAAGAGCTTTGAAAAAGAGGAAAAGAATGGCTCCTTACTTCCCTGTCGTGGTAGTTTAGCGAGCCCGACAAAGTCAACTCGGGGTTTTTTCAGTTTTATGACCGAGAAAAAGGTCCCTAAAAAGAAAGCTCAGTGCTTCTTCATAGTTTTAACGAGTTTGAAGAAGAGAACTCTAGGTTTTTCGGATTAACGAGCAAGAAAAAGACCATAAAAAGAATGCTCGATATCAACTTCGTATAAGTTTAACGAGTCCGAAGAAGGGAACTCGAGGTTTTTCGGATTAATGAGCAAGAAAAATACCGTGAAAAGAATGCTCGAGTAAACATGAGTATGTTTGCATATGAATATTGATCACTCATCAGAACATCAGTACCAAATCTCAATAGTTGCGACACATGCGCAGCAAGAATTCATGACTTTTGCCGACTAGCTTAAGAGAGTCATGCCCCATAATTGGTTATAAGAAGGTCGGAAGACCTTCATTTTCACTGTTTTGAGTGCTATGAAGGAGCTCTAGGGTGAAAAGGGGTGAAATCTTCAGCTGACGATTACGGTCAATCCGGGCAACAGTTTTCTTTCTCGCGAGATCTAGGTAAGAGCTAGAACCTCCTGCTATCATTTAATTATCTTTTTGTTACTGTTTGCTGGTTCAAAATGAGAAAATTGTGAGGCCCTAAAAAAAATGCTTGCACCTAACGCGGGCCAGTAGTGTTACAGCCGCGTTAAACGCATAACCCGTGAAGGGATGCTGCGTTAGTGAACTCTGTTTTATACTAGGGCCAGCGTTAGGCACACCGTGTTTTTTAGAAACTCATTTTTCACTGTTTTGAAGTGGTCCAGGAAAGTTTTGATCGGTTGAAAACGTTGCATTTGCAGGTATTCAACTGTTAATCATGAGTATCTGGTGAGAGAGAGAACATGAATGGGAATAACGAGAGATGGTGATGGATGCTGCAAGCTTGATGGCTCTCCGCAGATGTGGATTGCTAAAATATGCCCACTTAAACTGATGAGGGGTCAAGAGGACCTCCTGAGGTGGCTAATCCAGCAATGGGACGAACTACACCATGTCTTTCGGATTAGGGGCAATGAGCTCTCAATCTAAAAGGATGATGTGTACTTTTTGACCAGCCTATCATGTCGTGGGCCGAGGCCCAACTTGACGGGGTCCAGAGCTGACCCAAGTTCCACTGCTGATCTGATTTGTGCGCATTGAATACGTGACACTCAGGCTGTGAGAAACCAGGTACCGATCACACATGTGGCTTTGAGACCATTAAGGTATATATTATGGATGATTGTTCGCTTGGCAGGTGCCAAGAGTCAGCATGTGGCTACCAAGGCCCAGGTGCTCCTAGCCTTGGACTGTATGCAGCCTCAGGTTTTTGACTGGTGTGACGGAGTTGTCCGTCGAGTTCGACCAAAGCTTACCGCATGTAAGACCCGTACCTAGAGAGAGTTTGGGTACGGTACACTGATTGTTTCTTTCTTACTGGAGAGGGTACCATTGATGAGGCCCAGGATCGTTACAACACCTTTGGGCCCACGCGAGCCGAGGCAGGCTCGGTGGGCTGCCTTGCTTCCGCGGACTAGAGAGGGTCCCGTCTGCCACTGTTTTGATGATCGATTTTTTGATTGGCTAAACTCCCAGATTATTATGATTGAGGATTATCCCTATGCAGGGATGAACTTCACAGGAAATACGGAGTTAGTACTGCCCCCCGGTACCCAGTGGGGACTCGATGGTAAGAAGGAAATGATCAGTGCATTTCAAAGAAGTACTTTGTTTTTTGTCTTTTGAATGTTTATGCAATTTTTTTGTTGAAATAGGGTGAAAATTATGTTTTGACATGAAGTGTTTGTTTGCTTGACACAGATGTGGCACCTGTCCGGCCAGTTGGGGCCCCTCGCTATGCACGGCGAGGACTGCAGCTACCCTAGGCTGGCGCACCAGCAGAGGATGCAGAAGCCGCAGAGGATGATGATGCCCAAGTTTTACATGAACTCTCCAGAAACCTGGAGGGTTTGAGTATGGGTATACCACCCCTTCCTATACGGGAGGTTCCAGTTCGTTTACAGCGGCATACCGTAGGTGTGCCAGAGAGATACCTGGTGCCTCTAAGGAGGATAGCTAGAGCAGTTGTATGCTACCATGATCATCAGGCCTAGCTGGCAGAGCGGATGTATTAGTGTTAGAGCGTGGCTTAGTATAGCCATATTTTGTAAAGCACCCAAGTTTTGGAAGATTTTTTGATGTAACTATTGTACTGGACACGACATATATATATATATATATACATACTTTTTGGTGATTTTGTGTTTTTAAGTTTTTTATGTATTTTCAATGGGATAAAAATATATATACTCATGAGTAAATATTTTATAGTAAATGTGACAAATGCCAATCTAACACGTAGTTTTCCAAAGAATCGGCTAATGCATTAAATTCTCTAGGAACGTGCTCAAATGTAATTGTTTGAAATTGACGTTCTAAAAGTCGCACCCTTAAAAAATAACGTAACAAGACTGGATGACGGACATGGTAATGATTATTTAACTACATAATGACGAGTTGGGAATCTAACCTGACCACTAAATTGGAGATGTCATGAGATTCCGCTTCCGTGAGGAGTTGGATCACTGACATGTACTCGGCAACATTATTGGTGGTGCTACCCAGGAAGATTCCCCCAAAACCAAGAAGGTCCGACTCAGGAGTGTAGAGAACCCAAGTAGCTGAAGTAATGCATCTAGTGTGACGACTATCACCGTCCGCATATCCGACGTATGATAAAGAGGGTGAAGGCATCTGTGTGAAAGAAAAAGATTACATGAGAAAAAACACCTAAAAAACCAAAAAATATCCAGAGACATCAAAACAATAAGCAAAACTTATATACATAAAATTACAAAGCATATGCCTAGTGTGAAACTAGGCAAAATACTTCTTTAGATAGAGCTTGTTGCGGAGCTCCGCGAGTGGAATTCCATTACAGTCCTGAAGTTCATAAGCCCCTTTTCAGAGGACTTTAGTGACGATGTAAGGACCAAGCCATAATGGTTGGAGTGATCCTACCCCCAAGAGGTCGTGTTTCTGATCATAAATTAGAATGAGATTGCCCTCTTGGAAAGAACGAGGTTTGACAAATTTTTCGTATTGAGCTTTGACTCAGCGGTGGTAAGGTTCAAGTGCTAGTGTAGCATCTCAACGAGTTTCGTCCAAATGATCGAGCGAGAGCAAGCGCTCTTCCGTGGCTATGGTGCCAGGTAGGAGTTCAACGATGAGTTTGAGTGATGGAATTTCGCACTCGATTGGAAGTACTGCCTCCAGGTCGAAAGAAAGTTGGAATGGCATGAAGCCTGTGGCAGTTTTGACTGACGTCTGGTATGCCCATAACACGGAATACAACTTCCGATGCCATGTGGTTTTATGATTTCCGACCAATCGATGAATCATGGTTTTGAGGACGCCATTTATGGCTTCAACTTGACCATTAGCTTGAGGATAATAAGACGAAGATTGATCTTGACGGAAACCTAGCATGGATGTTAATTTGGTCATCATATGATTTTGAAAGTGGGATCCATGATCTGTGACAATCGATAGGGATATGCCGAACCGACAGATTACCTGATTGAACAGGAAGAGAGCGGCGGTTTCGCCATCGGCCTTGAAAGTGGGAATGGCTTCCACCCATTTCATAAAATAGTCGACCGCAACTATGATGTAGTTGTGTCCATTTTCCGAAGTGGGATTGCAGGTGACGAAGTCAATTCCCCATTTAGCGAAAGGACCAATGGAGATAACCGGATGAAGGGGGGCAGGAGGAGCACGCATTTTCTTTGTGAAAATTTGACATGGATGGCACTTCTGGACCGCTGCAATGCAGTCTTTAAACAAAGTGGGCCAATAGTAACCTGCGCGCAATATTTTTTGGGCAGTAGCTATGCCCGAAAGATGACCACTTCATGCCCCTGCGTGGCAGTCATTCAAAACGCGTTCTGCCTCATCGAAAGTGAGACAACGTCGAAGAATAGTATCAACACCATGATGATATAGTGTATCGTTTAGCACGAGGTAGTGCTTTGCCTAGTGGCGGATACGACGACGGTCGTCAGACGTGAGAGTTGGGTGGAAGCATTGGGTTTGTAGGTAGACCAAAATGTCTCCATACCATGGGTCCAAATAATCGACCAAGTATACAGATTCATCAGGTAATGGATCATGAGCTACTTCTCCTGGGTTGATTCTGGGAAGGTCTGATAATAATTCGGCGAAGATGAGGGATTTCTTTGCTTTGGTAGTTGTGAAGACCAAATCAAATTGTTGGAGGATTATGATCCATTTGGAATATTTTCCTCCAATAATTTGTCTAGACAGGATATGTCGCATGGGGTTCTCCAAAGCAATAACCGTAGTCTGTCACAGCAATATATAGTGCCGGAGTCAGGTGACAGCGAAAAATACCACCAGAGAGTTTCTCCACATGTGAATAATGTAATTCCAGTCCGATTAGACCTTTGGACAAATAGTATATCACATGTTCACTGTCGTCACTGTGAACTTGAACTAGAACCATTCCAAGTGAGGATGGTGAGGCTGCCAGGTAGAGGAGAAAGTCACGTGAGTAGTCGGGGGCACTAAGGAGTGGGGCTGAAACAAGTGCATGTTTTAAAGCGTCAAATGACCGATGAGCTTGGTCATCCCACAAGTATAGTGTTCCTTTCTTCAATAATCGCATAAATCTTTTCGTCATCTCGGCATAGTTAACGATGAATCGACGTAAAAAGTTTGCCTTCCCCTCCAAACGTTGGAGTTAAAGGATGGATTTTGGTGCCAGAAATCCAATAATCACCTTGACCTTATCGAGATCAACCCTAATCCCGTGCTTGGAGACAATGAAACCTAACAGACGTCCGGACTCGACCATAAATACACACTTATGAGGATTCAGACGTATATTGTAGAATCTACACCTAGCAAAAATTTCTTTCAAACATGAGCGAGGTGATCAGATCGTTTCTTGGAATGGGCCGGAAGGTCATCCAAGTAAGCCTGTACAATATGTCAAATTTCATGAAAATCGTAGTCCATAGCCCACTGAAAAGTTGCTCCAGCATTCTTCAGGCTGAATGGGAGTTTTCGATATGCAAATGTGCCCCAAGGACAGATGAAGGTAGTTTTATGCTGGTTGTCTTTTTTAATTGCAATCTGGTTATAGCCCGAGAATCCATCCATGAAGGAAAAATATTCGCATCCGGCACAATTGTCGAGAATCTGATCTATGAACGGTGTAGGATAATTTTCTTTGGGACAAGCGGCGTTCAGATCGTGATAGTCAACACAAACCCGAATGGTGCCTTTTTTTTTATCGATGGGAACCGGATTGGAAACCCATTCCGTAAAAGGAATGGGATAGATGAAACCAACGTTTAAAATTTTTTCTACCTCAATTTTGATGGCGGCTGCTTTGCGTGGGTGGACAGGTCGGAGTCGCTCCCGAATTGGTTTGGCATTGTCATAAATCTTGATTTCGTGCTTGACGATAGATGGGTTTATGCCGGGCATTTCGTCATAAGACCAAGCAAACACATCGCGGAATTCCTTGAAAAGGGATGTGAAGCATGCAATTTCCTCAGGATTGCAATCGGCTCCAATCTGAATATTTTCCATGATACTCGTTTTGACCGAGATATCAATGAGCATTGTCTTAGAAAGATTACCCATGTTCCCTTCTGAATTGATAGTTTGAACAGTCATGTAAGAGGAGGGAACCATCTCAGGTTGATCAAAGGATGGGATTTCAGTTTTTATTATGTCCGAGTCAATCATTGAAGCGCAATGGTGAAACTCTCCCCAAGGTCATTCTTCTAGAGACATGATCTCTCGAATAGCTTCGTCTGTAGGCAAGAATTCATTAAGGAGATCCTTAGAGAGAACTATGATGGGTGGGAGGTTTGTACCTTTGGTCGAAACTATAGTAGTGGAGGGTTCAGAAGTAATTTGGATGGCTTGGTAGGCCAACTCGGCTGGTGAGAGCAGCATCTGATCTCCATAGGAATCAATTTCTGAAGGTGCCGGGAGAATCCATGGGTCGATAGAGCCATCGGAAGTGGTGGATATCATTGCAACCGTATTTGGGATCTCTAGCGGCGGGAGAGGAAAACAACCCAGTAGGGAAGATACCTTCAGAAGACCGGTACCAATACTGACGTAAGAGTCAGGAAAGCCTCCTATTAGGGGTACAATGCTACTTGGTAACGTGGAATAATCAGGGGTGCAGAAGGATAACTGATCCACTGTGACTGTTTTCCCATCCAATGGAAATAGGATGAGTCGGAAGACCAAAGAAACAATGGCAGTCATGGCATAAGACCAACTGCGACCAAGCAATAGATTATAGTCGATATGGAAATCTACGACTTCAATGTCCACGGTTACCGTTTTCCCACTCAGAGTGATGGGAAAGCTAGCAAGGTATCCTTTTGGGAGGAACGTGTGGCCATCAAAAGCTTTGAGGGAATTCGACGGCGGTGTTAAGGTAGGAGAACCTAAATTGAGCCAGCAAGCTTGTGACATGACGCAGGTCGAAGCACCTTCGTCTATGATAGTGCGATGGATTGGTATCCCTTTCGACACAACCTGCACCTGGAATGCGAGTTGGTGTGAGAGGCGAGGTTTAGATTTTTCCCTATCAAAGATAGCTAGCATGGAATCCTGGGGCTCTATTCCACCAATGGCTGAAAGCAAGGCTTTCCTTTGTGCTCGACAGGTTTGTAATACTTTGAGAGTAGACATAGCTAACGGTGCCTGCGCCAAATCTTCTACGATGTTGTAGTTTTGGGCTACATGTGCAGAGGTGTTATGAGTTGTGTGTCGAAGTGTCCCTTTGGGGGGACGAATCACAGGGTCAGCAGTAGGCCGTTCGATATGAAAATCGTTGGGCGGTGGTGGATTTGAACTAGTACCAGGTTCTTGAGCATCTATGGTAGGATTTCCATAAAGCTTGGCTCGTGTTTGAAGTTCAACACTCTCAATGCCATAAATGGTAGATGGTCCTTCGCTGGAAGGATGCGAACCACCATTTCCCTGTTGATGGGGTTGTGGTGGATTGTCAACCATGTGTTGATGTTGCTGCTGTTGATTAGGGAAAGGATTATGAAGAATCGCAGGTGTTCACCCAGAATCCTTGTTTGCAATAAAATCGGTGCATTCCTGCAGCCGAGGACATTTTTATGTCAAGTGGTCCTCCACACAGATCTTGCAAGGAAATTTCATGGTTTTATCCTTCCCTTTGTCATTTTTGGCAGCGTTTTTCTGATTAGGGTTATTCTGATTGTCCGACTGCTCTTCCGAAGAAGATGATTTTTTCTTGTTCTTCTTATTTTTCCCACTAGGTTTTTTTGAAGTTTGCACAAAATTTACTCAGCGGTAGGAAGAGTAGTCGTTTGGTGAGGGGCGGTGGTAGTTGAATATGGCTGGGAGGCTTGCCCCTGAGACTATTTTGTGGCTACACCAGATATCGTGCCAATGAGACCGTCGACATGAGCTCCATTTTTCTGAGTAGCCGGAGGATTTGGGTTACCAGGGGCATTGGGGAGAAAATCATATAGCATGCCAGATTGTGAATAGATTAAATCCAAATGTTGGGCACGACGAATGCATTGATCTTCTGTAACCGCACTGGAAATTCCAATGTCTTTAGAGATGTGGGGTAAGAGAGACTTACAAAACCAATTTGCTAAGAGATGATCTGGGATTGGCACTTTGACTAACCTCCTCCTACGTCTCCATTCATGAATGTGATTGGAGATGTGGGTGGCAGTGTATTGGCGTAGAGAAGTTAACAGTTCCATTCCGGTTTCAAATCTGATTGGTAATTGGAAGTTCTTTAGAAACTCCATCTCTAAAGCGCCAAAAGTGTTGATGGGGGCGCGTGGAAATTCAATATACCACTTGGAAAAATTGCCTGTAAGGGTGCGGGGAAACAGTCGAAGCCGGACACTATCATCCACCATGGAATTGGATATAGACCATAGATGAAAGGTAGTGATGTGTGCGGCTGGGTTGTCCCCTTGTTTCCCGTCAAACTTTGAGATGTCAGAAGGAATCTTGTGCGGTACTGGAGGCCAGAGCGGGTTGTGATTGATGGGATCATTAGTCAGTTTATGGATATCAGGGATGTCCAGAGCTGCCAAAAATGGAAATTGTGGATTTTCCCCCGAATCTAACCAAGGAAGTATGGGCTGACTACTTAGACCATAGGGTCCACCCATCAATGTGTTACCAGGAGGATAAGTAGGACTTTGATAAAATTTTCCTATAGGTGGGGGGGTAGGGACATATGGTTGCTGTCCATAGGGCATATTGTATTGCGGGGCGAACGGTTGGTTGCCCCCAGTATAAAAGTGCCCTCCCATTCCAGATGGAGGTTGGGGTGGATTAGTCCATATGGATGCAATAGAGCTTCCCGGAGGCATGCTACTACTTGCATAGTTTGGCAACAACATAGACCCTACACCTATATTTGAACCACTTAAGGGAAAAGTATTGACAATAGGTTGTCCCATTTTTCCTAAGGATTGCAGGGGAAGTGAAATGTTCCTTGCTACCTGTGTGCTGGTGACACTACCCCCTGGTATAGTGGCCAAGGGGTTTGAACTCAGCAAAGGGTTCCAACCAAAAGGGTTGCTAAACAGAACCAAAGTAGTCACACTCGTGGGAGGAGCAACCATGGGTCCCAACGTGGTCACAGTAGGAGTAGATCCCGAAGGATTCAGTGAGCTACTGACAGTTGTGATGACCGTAGGGTTGGGATTAGGTATATGTTGACTACTGGGGTTACCAAGTGATGGCATAGAACTGACAACCGGCGGTGAGGATGGTGGCGAACCTGGGATGGTTGCCATTGGCATCGACCCTGTGGATGCCGGTGGTGAAATGGATGTTTGTGTGGCCGAAGACATATCTTGGCGTGGTGGAATCTGAACTATCACAGGCCCCAATGGATCAGTGAGTGGAGGATTGTAATGAGGTACAACCCCTTCCATGAAAGGGTCCTCCGGAAATTCTGTATGATATGAGGCTATGTGAAAATCAGGATTTTTCAAAAGAGACTGCTCTTCTGGCATAGAAGGCACGGGTTCACCAAGGTTCAGTTCTTCCTCAATAGTTAGAGGAGGTAGACCTTGCTGTCATTGAGACAGACGGTGTGGGTTGGATGACGCCACGATGACCTGCTTAGTTTTAACAAATTTTAATAAATTGTGATGTATTATAAGGTCTCAATGACAGTAACCACACACCTAAAAAAGAAAAAAAAATAACTCTCTAAAATCAATCAGCAAGCAGCCAGAATAGGGTGCCTTGTCTGAGTACTACTGTTTTCTGGTGATGAAATCCAGTATCACAATAGTATACAGAGAGGTTTGGTTGAAAGTACAATTATGGTCACTCTAGAGCTTTGCCCGAACCTCAGACGATAGGTGTAAGCACTCTCGTGAAGACGAGTACCCTCCTAAAGACCGAAGACAGAGTGGGTTCGTCTGTTTTAGGTACCAATACAGCCCATCCCAATCACCTTGTGTAAGTCCCTAAAAAGTATGGCCACTAAAGATACCTCAAATCACAGACATCATCAGGGGGTCCACGGTCAAGGACAACATGATATATGGGCAGAATACCTAGATCCCCGATCTAGTTTCGACATCCCCGAAGGGAACCCCAATATATAACACACCCATCATATGCAGTCGAAGGTGGGCTACTTTCTTGTGCACCCAAGTGTTGTCTCGCGCTGAGCTCTAGTAAAGGAACGGTCCCGGTAATATGAGTGCAGTAGGATTTCGCTCGTTAATGACTCTAGTTTCAAGTTTTGAGATCTTGGGTGATTTTATCACTTTTCCTAACCCAATATCCTATCCTGAACTATTGTTTGTGTGAGCTCAAAAAAGAGTAATGTGATTGATTTTATTATCACTTGATTCTTAGTGTACTTGATTATCAGTCTTGCGGAGGGGGAGTGGACGTATGAAATGTAGTGAGACTCATACTCAAGAAACCATGCAAAATATGCTCTAAATATTCAATTCGATGAAGATTATTTCTACAAGGAGAGGTTTCTTTTCAACATCCATGCACTAAAATTCAAATAGCATAGTTCAACTTTAAAGATTCAGACTTCTATCTACCTTTTCTTAACAGTCTATGAACTGTAATTTTCAGAATTAACTCAGCTAGATGCATAAAAACTAAAAAAATAAATAAATTCTTCTATAAAAAGTAAATGCTTGACACTAACTTTTCAAACAAGAGCAAAAAAACAGAAATTCCAGCTTAGTAAACAAGCACAGGGATTTAGTTAAGGAGAGATACTGATGGCCAAAAAACTTTGCAACCAAAAACACAATCACAACAGTGAACAACAAATTTTGGCTGAGTAATGCACTGTCTCTAAGTAAAGATAGCGTTAATCCAGAGACTAACGCACTGTATTTAAGCAGAGGTAGCGTTATAACGCACTAGAAAACCCATAGAGGTAGTGTTAGCCAAGGAAAAGTTCTTCAGATGTTCAAACATAAAAAGGATTGAACTCTGCGAGCTTTTGAAATGTCTACTGGGCATAAATATTGGTCAGAAGGGTCCGTGAACAGAGGAAAGAAGAAAGGAGGAAATAAATAGTCCAGAAACTATGGGGAAACTCCCCAGTGGAGTCGCCAATTCTGCTATAGGGTAAAATGCTTGGGTTGTTGGTTATCGCATATCCCTCTCAGGGCTTTCCGATGCCCGAGGCAGACAGTAAGATTAGCTGTATAGTTCACAAAGATAGCATATACATGTTCATATTAACTTAAAACCACTTGATAGAATAAGATAGAAGATTACCTCTTTAATGATCTTAGAGTCCCTTGGAGAGCACTAGGCAGCGAAGCAGAGGTTATCCTTCGCCAACTCCAAATCTTGGTCCTGCAATCAATTAAAGCACCCGTGTAATTTCTAACATAACATACATTTCCTATCAATTAAGCCAATATATAATAAAAAATTAAACTGTGCACATCTAAGCCATTCATCTCATGCTATATGAGTGATTAGATAATAATGACAATATCAACGCATAGAATGGAAAAAACAAATACAATTCTATTGATTTATAAAAAGGAAGATTACAACCGTCGGTTGCACCAAGCCCTCCTCAGCCTTCCAATATCTCTATCTCTCAAAGTGGTGATGTCTTGATCAACAAGTTCTCAATGAACCTCTTTGACCTTTGACCTTCACACTACAACAATGATCTCTACTTCACAAGTATTCAAAAACTTGGAAAATCCTTCGACCCCGAACCAAGAGCCTTCAACTCCATTTTATAGGAGATGGAGAGAGCAATCATTGCCCTTCTCTTTCCACCAGTTCTGAATATAAAAAACCAAGATGTTTCTCCAAACTCCATGCTTTTTCCTTCTTTGAGAGTTCAGTTTTTTATGGCAAGGCCCAATAAGAGATTAGTGCTTTGCAGTTTCCTTTTTGTACTGACTCTCTTGTGAGAAAAAGCTGGAGATTCAAATCATTCTCCGCGGGTTTTTCCCGTTTCAAACTTAAAACACGGGTAACGCTACCCTATAGTGTAAACATAGCGTTTCCCTAGCCACTAACGCGGCCCATTCACTAATCAGCTGCGTTATAATGCTCTTTTGTTGTTATAGAGAGGCGTTACATTGGTAGAAATAGGTTTAATTTAGGTCTTTGTATTCCTTCCATATTTGTCTTCTCCTCTGAGCTGATGAGGAGGTATTTTGACCTGTAACAACAAGTGATCATCCATGAAAGAAGAAAGATACCTAATTGGTTGAAATATACTCTTATAGATGCAGAAGGTCATGGATCAACAAAAGGCACATTTAGGGAAAGTAAGAAGCCCAAAAGATATTCAGGGTATGTAGCCTATGTGACAAAGATTTTCTAATAAATGTCTTGAGTTTGAAGCCGCCATAGTTACTTTCCCAATTAAATTATGTCACATTAAATAATAATGAGAAGATTTCCAACAGATAATAATCTCCCTTTTAACAAATTCAAATTATTTTTGGGGAAAGATGGTTTCTCCTTGGGGTAGCTAGGCCTCTCTTTGGGGAAATTCATCCCAAAGTTGCCTCAAATTTCAACATTTTTAGCATAAATTTTCCATGAGAATTATGATCAACATTATTCTAGTGGAATATTAAAATGTATTCATATGGATATCTTCCATAGAAACAAATTTAAAAATATTTTGATTTTATAGCCGAAATTTGTCAATAATAGTGAGGGAGTCAAAGTGTTTATTAGGTTGTTTTTGAGATAGGTAGTCACCAATTTATGAATATTTTTTTCATGTGATGTTAAAATAAAGTGATTCAAATTGTGTTTTAAACTAGACTCAAATATTTGTTCCTATTATAAACATATTTTGAATATTTAATGTTTTCATATGTTAAATATATTTATAATTTGGGCATAATTTTTTCATACAATATTGGATTGAGGTGATTTAAATTGAGTTTAAAACTAGATTCCAAGGATTATTTCTCCTAGAAACGAATTTTAAAATTCATTCTTTTAGTTTCTCAAATCATGACTATCACAACTCTATTTTTAATGGATCTTCAAAATCAATTTTCTACAAAAATAAAAATCACACGGTTTATCCTAAATTAAGTTATTAGGAATATGAAATACTTTTGGGGGATGATAACGCAAATAATTTTCCACCAAAATTATTTAATACTTATTTTTTGGATTTTGAGGCATGAATTTTAGAAAACATGAAGTTGTTTGATAAATTTGTAGCAATATTACATTATCACTTCATGAAAAGAAAATATTTTAACTCATAAATTTGATCATTTACCTTGAAGTATTTGATTGTCCTCTAGAAGATCCTTATTAGTCATTTGCTTCCACCTTCAGATGCATTCATTCTTCTATAGATCTGCCTGTGAACGGGTTAGTAAATGGAATGGTTCTTATTGCAATACAAATGGAAATGATTGAAATATATTAATAAAAAAATCTATTTTTCTATCTCGGGGTTGATATGTGCATATAGTATCAATGAAAAATTTCTTTACCCGAACTTTATTAATTCAAGATCTATTTTATCAACATGACAAGTTCTTGAAGAAACTCACTATTTAGTGAGTGTGGAGTTTCTTAACTTTCATCTTATTGTTTCCCCTCCTCCAAGTCATAAATGTTGGTGCAACGTAAATCAATTGTTTTTAACAATACTACAAATTCCCCAATTATTTTAACCTTTCTACAATGACACCAAAATTTCAAGCAAATTATTTTCATAAAAGGTGTAACTATTTATTATCAATCCAAAATTCGTAAACTTGTGAAATGTAAACATTGTATGTGAAAAATTAGATTGTTTTTAGTAAGATCTATCTAATACTTAACAATTATCCTACTTTATGAAACAAATTGCATAAAATGAAACACACCACACCTCATCAATCACAAGGTGGAATAATTAATTCAGACAATGTGAATGTACTTGGCATCTATCATGCCAATTAATAGGGATCCTACTCTCACCAAGTTATCTCCTTGCATAATTTTCCATGGACTATTGCTCCTTTTGTTAGAAAGATTTTTTTAAAATTTTAAAATAGCAATGTAACTTTCAAAGAAAAAAAAACCAATCTTTCCAATCTAATACTGCCAAAGCTTTCATAGGACGTATAACAATAGGATGTAGATCCCATGCTTTAGGTGGCTCTGACAACAATTTTCTGTTAATTTGTGGAGTTTTTAGATTGAGAAAAAATCTAACATTCACACATCAAATAAGAAGACTTTTTAAATCAAATCTTATGAAATCAACTTGGTTAAGTATGCCTGTCTTATTAATGTCCATTGGAGTCTCAATGGGTGGAAAAATATGATGCAACTTATCTATTCAAAGTCTTGCGGTTCAAATATACTTGCAACAATACTTTGCAAACCACTCCAATCCTCGTCAAGAAGCAAGTTTAAACTTGGTTAAAAAACAAACTCTACCCAGTCAAATGAAATACTTGCTGCAGTATATACACATATATAAAAAATACTGATATACACATATAATCATAGGTTAAAGAAAATAAAGAGAAGTATTTATCATGAAGTAATGTACAATAATTGGTATTGCTTAAAATAATTAAGAGAATATAATTGAAGTAAAATGCCACCATGATCTATGTGGAGTGAGACTAATTCTCCCAAGAATAAAATAACAAGCTTTTCCTTTAACATCATAAATTAAATCAAAACATATTACATATAAAACTGGAGAATGACAATCTATGTGAAAAAATATATTAAGAGGTTTTATTATATTTCATGATAAGTTGGTCATATGCTCCAAGAGTCCTCCTTTTGGAATGATGTGGACACTCTTAATTATACAAAAACTAATATAAACAATAAAGATTTCAAATCCACATATCTCACATGGTTACAATAATTTTCTAATAATGAGAAAGTAATATATATCTCTAAAAATCTTCCCACAACTCTCAAATATTTGATAACAAATATTTCATGACTCTTCTCCATCCAATATACTTGAGTAATCCTCCCAAATCCTCAAAGGTTGAATATGAAATTAGAAATTGGACCTTAGTGGTAAAAAATTGCATTGTTGGAATCTCCAAATATACTTGTAACTATCTCCAAAATCACCAAATTTTAAATATAAATGAAAACATGTTATTTTTCTAATATTTAGTACTAATATGAACTGACTAAAAATTTTAAAATAAATGAATTGGACGTTATTGAGACTAATCCCACATATAAGACTAAAAATGGAGTAAAACAAGGTTATAGAAGAGTGGGACAAAATAAAAGTCGAGAGAAAGGTTGTGAACATAAAATAAAAAAGATGTGAAAAGATGGTCATATTCATGACTCAAAAAATACCATATTGAAGTCTCCTGTAAAAATGACCATGATATATATTTAACATGGGTATTTGACTTATATATTGATTTTGATATTAGTGTTCATGTATATAATGTACTATGTGTATGTTAATGAGTAACATGATTAATTATTTTTAAGTTTGTACAAAGATATCTTTCGGTGATAATCACATAGCAAAGAATTTGGTCGACGCGTTTCGAACCAACTAATGTGGTTCATCTCCAGGACCGATGATATGTATACCTCATTTAAATATGAGATATATATTTTTTGGGAAATCTGCAGAACATTTTGGGCATGGTCCAGTAGCTCATTTCCATGAAAATCATTATTATTTCTTTCATCATTATCATTTTCCATCAAATATATGCTTTCCATAATTTTTTTCAATCGTTGCACTTCGTCAACGGCCTGTAAGTAAGAGGAAAATTCATATGGTGGCCCTTCCCATATCATAGATTCTCTTGCAACTTTAGAGGAATTCACATTCCATCGCAAAACCACTTCTTCTGCAAAAAAAAAACCTATCTTCAATATCGCTAACGGTATCAATTCCCAATCATTCAATCATTTAACAATAAGACAAATAGACAAAACACACATGGACATAAATATATTATATTATTTCCCTTGGCCCCACTCCAGTTATCTAGAAGGGAATCCTTCTAAGAGAAACCAAACTCTTTCTATTATTTCCCTCGACCATGCTCCAGTTATCTAGAAGGGAAGCCTTTTAAGAGATACCAGAGTCCAGAAATGTTGGAGAACACTCTAGTTATCTAGAAGGGAAGCCTTCTAAAGAGAAACTAGAGTCCAAGAAGGTTGGAGAAAAAAATTGCAGATACCAAGTTGAAGATTGAGAAAATGAAGGAAAACATGAAAATAAGAGAAGGTCTAAAGACTCTGGCATTGGGAAAATTCAAAATCAATTACTTGTACCCAAGATTTTCATTTACGTTGAGGCCAAATCCCGCAAAAAAAATGAAAGCCAGGAATGTATGTAATAAATTTTACAGTTTTTTCCCTAACTGGTTGCGTACAGTTTATGTCTTAACTATTATTTTTAATCCTCTTAACTATTAGTTTTTGTGATGTAGAGGCATCTTACACTTAAAATTGGAAAAAAACAATTGAAATGTAGAAGGAATTGGATTCCTTTATTTGATTAGTAAATTAGTTTTGTTTTAGTTTAATGATAAAAAATTTTGGATAGGAATGATGCTAGAAAAAATAAAAAATCCTATCCAATTTTTTGGATAGAGATGTAAGTAGATTTTTATTAAGTTTGAAAAAATAGATTAGATTTGTAGAAGGGAAAAATCTGAAAAAAGCTAAGATTTTTTGGAGAAAAACAAGGAGTTTGGATTCCTTTTTGGAAAATTCCAACTTATCTAAATTTTAGTAATTTTAGTGATGATAGAGGAGGAATTAGAGATTTGATTATATGAACGTATGCACTCAGTTTCTGCAATTTTTTTAGAATGAAGAAAATAAAACTATGTTAGACATTTGTTGAAGATGTTGTGAATAGGAATTAAATTGAAAGTGTAATAAGTTGATGTTTTTTGTGCACGTCAACCATTAATCTTGTTGTAGGTCAGACAAAATTTGGCATCAATTTTGGTATTAGAGCTACGACATAGAGAAAAAAAGGTGTGAAATGAAATTTCACGCTCGATGGGGAAGATAAGGTCGAAGGGGAAGACCAACAGCTAATGCTCGAGATAGGGAGGACATGAGACATGTCCAAGAAATTCTATAAGCCTTAAAGATGAACATGCAAAGAGATCTAGAGACTGGAGACATCAATGAATCTGAGGAAGAGTCTCCAATGGAAGATGAGGAACATGCGAAAGAGCCTACAGAAAATAAATTGATGAGGTCAATGATTGGGGCTATTTTGAGGCCTAAAAATGACATACCTACTTATAGTGGTAGCTTGGAACCTGAAGAATTAATATATTGGATCAATGCTTTAGATAAGAATTTTGAGTACGAGGAGGTGGTTGAAGACAAACAAGTGAATTTTGTTGTTACTAGATTGAAAGTACACACATCTCTTTGGTGGGATGGAGTTCAAGAAGAGAGGAGAAGAAAGAAAAAATAAAAGATCAAAAGCAGGAGAAGAATGGTGGCGAAGCTAAAAGGTAATTTTTTTCCCAAAGCTTATCAATTATCTTTATTTTGGAAAATGGAAAATTTGAAACAAAGGTCATTTATTGTTAAAGAGTATACTAAATAATTTTGCAAGGTGAATATTAGAGCAGGATACATCGAAGAAACACCTGAAAAGGTTGCTAGATATATCAATTGGTCGTGGTTCGAGATTCAAGATGAGTTTAGTTTATTTTCGCCCAAACTACAGAAGATGCTTGCCAATTTTCCTTGAAAGCATAGGAAAATTGGCTAGAAAGCAAAGCCAAAGGAATAGAGGGAGGAGTCCTGTAAGGGGAAGAGGAAAAACCAACTATTAGGAAAAAAATCAGTCTCCAAAGGAAGGCGAAGGTAGTTCAAGAAGTCAACCATAAAAAGGAGGTGAATCAAGAGGAAGAAGGCCTTTCCCAAGAGGACATGGTCAAGGAAGATGCTACCAAGTTCAATGTTACAAATGTGGGAAATTGGGACATATGTCATGGGATTGTCCAGAAAATAATCCTACAAACCAAAGAAGAGTAAATATGGTAGAAGCACAAGAAGAAAATGTAGCTGCAGTTGTCCATGAAGAAACACCAGAGGTAGGAGAATCATTATTGATGAAGATAATCTTGATTAAGTCTGAAAAGGAAGTTAAGGAACCAACACAAAGAAAAAGATTATTTAGAACCACATGCAAATCAAGAGGCAAGTGTTGCAAAGTGGTGATTGACAGTGGTAGCACAGATAATTTCATCTCCACAAAAATTGTAGAGAAGTTAGGGCTGCAGAGAATAGCACATCCCACACCTTACAAGGTGTCCTAGATGCAAAAAGGCCATCAGATATTGGTGAATGAGAAGTGTAAAGTGGAGTTCCAGATTGGTAATTATAAGGATGAGGTATTATGTGATATAATTCCAATGGATGTTTGTCATGTGTTGTTGGGAATACCATGACAGTATGACAGGAAAGCCATTCATGATGGTAGGCGGAACACCTACACTCTTGAGAAAAATGGCCAAAAACATCTATTATTTCCTTTAGACGATAAGGATCTGAAAGAGGAAGTTCGACCTAGTGTGTTACTTATGGGCAAGAAGGAACTGCTATAAGAGCTCAAAAAGAAAGAATAAATTAATTTTTCTTTGATTGATAAGCCCAAGGTAATTCTTACTAGCACAAGTTTAAATGATTTACCTAAATAAGTCAAAGTTATGTTAGATGAGTTTGCTGATATAATTGTTGATGAGTTTCCAAATAAGTTGCCTCCTTTTCGAAACATTAGTCATCATATAGATCTGATTCCAAGGGCAAGCCTTCCGAATAAAGAAGCATATCGCATGACTCCACAAGAAAATGAAGAGATAAAGAAACATGTGCAGGATTTGTTGGAAAAAGGATTAATAAAGGAGAGCTTGAGTCCATGTTCTGTTCCCATGGTCCTCAGCCCAAAGAAATATGGTGGATTGAGAATTTGTACTGATTCAAGGGCCATCAATACAATTACAATCAGGTACAGATTTCCACTTCCCCGCATTGAAGATCTGATTGATTGTTTGAGTGGTGCTAAGTATTTTTCTAAAATTGATATCAAGAGCGGCTATCACCATATTATAATTAGAGAGGGGGATGAATGGAAAACAAATTTAAAAAAAAATAATGGGTTGTATGAGTGGTTGGTAATGCCTTTTGGCCTTACCAATGCACCTAGCACATTTATGAGATTAATGAATGAAATGTTTAAAGAATTTACATGTAAATTTGTTATTGTGTATCTGGACGATAATTTAGTGTTTAGCCAAACAAAAGAACAACATCTCAAGCATATCAAATTAGTTTTGAGTACCCTGCAACATGAAAAGTTTTTGATAACTTTAAAGAAATGTAGCTTCATGAAGACTGAGTTGGTGTACTTGGGATTTGTGATTAATTCAAATGAAGGATTGAAGATGGATCCAAATAAAGTGAAGGCAATCATTAACTGGCATATTCCAAGGAATGTGTTTGAGGCAAGAAGCTTTCATGATCTTTCAAGTTTCTATCGAAAGTTTATAAAGAATTTCAGTAGTTTATGTGCACCCATTGCTGACACAATCAAGGAGAATAAGAAGCCATTTAAATGGACTGCAACAACTAATAGAAATTTTAAAATACTGAAGAAATGCATAATTGAACAACCTGTATTAGCCTTACCATATTTTAACAAATGTTTTCAAGTTGAGAACAGATGCAAGTGGAGCTGTCCTAAGTCAAGAAGGAGAGACAATTGCATATTGCAGTCAAAAATTAAATGAAGCAAAGAAAAAATATTCCTCTTATGATAAAGAGTTCTATGCTATAGTTCAAGCTCTAAAACAATGGAGGCATTATCTTATGCCCAAAGAGTGTGTTCCTTATACTTATAACCATGCTCTACAGTTTATCAACAGTTAGGACAAGTTGATTCAGAGGCATGTTAAATGGGTGGAGTTCTTGAAAAATTTCACATTTGTAATCAAGAATACAAGCGGTAAATCAAATAAGGTTGTTGATGCATTAAGTAGAGTAAATTTGATTTTTCATGAGTTTCAAATCAAAAATTTAGGATTTAATGAAATGAAAGAGATGTATAAGGAAGATGTTTATTTTAAATATGCATATGCATCTTGTGAAAATCCTGTTATTGGTAATAGAACTCCATGGTTGAGCTTTATGTTCCAGGAAGGATTGTTATTTAAAGATAACAGATTGTGCATACCCAAATGTTCTATGAGAGAAATTATTATCAGGGAAAAGCATAGTGGACGATTATCACGACATTTTGGGCAAGATAAAACTTTTGCTAAATTGAATGCTTTTTATTTTTGGCCAGGCATGCAAGCTGATGTGAAAATGTTTGTTGCAAAATGTAGGATCTTCCAGCATGCGAAGGGAAGAAGTCAAAATATAGGTTTATATCAACCACCACTGATTCCTACTAGGCCATGGGATTCAGTGAGCATGGAATTTATATTGGGATTACGAAGGACTCAAAGAGGTAATGACTCTATCTATGTTGTGGTTGATAGATTCTCTAAAATGGAACATTTTATGCCTTGTAGCAAAACCAGTGATGCCACCAATGTTGCCAATTTGTTCTATAAAGAGGTGGTAAGGTTGTATGGATTGCCTAGAAGTATTGTATTTTGATAATGACACAAGGTTTGTCGGTCATTTTTGGAGAACATTATGCAAGCAGTTGGGTACTAACCTTAATTTCAGATCAGTTGTTTGGTTGTTTATTGGATAAACAAACACAAGTATTTATTATCAATCCAGGCTTGTAGGACTTAGAAGCATCTCCAAGATATATGGGTTTCAACTATGATCAAGTTAGAAGATGATTTATTAATAAGAAGGGAAATTCGTATCACAAATATAAATCTAAACTAAATAATTTCTAAATTCAATTATGTAATCAGCAGTTGAAGAATCTCCTAACTTAAGAGACTTGTTTGTCCTTCTCTTACAAAATTACTTCATGAATTAGAAACCAAAACCACTAATGAGAAATAAATCAATATGCATGAAACAATAATTGAAGAGGATCTTAACCAAAGAGATCCTGGTTGTCCTTCATTACATATTCATTCATCAATAATACTATTATTAGAAAACAGGAATTCAGAAAATCATTAAAAAGCAAGAAAAGATGAATTCTAGCTCTAGCTCTTTAATCAGATAGAAAGAATGTTTAACTTAAACATTGGATTGTCCTTTCATATGAAGAATAAGAATGAGAATTAGATTCATTAGAACTCATAAAACATCAACATATATCTAATTAACAAATTAAGCATAAAACAAACTAGTTCAAAAGCTGCAACTAAAAATAACTAGAAAGTGCACTTAGTTCGGTGTGGGGGGCCTCCACCCTTGCCTCGCACACTGAAATTGATTTCAGATACTAAAAATTCAGTCAATAATTCACCATATAACAACAGAAAATTAAATAGAAAATTTCTTTCGATTAACTCTCCAAAGTCTCAGAAATATCAAAGTTAAGTTACACAATTTCTACATATGAGTGCCTTCAAAGTCTTAAGCTTAAATAGATAAAATATGGAACAAACTGATATACAATGTCTCATATGGCCATGGATATCCTTATTCTATCCAATCATGTTGATCTCATCCATCAAATCCATCAAAATCTATAAAATCCCATAAAATAAGAAATTTGAGCTAGTTCCTAAGGATCTTCCATAAAAACAGGTCTTGTTTGACCGCCTTTGACCGGGCTTGTTAAAGATCGGTTTGACTGAACCAATAGGTGTAAATTTAATCTTAGTTCCCAATATTTCTATAAATTTATCCAGCTCAAGCCCAGGTGTCTTGAAAATATGACAACCATGAGGCCATTATGGGAATTTCTGATCTAGTCCAAAAAAGCACTTAAAATTCAATTTTTATAAAAACTTATAAGAATTGAAAAAATTAATTTAAATACATGTATTTGAATTTATTGGGAAAAATAGGGTGAATATGATGGTGTATGGATGGATAGCATGATAAATAAAATGTATTTTCATAAACAAAAAGAGATAAAAAAACAAGGGCCAACATCTCCCCCAAGCTGATGTTCAAGCATGTCCTCATGCTTGCTTCTTCCTTTTTAGACCTCTTGAGTTCTGATGCTGATCCTATACTTGACCCTAAAGCTTCCTGCTGGGCTGCATGAAAAAGAGAGTCTATACCTTTGTATTGTTCCTCTTTGTAGATTGAGGCTTTGACCTTCTGCTTTTCATATTTGATCTTCCGAGAATTGTTCTCCTTAAGCCATTTGAATGCTTGCATGGTAAGAAGATTATTATTTGGTTTCAGTTTTCCCACTTATTCATTTAGTCTCTCATTCTATTTGATCAATTTTTCATTATTTTTCTTGTATGTTTCATTTTCTCTCTTCAGGTGCCTCTCCAATATCCTACTTACCTCCAGATTATCAGTCAATTCTTTGATTCTGCTAAGGTATTGGTATTTTTCTTCTTCCTTGGTGTCTTTGGCAACTGAAGTAGCCTCAATCTCATCATTGTCAAAATATGAGTCTCTCTCTACTGGGTTTTCATAAACCTCCTTCTACAATCTTTCAATAATTTCTTTAGCTTGTTTGGTGAAGGGAGATGTCTCAATGATTTGCACTTCTAGTTCTCTTTCCTTGCTCCTTATATCTGTTGAATTCTTCCTTCTTTACCTCCTAGGAATGGTCAAGAATTATGCCTCTCTTTCTATAATGACTGTCTCTTGTTACTTCTTAGATCTTGTTCTTTGATAGAGGGGTGAATTCACTATACTCCTTGTTTCATGCACTAGTTTGAATTTGTCTTCTATGGCTTGTTCTAAAAACTGATTTTGAATTAGGAAATCTCTCCAAATCACACCCTTATTTCTCAACTGGTAATCAAAAAGGATTTCAATGAGCCCTTGATGATGAATTTGATCCTCATTAGGTTTGGTTTCAGACTTCACATTTTCAATCATCTTGATCAAATTTCTATAGAAAAATTTGATTCTTATGTCTCCCTTGATGTGTTGTAGCAACCTAATGTGGTATAGGTGCACTATGATGTGTCTACTATCACAAGTGAAGAATCTTTGGATTATTAGTACTAAATCATCCCAAGGTTCATTAAACCATTCTCTAGGAATCCCCTTAGATCTGGCAAAGGATCCCTTTCTGTTTTTGTCTAGGAAGAAGGTCCATCTCTTATCCTTAAAATGCAACCCTTTGTGATAATGTTCTTCTGATAATGGAAACTCTAGGGCTTGAGAATGATTAAACTGCCCACCATAGTTTGATCTTGTTTGTAGTTATTCATGAATTCCCTTGTAATGTCTTCATTATGCCCTTTGAACTTTTGAAGGAAACCTATGAGACCTAATTGGTAAAGTTTTTCTACTGTGTCTTTACCCCAATGCTCGATCTAAAAGTATTTAGGCTCTATCCTTGATAACACGTTTTCTGAAAACCATTTAATATACCTCTTTACCATCATCATCTTCATTTTTGAAAACAAAAATTCAAGCACTAGATCTCTGTTGATATATACATCATGGTAGTGAAGCTTACCTCCTTTTGATGCCTTTGACAAGGAAGTGAAACCAATCCTTTGTTCTCTTGAAACAAATGAACTTACTTCTTCTACAAACACAAATATTTGATGTAGAAAATATTATAAAAATATTAAAACATGTTTTTATTAATCTACTCTACTATTTGATCCTTTGTCTCATCAAAAATTAAAAAAAAATCCTCTACCTCTAATTGTAGAATTCTCTATCTTTTGTTGACTGTGTAAAAGAAATTAATTTTTTTTATACAATATTGCCTTTTTATCCTTCAATTTCACAAAAAATCCCTTATCTTCTAAGGAAAAAGCATTATACATTCAATCTAATCTCACTGTGTGCACGAAAATTTGGAGAATGGATCATTGTTTCATCAAAAATCTCATAAAAAATGAGTTCACTGTGTCTTCAAAATTCACAAAACTTTGCTCTATGTTATGCAAAAACATTTTGACTATGTTTTTACTGCCTTTTAAACTAAACATCCACCATAAATCTTTTCTCTTGGTTTGAATTTTCTCATTGTGTGTATAAATGGAAATATGTTTACACAAACCATTCAAAAATAAAACAATTGAAGCCACTGTGTGTTACAAATCAAACACTCTGTTCTTTGTTTGTATTCAAATCAAAATTGAAGACTGTATATGCAACCACACATGAAGAAATTTCAGAGTTTACCTACTCTGGCAGTGATCTTCGTGATTTATCTTAGTTTGACTTGAGTTCCCGTGTTTCAAGCAACGCCATCTTAATAACAAATCTTCCCTAATATATCAAATATTCAATCATTAAATCAACGAAGGATTCATGCTGACAGGTGGCAGAGTGTTTGTGAATGGTAGCAGTGTCACATTGTATGGTAATGACAGGTTAAAGACTGTGGAAAAAGGACTTCATTTATAACTCATAGTTCCCACAACAATCTCGAGATTTTCTCATATGAATAACTGTTATTTTTAACAAGAAAAATCCGGGTTTTCTCTTACCTCGTGCTTCACGAGATCTCTGCACCTTGACAACGTGCTTTGATTGACACAACTGTCAGATTTCTTGGCTCAAAATCTCAGTCAACTTTCCTTATCCCTCCATCCTTCTTATTGCTATATCTTCTACTCACTTTTTTGTGTTTAATTTCCTCTGTTCCTTCATAGCTCTCCCTCGTATTCCTTTTTCAATTCGTTATTCACAAGGTTTCTTGAATGCGTGCTTTGATTGCACGACATTCATCTCTCTTACTGAGCCTGCAAAGGGCTATAATGGTGAAGAACACACAATTTTTCAGTGGTCTGAGGTCTGAGAATGGCGGAGGTTCTCTATTATCGGTTTACACATCGTTTGCAATACTGCATTTTTTAATTTATTTGATAGTTCGTCGATTGCTTGACTGAAGCCTCCGTGGCTTACCTTTTCTGACTGGCTTGGTGTGTTGGCTCCACGGTTTACTCTTCCACTATTCACGTTCTCGGCTCTCATTCATTACACAGTCCACCTTACGTTTTGTATTCATGGTGTATGCTAACCACCATGTCCGCATTCATCTCTCCATCAAAACGCATTATGCCCCATCGAACATGCACCATTCCTCATCGTATTTCTGTTCAACAATTTGCACACATATCATTTCTCTTCATAATTCTGTTCATCCCATTGCACATGCATCATTATCATACATCATATTTCCTTTCCATCACATCATTTTAATAATTAGGTTAGTTTATTGCATTTTCATTTCTTTGTTTGTATCATGATTGCATCTCCACCCATTACCTTAGCTTTGTAATCATATATATGATTGTGCTCTCAATAATATAGTTTGCATCATTGTTTTGTTTTGAGATTTGTATATTGCGCTATCATATGATTTTAACTTAGGTTTTGTCTTTTATTTAATTTTAAAAATGACCAATGGAATGGTCATATTTTAAAACTAAATGTTTACCATGAAACTAACCTTTTTCTTTCTTCTTGTAGGTCCAACAAGGGTTCAAAAATTGAGCCTTTTGTTTATGATCTTTATGTTTAAGAAAAATAGGGTTAATGTGATATGGATAAGGAATATTATATGGTTTATGGAATGATTAATTAAATGGTTAGGATAGTGGATATGAATAGGAATATGAATGTAATGAGTAGGATATGAAGGTAGTGAAATGTAGGTAGAATATGCTTAACCAATACTAAATTAGCTTTAACAATTCTAGAATATTTTTAAAAAAATTGAAATTTTATGAGCAATACTTCACTTACTGTACTTGTATTCCCTCAAATCGTTTGATGTCCATGATGGTCGACAATGTCCTTTTTATAATGATGACTCTTCCAGAATATGTAGAAATGTAGAGACTTATTTTTTCTTTGCATCTGATTATTGATTCATAATGATGTTATTTAGGTCCCTTCTGCAGGTTTAATTTTGACATTTTAGGTCCCTTATGTCATCTTCTTCAATATTGATGTAGTTAAGGTCCCTTCTGACATTTTGTTATTTCAGGTCCCTTTTGGCATAATTTTCAACAATGCTTGAAATTTATTTTGTCATATGATACAGGTCCCTTCAAGATAATATTCTTAATGATAACTCAGGTCCCTTCTGTATATGTTCAATGATGTATCATGTCCCTTTTTACTTTGTAACTCAGATTCCTTCTTCAATTCAGTTGCTCAAACTATTTACATAGTTTTCTTACACGCTTCCCCTTTGCTGATGCTAAGACTTGTCCTCAAGTCTTACATGTCTCAGAAGGTAAATCTAAAAAAATCATACTGAAGTAAAATGAAAACAAAAACAGAATTCATATTGGCCTAACAAGTTGGTTTTCCAATATGAATTCGAGTTTGTACAGTGCTAGTTTCCTGGATTTTCACAACCAAACTCTTTTATTATAAATTTTTTTGTATCTTATCTCTCTCTATATATATATATATATTCTTTTTTCTTTTTCTAATATTTTTTTTTATTCTTCTTCTTCTTCTGGAATTATGGGAGGCATATTGCTATGTTGTCCCATTAGTTCCAAATCAGTATCTGTTGAAAATTTTCTCATAGAGTCCTCTTTATTTATAGGCTTATTTTAAACTTTAAGCCTATGTCCATTAACGACAAATGAAATAGATGCTTCGTCAATTGTTTTTACCTTTACAACTCCATTGTCAAATATTTCTTCAATCTCATATGGCCCAAGCCAATGAGTCGTATACTTTTCCTTGAAATATTTAAACTTGGAGTTGAACAATAGTGCCCAATATCCCTTTTGAAACACTTTATTCTTGATGAATAGATCATGCCATTTAATTATGTGTTCTTGCACATGAGATGTGTTCTCTACTGCTTGTTGTCGTATCTCATCCAGTTGATTTAATTCCATGACTCTTTGTTGTTTTGCCTAAGATAATTCCATCCCCAACTCTACTGCTAACTTGAATGTATGTATTTGAATTATATGGGTAATAAGACTTCTTTTCCATACACCAACTCATATGGACTGAACCCAGTTGTGTTTTTCCATGTTATCCTATATGCCCATTGTGCATCTCTCAATTTCTTTGACCAATCCTTTCTATTCATTTGTACAGTGTTTGTCATGATATTATCTAAGACTTTGTTTGTTGATTCCACTTTTTTGTTTTCTAGAGGATGGTACGGAGTTGATTTTATATGGTTAATATTGTACTTCTCCATAATATCTCAAACAAGCTTTGATGTAAACTGTGTGCCTTGGTCAGTTACAATCTGTCACGGAACTCCATACCTTACAAATATCTCTTCAAATAGAAAAGATACAACTGAATCTTATGTTGCCCATACTACTTCCTTTGCCTCCACCCACTTAGTTACATAATATGTACATACCAGGATGTACTTTTTTCCGTTTGATGGAGGGTTGATTGGTCCCACAAATTCTAGAGCCCATTGCTCAAATGGTTCAATCAGTACCTATGGCTTTAATATTATTTCATCTGATGCCACTGGTCTTCCAATTCTTTGGTAGTTGTCACATCTCTTCACATAGGCTTTGGAGTCCTTGAAGATGGATGACCAGTAGTAGCCAATTTTCATCAATTTGTATGTTTTCTTCTTGTTTGCAAAATGACCACCACATGGCTCGTCATGACACATGCATGCTTTCAAAATATCAATAATCTCGTCTTCTCTAACACATTTTCTTATTATTAGATCAACACTAGTATAAAAGAGGTCACCATTGACCCAACTATATCTAGCACTTTCTCTAATTATCCTTCTTTTCCATTTATTTGTGCAATGAGATGGTAGGATGCGAGATGATAAATAGTTGGCTATACCTACAAACCATGGATTTTTGAAAGTTATAGAAAATAGATGTTCATCTGGAAAATTATCTGATTCTGGATTTGGATCTCCAGGTGAATGAAGACTTCATAGAAAGTCTGCTACTTGATTATCCTTACCTGGTCGATCTTATACATTAATTTTAAATAATTGCATCAATAACAACCATCTAGTTATTCTGCCATTTGTAATTGTTTTGTTCATTAAATATTTTATGGCTGAATGATCCGTGTGGATGAATACTTGATAACCTGTTATGTAATGTCGAAATTTATTAACTACGCGTACTATAGCTAACATTTCTTTCTCTGTAACAATATAGTCACAATTCTGCTGGTGTTAAGTTTTTGCTTATGAAATATATGACATAATTAAACTGATTCTCTTTCTGTCCAAGTGATGCTCCTATAGCAGTGTGAGATGCATTAGTTGATATATGAAATGGCAAAGATAATTTAGGTCCCCGAAGAATGGGTGCAATTGACAATTTTTCATTTAATTTTTTGAATGCATTTTGACAGTTAATTGTCCATTGGAATTCCACATCTTTCGCAAGTAACTTGAATAATGTCAAAGCTAATTTACTGAAATTTTCAATAAATATCCTATAGTAGCCTGCATAACCCAAGAAACTTATTACTTCTTTTTATGTTGTGGGTGGTATTAAATTCACAATGACTAGAATTTTTTCTAGGTCCATCTTAATTCCTGAAGAAGAAATATGGTGTCCCAACACTATTCCCTCAGTTAACATAATAAAACATTTTTCATTATTGAGTGATAGATTTGTCTCTAATATGCATATTTTCAAAAAAAATTCAATATTTTGTAAACAATCATCAAATGTTCCGCCATACATTGTGAAATCATCCGTGTAAACCTCCACGCGCTCATGGATCAAATCAACAAAGATTGCAAGGACTTCTCTCTGAAAAGTATCAGGTGCATTACATAAACCAAAGGGTAAGAAATTGTATGCATATGTTCCCCATGGGTATGTAAATTTTTTCTTATCTTGGTCTTCAAATTCTATCTTTATCTGATTGTACCCACTAAATCCATCAAGAAATGAAAATAATTTCTTCCCAGCTAATGAATCTAGAACTTGATCAATAAATGGTAAAGGAAAATGATCTTTTAATGTAGCCTTATTGAGATCTCTGTAATCTACACAAATTCTCCACTTTCCATTTTTCTTAGGTACCACATCTAAGGGTGAAACCCATTGACTATCAGAAATAGGATAGATAAATTAGACTTGTAACAGTTTCTGCAATTATTTTTTCACTATTTACTTCATTATAGGATTCATCATTCTTTGTGGTTTCCTTACAGGTTTAATTTGATCATCAATATAAATGTGATGGATACATTTTTTTGGATGAATCCCCTGCATGTCTGTGTAATCCCGGGCAAAAGCTTGAGAATTTCTGTAATAGTGCTATTACCTCTTGCTCTTGTGATGATTGTAAGTTATTACCAATATTCAAATTTCTCCAAGGGCTGATCTCAATGAATTTTCTCTTTGAATTGGTAATTGAGTTAACAGGAAAAATAATTTCAAATGTATTTTGCAGTGATTGTATAGTACAATTTTCCTGAAAATAATGATTTAAAAGGTGGCTTGCAGCTTCATATTGTGTTATTCTAAGCTTCTATGAAATGTTTGGTTTTGAGATGAAAAGATCTAATAAGTCCTCATTTTATTCCTCCTCTCTAAAGTTATAGACTTTATTAATAGTAAGAACAGATTGAAGTTCTTGTTGTTATTCTCCATCAAGCCATGATAATAAAGAAGGAGATTGAGCGGGAGGATACAATGTAACATGTTTTCTTTCATATCCATGTGCAATAATCATACTTCTTAACCTGCATCCAATGTAAGCATCTGCAGTGGCTAACCATGGTCTGCCTAAAATCAATGGATGCCCTCCTAAATTTGTTTTTGGCTGCAAAATCAGGAAGTCTACAAGATACTCTCGTGAATCCAGTGAGACAATGATATCTTCCAATATACCTTCTGGTACAACTTTAGATCTATCTGCAAGTTCTAAGACCGTAGTAGTAGGTCTAATGTTGTTCAGATTCAAATGTTTCATAGTCTCTATAGTCATAACATTTTTAGCTTCTCCCAATTCTATTAAAGTGTTTGGCATTGAAAATTTGTTGATCGAAATGGTAACCATAGGAATCCCTGGATCAACATGTTTTTCAATGGTTGTATTTGTAGACATGAGACTAGCTAAACTTCCAATTACCTGTATTGTAGGTGGATCTCTTTTTCTTCTGCCAGATTTCTTTATGCATAATTCCCTTATTTTTTTTGCATATATCGGAATATCTTTAATTGCCTACAACAAAGGAATTTTGACATATGTGTTCTTCAACTCATCCAGAATATCAAATTTAGACAGAGATATTGGGATTTTCTGTTGTATTAACTTCTCTGATATGGTGGAGTCTGAGTCATAATAGATTTACCCTTTTGAATTTGTTTTTATGGCTGAGATTTTTGACTTTGTTCTCCTTGTTCAGTTTGTTCTTCTATTATTGAAGGAGAATATTTATGTAACACCTTCCCAAACCTTAAGTGGACATCTTGTATAGGAAGAATAAAGTAGGTAGGATAATATGTTGACTCTTCCACATTGTATGCTGGTCTATCCACTTTGATAATTAGATTAGCTACTGGTTGAGCTCGAAATTATGTTGGTCTAGGAGGTGGTTGGTTAGTAGGCAGCTGAAGCTATCGAGGTTGCATAAACATTGGTTTATTTTGGGGTGGAAATGACATTGGTTGATGTTGCTGGAATTGTTGGTATTGAGGAAATGATGTGGAGGATATGGTTGTTGATATTGATACTGTTGAGGATACATATGCTGAGGTGGTTGGTTTCCATAACCATATCCCCTCCAACCTTGTGCAGGTTGGTTTTGATATTGTTGTGGAGGCCAAGCCTGCCATGGCATTGGAGTGTTCTATGAATTTTGAGGATATTGAAAATTATGGGGTTTTGTTGAGGGAACCGTTGAGGCATCCATGGTTACCAAGGTCTCCTTGGTGCCATATAGTAGAGAGAATATACCCCTTGCACTTCTTCTACTTGCAACTCTTTTAATTTAGGACAATTTTCTGTGCAAAGTCCACACACTTGTATACCTTGCAAAGGACATTCCCTGAGTGGATGTTTTTTCCTACACTTTGGAAAAAATATTGTTAATATTTCATCTTGTTCTTCCTTCTTCTTCTTGGCTTTTAAGACATCTACTTGTGTTCCCAAAGTGCTTAAGAGATCTGTTTTGAAATTTTCTAGTAAACTTCCTATCTTTGCTCTTGTTACTGCACTTACTGTAGATTTGGAATCTCTTGATGTAATATCACTCGTTCCACTCTTTTCTCTTCCCGTAGAGTATTTCTGACATAGTTCAACAATTTCTTCAAATGGTAAATTGGAGATATCTCCTTTTCCCGTCACATTAAGTGTGTCTAAATATTCATCTATGATACCTTTAAGAAAGATTGTATGAATGGTGTCAGGATTTAGAGAATGTTGTTTGGATTTCTGCAAATTGTAAAGAAATATTTCCAAATATTCATCCAAAATTTCATTTTCTTGTTGTGTCATTCTAAAAATGTCTTATTTTGAGTCTCTAGCCCTGCAGTAAGCTTGATACTTCTAAAGAAAAATTTTCTTCATATCATCCCAAGAAGCTATTGTGTGTTCTCCTAAACCCATAAACCATTTCAATGCTGATGCTTTCATAGTAGCAGGAAAGAGTCAAAGCTTGTGTGTATCATCCACATATCCATAAGTTCTACATAAGATATCAAACTCGAACATGAATGCATCAGGATCTTCTGTTGACATTCCATAAAAATTAGGCAATAAAGAAGGTGGAATGTTTTTCATTTTTACTTCTTCTCCTAATATTTCTTTTGCATCTAATATTGGAAAGCCAAAAATAGTTTCCCTATCATTGTTATTTTCTTGTTCATTATCATGTGTTCTTCTATTTTGATTTTCTCTTATTGCTTCTTCTTCTATCCTTCTAAGTGCTTTTGTTCTTCTGCCTTCCTCTACCTTTATTTTTGCTTCCAATCTCCTTTCTTCCTCTCTTTTCCTTTTCCATTCCCTTTGTTGTCTCTCATGTTCAATTCTGTGTTCAAGAGTCATGATTGGCCTATTTTATCCTTCTCCTTCGTCAGTCATTTCTTGTTCAAAAATATGTAGTGTTTCAATATGAGGTTGATTTGGTGTTTCTTCTACTACTTTGATTTTTTCAAGGACATGTTTCTCTAGTTGTTCAACAACTGGTTTTCTTGTATCTTTCTATTTCCCTAAGGAAGGAGGTTCTTTTGGTGATTGTTTTCTTTTTACCTCCAAGGCTAACAAGATCTGTCTTTAAACTAGAGTTAATCTTTGTCCTGATCTCTGTTTTTCCTCTAACTCTTTTATAGTAGGTTTCCAGCAAATGGTGTTGTTAGTCCTGTGGATGAATGAATTGTTGGGGGGTTTTGTTTCACGAATCTACCCTTCTGATCTCTGTCCCTAAGCATATAGAAACATAACTAAAAAGAAAAACTATGTTTTTGCTGTTTTTTATGTTTTTATATATATATTTTTTATTTTCCTAATTGACCACTTCGAAATATGCTTCCCCGAAAACGACGCCAAAATGTTTTTTTTTTAATTGGATAAACAAACACAAGTATTTATTATCAATCCATGATTGTAGGACTTATAAGCATCTCCAAGATATATGGGTTTCAACTATGATCAATTTAGAAGATGATTTTTTAATAACAAGGGAAATGAATATTACAAATATAAATCTAAACTAAATAATTTCTAAATTCAATTATGTAATCAGCAGCAGAAGAATCTCCTAACTTAAGAAACTTGTTTGTCCTTCTCTTACAAAATTACTTCATGAATTAGAAACCAAAACCACTAATGAGAAATAGATCAAGATGCATGATACAATAACTGAAGAGGATCTTAACTAAAAAGATCTTGGTTGTCCTTCATTACAGATTCATTTATCAATAATAGTATTGTTAGAAAATAGGAATTCAGAAAATTATTAAAAAGCAGGAAAAGATGAATTCTAGCTCTAACTCTTTTATCAGATAGAAAGAATGTTTAACATAAACATTAGATTGTCCTTTCATATGAAGAATAAGAATGAGAATTAGATTCATAAACACTCATAATCCATCAGCATATCTCTAATTAACAAATTAAGCATAAAAAAACTAGTTCAGAAAATGCAACTAAAAATAACTAGAAAGTGCACTTAGCTCGGTGTGGGGGCCCTCCACCCTTGCCTCACACACTGAAAGTTCTTTCATCTACTAAAAATTTAGTCAAGCATTCGCCATATAAAAACAACAAATGAAATAGAACAGGTCTTTCAATTAACTCTCTAAAGTCTCAGAAATATCAAAGTTAAGTTACACAATTTCTACATATGAATGCCTTCAAAGTATTAGGCTTAAATAGATAAAATATGGAAAAAAATCATCTAAAAGGTCTCCTATGACCATGTCTATCCTTATCCTATCCAATCAGGTCGAGTTCATCCATCAAATCCATCAAAATCTAGAAAATCCCATAAAATAATAAATTTGACCTAATTCCTAGGGATCTTCCATAAAAACAGGTCCTGTCTGACCGCCTTTGATCGGGTCTATCAAAGCTCGGTTTGACTGAACCAACAAGTATACATTTAATATTAGTTCCCAAGCTTTCTAGAAATGTATCCAGCTCGAGCCCAAGTGTTCTGCAAATATGACAACCATGAGGCCATTACTGGAATTTCTAATCTGGTCCAAAAATGCACTTAAAATTCAATTTTTATAAAAAAATCTAAGAATTGAAAATTTTAATTTAAATACCTGTATATGAATTTATTGGGCAAAATAGGGTCAATATGATGGTGTATGGATGGATAGCATGGTAAATAAAGTGTATTTTCATAAACAAAAAGAGATAAAAAAACGAGGGCCAACATCAGCCTATCACCCACAAACTGATGGGAAAATAGAATTTATGAATAGGAGCTTGGGAAACATCCTAAGAAGATTGGTAAGTAAAACTCCCAAACAGTGGGATCAAGTTCTTGCTCAGGGAGAATTTTCATACAACGATACACCTAATATAAGTACATGTATGAGTCCCTTACAAATCTTGTATGGAATGCATACAAGGGGAGTATACAAATTGAGTAATTTGGAAAAACAAGATATAAGAAGTGAAAAATGTGAAGAATTTGCAGTGAGCATGCAAGAAATGAAAGAAAGAGTTAAGCAACATATACAGGAAAACAACAACAAATACAAACAAAGGGTTGATTCAAAGAGAAGGAAACAAAACTTTGAGATTGGTGAATTAGTCATGGCACATTTGAGGAAAGAAATATTTCCTGAAGGAACTTACAACAAGTTAAAAATAAAAAATATTGGACCTTGCAAAATTTTAAGGAAATTTTCCTCAAATGCTTATGAAGTGGAGCTTCCAAGAAATGTTGGTATTTCACCAATTTTATTGTTTCTGATTTGTATTCCTTTCAAGTAGCAAGAAAGTTTCAAATGATGAGTCTTCCAATGAAGTAGAAAAAATTATTGAATGGAAGCAGCAACTGCCCAAAGCAACTACAAAGGAAATTGAAGGTCTATTAGATCGAAAAGTGGTGAAGAAAACTAGAGGAAACGAGTGTTTTCAATATTTGAAGTGGAGAAATAAACCATTGGAGGATGCTAGTTGGATGACTTTTGCAGAGATGTCCAAGCATTGCACAAATGTTCAAGAGATCGTGGACAATTTCTTTCCTTGGGAGTCTGATGCGGGAGCATCATACACTTGAAATTGGAAAAAAACAATTGAAATGTTGAAGGAATTGGATTCCTTTATTTTATTAGTAAATTAGTTTTGTTTTAGTTTAAAGATCAAAAAGTTTGTATAGGAATCATGTTAGAAAAAATAAAAAATCTTATCTGCTTTTGTGGATAAAGATGTAAGTAGTTTTTTATTAAGTTTGAAAAAATAGATTAGATTTGTAGAAGGGAAAAATATGAGGAACGCTAAGGCTTTTTGGAGAAAAACAGGGAGTTTGGATTTTTTTTTGGAAAATTCCAACTCATCTAAATTTTAGTAATTTTAGTAATGACAGAGAAGGAAATGAGATTTGATTATATGAATGTATGTACTCAGTTTCTGCAATTTTTTCAGAAAGAAGAAAATAAAAATATGTTAGACATTTGTTGAAGAAACTGTGAATGGGAATTAAAATTAAAAGTGTAATGAGTTAATGTTTTCTGTGCACATCGACCATTAATATTGTTGCAAGTAAGGCATAAGCTGGCATCAATTTGTCTTATATATTAACTATTAATATGAGGGTATACACATTTCAATCGTCTAACATTAACATTAGATATGATGGTGCAGACAGGTACACCATGGCAACTGGGGAGTTGTTTTCAAAGAGGAACGCCTTACGGCATAAAAATATAATAATAATAAGAAAAACAATTATACAATAATTAATACCCCGGATTATGATTATGTTTTATTAGTCATTTTTTTTTTATATAAATGTAACTTAGTTTTCGTATAAATGGGTATTAAAAAACATATAGGATTTCTCAAATGAATTTGTAATTATGATTATATTAAATTTAATTTGTAAATATTTGAGGCTTTTGTTTTTTCTTTTAATTTTTTATGATAATAAGAATATTTGTATTAATTGTAAATTTGTTCTCAGATCACAGTTGTACATTGGGAATTATATTATGGTTTTCTTCCATCTTTAATATCATTTATAGATTTTTGAACGAAAATTATCATTGGAAGAGGAATATAACTATTATGGTTTTATTCCATCTTTAGTATCATTTATAGATTCTTGAACCAAAATTATATTCTGAAGAGGAATATAGCTGATACTAAACATATACAGGTCTTTGGAGGTTAATACCTTCCAATAGAGCCCCAAAATTAAACAAAATTTGCAGTATATATAACCTATTTCCAAATATAATCGTTGTTTACAACATATTTCCCCAGATCCACCTTGACTAGTAAAGCCCCCCAGTTTTTTTGATATTTGAACATAGAATTCATGCTTAATGCACTAAGGAATGGAGGATGGGCTTATTTGACCATTAACTATCAACTCTTCAAACTTCAAATTGCAACCTTGGTTGACACATTGATTTGGTTACTAGTTATTATCCCTTAGAATGTGTTTTGAAACTCATCTTTGGGATATCTTTTGATACCTTCTAAATCTGATGTAGGAGCTTATCCAAAACTTTGTATCTAAAGAGATCCTTGGACAAAATATTGATCTATTAAAAGAAAGTCACCCAAAACAATGAGAGGAAAGACCTGAAATTCTGTTACCGGAAAAATGTCTTGGAATTAACCATAGTCTTATGCTTGATTATATCAATCACACACTTTGTTATATATACTATAACCCAAAAACAAATAAAAATAAAAATCATATATATATATATATAACTAGCTATATTAAACTAGCTCTTTTTTTCAATTGATATGAAGTATGATGCCAACAACAAATGGTGAGGGATAACAAATAATTTGCCTATTCATGAAAACCATTGCACCCAACCTTCAAGCACAGCTCTAATAGAAAGTGGTCAAGCAAGACAACGAATTTACCTCTGCATTCAAATAGCTACACCAAGCCTTAAGAGCCTATTCATTTTTGGTAAAAAATGAACGTTACTTGTCCATGTTTAGATGGGTGACCTGCACATGGCCAACCACATTTCAATTCATAAGATATATTGTAATTTTAATTTTATAATAATAATAAATTTAGTATTAAAAAAACTATTATCAAACTAAAATGTATGAGCGGATTTATTTATTTTAAGTATATTTTTATTCTAACAATTTTGAAGCGGTTTTTTATATTTTATAATAAAAAAGAGTAAAATTATTGTTTTTGGAAACCATATACGAGGAAATAAAGTTGAGAGTTAAGAACTTGTGAATTAGAGGAGAGTCTATGAAAGATAGAGACAAAAACTATTTGTTTCTCTATTTAGGGGGAGATCATGAGTAATAAGAGACAAAAATAGTAGCCTTGTTGAGATGTAGGGTCTGTGTTAACAAGAAATTAAACTAAGTATGCAAGTAAAGGAAAACATAACTATAGTCTAGCTCTATTTATTTCATTTCTTGCCACCTTATTGGGGAGCTGATATCTTGAGTTTATCTTTCCAAGCATTCTTGTTTTAATGAGGAAAGGGGGCAGGAATACCAAGAAGAATGGTTGAACATAGAGAGTGTAACACAACCTTCATTGGCTAATAGATCTACAAATTGATTAATCGACCCGTGAATATGTGAGGGAATTGAAATACAAATTCGAGGAAGGAGTTGTTCAATGAGATTCAAGGAGATTTCAAGTCTCTATATTTTGGCGATTTTGAGAGAGGAAGATCCATAAAGAAGCGTAGTGTTGCATGTAATTTTTGTCACACTAATGCAAAAGACCCTAAATCTAGATAACGATGAGCCCTTTTTAGCATTCCCCTACAAATATGGAAGAAGAGCCATTCTAAGAAATATAAGAATCTTGGATTACATTGCTAAAATCCCCAATTTCATCCCCCATCACACTTTTCCTATTATTAAAGTGAGATGACACACTTGTAACTATTGGCAACATACAAGGATCAATGCAGTTTGCTGGACCAAAACATGCGATGACAACCGTGCATGGATAAAAATAAAAAATAAATTCTAGAAGCCTTGTTCAAGAATCTTCTTCAAATTGAATGAACTTGAGTTCACACCTATATGGGAATTATCCCCCCTTTGATGGATCCCATCCCACTCATTATGCATCCTATCTTCCCTCATTGTGGATCTTACCCCTTCAAAAGAGGATCTACAACCTCTTCTCTCCTATAAATACAAACCAAACCAAAGAGGAAGGGGTTGGCTTTTGAGGTTTCTAACTTATGCATTCATGCAATGGAACTGAAGGATTTTTATGCTAACGAGAGGATTAGATAATGGTGGAAAAAGACTTACAACATCAAGGCTTGAGTTGTAACCTTTCCTTCTCAATTATTTAATACAAAGTATATTTTTTTTCTCACATTATGTGTTAAGTATTTACATGTATGTTTCAGAATTCCTTATTCTTCTGATTAGTTAATACTTTGCTGCAGGTTCCGGTTTCAGGGATCAAAAGTGGAACGAGATCTCAAGCATAAAAGACCTATTTCAATCATGTGAGTATTGTTCAAGTATTTTCTAGAGAAAAGGTAGCATACATTGTTTTGGGTTGTTCTAGATTTGATCATTGAGTCTAGGGAGATCGCTCTTGTTTGTAAGAGGGATTTGTCCAATAAAAAACTTGGTGACTCCACCGGGGAACGTGGCCTCCTTTGTCTGCATTTTCCTCCCAGAACCTTTAGCGACTATAATATGACCTTGAAAACTTGATTTTCTAACATGTTGAATGATTCTTTTATTTTTTTCTTGCGCTTTACCATATTCACACTTTATCTTTAGATACAAATTAATGGAACACATTTTTCCTATATGGAAAGTGCATCCAGTGCACTTGTGTTAACTTGCTGCTTACGATGATACCTGGAAATTGCAAAAAAATAGGGTTTTTGCCTTTTGGGTTTGATTTTTATTTTTATTTTTTGAGTTTTCTTGAGTCTGTGGTCTATCTGAAAAGTCAACCTGAGCTTGAATTATCGTGTTTAATTGTCTTTTTGTGTAACTTGTTTATATTTACATATGTAGGATTTTGGAATTGATTAGTTTTGTTCATCTATCAAAATATAGTTTCTTACTTCTGGAAATGGGTTGTATGGAATCTTTCTTCTTTCAGTGATCTGATCAAAGAATTCATTGCATCTATGGTAAATAATTTTAGATTATTTTCACGAAAAGATATATTAATTTGAGCTTGTTTGTTTGTTTTGCTTGTTGTGGAAAATCATTTTGTTTGTGAAAAGTTTCCATTTACATTCCTTTGACATAATTATTTCTACTTTTCGATTAAATTGTTTACAGTCTTATTCTTCATTGGAATTACTTTGTCAAAGATCTATTTGTTGGAGTGTTTTTTGAAAAAATTCTCATTCCTTTCCATTGAATATTTGATTTTTCAAAAATAAAAACAAATCTTCCACGTACCTTTGGGTATATAAGAAGGCATTACATGTATGATGATTATATAGGAAGGACCACATCGTACAATTACAATATAATAGACAACACTAACATAGATTGTACTTCCACGTACCCTTGGGTATATAGGAGGTATCCTTCTAGGTTGCAAACCAACTGTAAGTAACTGAGTCAACCACCTTGTTGTATGTGACACACTTAACACAAAATCCAAGGAGGATAGCTTGCACATAACTAATGGTATATAGCATTTCACAACAACTTGGTAAAACTTTGATACCTAGTGACCCTTTTTATTACAACTATTTATTTGATTGATAAAAAATGTGGATTTAAATATCATACATTGTTTAAATTTCCTAATCGAAATTCACTGTTTGGTAGACCTTAGGTTGAACTTGATGGCAACAATTCCAGAATTTTTCAATCAAGGAACCCCTTTTAACGATGATCCTAGTCCTTTTCCTTGCTTTGGAAATGTTGGTTCTCCTTATATGGCTACATTGTTTCTTCCTAGATTCCTCATAGGTTTACTATTATGGTTTCTTTCAACCTCTTTGGTCCCAAATACCCAAGTTGCTTCACCTCAACAAAACCAACCTCATGTTGATACTTTACCTTCTTTTCCCATCATGTCTTCTTCTTTTCCGAGTGAAATTTTTAATACTAATAACTAGTATGCTAAGAAGAAGAAGAAGCAATATAAGAAAGGGGTAAACCAACCAACCATTATTATAACTGATGATCATGAGGGGGAACCCTTCAACATACAGCACAAGCCAAAATACCCTTTCAAACTTTGTAAGTGTGACCACCTTATTATCAATTGTGATGGTATTCCTAAGGTCTTAGAAGTGTGGTCTAAAGGTTCTCATCAACTTACTGTTGGTCCATCAACCAATGATTATAAGGTTCCAGGGAAAAAGGGTAAACTTAGGTTTCCTTGTAACTTATGTGTAGGAAGCCATCAAGATCACCTTTGCCCTCATATGGATGAAGCCTCAATTTTTTCAGAAAACGTTTTTGTTTCTCAACAACAAATTCCAATTGGTTACCATAAACTTTATTCTAACCTACTGTCAGTTGACGAAGTGATTGATCTAATTCCAAGTACAATCAATCCTACTCTTTCCTTGGGGAGTGAAACCCATACCACTTAGGTTGATGAACGATTGGTTGATCAAGTGGTCGAATTGATCCCATCTTCAGTTGATCCGACTCTCCCCTTAGAGAGTAAAGTTAATACGACTCAAGTTCTTCTTGTTACTTTAGATTCTATCAGACAAGAATTTCACCTGTTTCTAGGGAACCCCCTCTAAGTAATGAGGTCATTTCCTTCAATTAGAATATATTAATAGAGCCTCGTCTCCCTTCATACATCCCTTTCCAAATTCTTGGACACTTAATCCTCTAAAGGCTAGTGTGGAATGTAAACAGTTAAAGGGAGTCCAAGAGACCACTTGGTATGTGAATACCAAGGATCACAAGAAAGTGTATAAATGTGTATCATAACTAATAGTAAAGACATTCATGTTTATCCTATTCTGTTGTTCATTACCATGTGTGTATTACATGGTATTAGAGTCGACGATTGTTAGCCCTCCTCCAATTTGAGCCACTGATTTTTTGGTCTCTCTATGCATGATAACTTACTATTAGTTCTAAATTTAATGAATGTCCCATAAACTAAATTTTAGCTGCATTCTGTGCTACTTCTTTCCCGCTCAGTAACTCCTGTATGTGGGTAGTATGCTTCTACTGTGAATTCAGTGGATTTGTGGTATTATCTTTGCCTCTCTGCACCCTGCATTACTCCATTGACAACACTGGTGTCTGACCATAATATTATGGCAAAAAATGTGGACCTTTGCACGTTGCAGACTGCACAGTCCACACTCCCAGATACTCGAGCAAGCCTGGAATCACGTTACCTCGCTCCAGTCATAATGCTCCCTCGACATCGTGACAGCTGTCGCTTCAATCATAATGCTCCCTCGACATCATGATACCTATGTATTCTCCTCTCACATACACCTCCTGGATCATTTACGCAGGTCTGGAATATCCTCACAACTTCCAATTCAAACGTGTAATGGAGGAAGCGAGTGGATTGGGATGAAGAATCGATCCAAAAAAATCCAAAGACATTTGACAACATTCGAACCATCTCCTCGTCAATCTCCCATCATTTCACAAGTTCTCTTAAAAAAATTTCACCTTCCCTTCGCATTAAATCTTGTAAAATTATGGCGGTGACGTACTCTTCAAACAACCTCTTGTATCTTTTATATAGTTCCTCTGTGTACCGAGGTAGAAAGAGCGAATGAGAGGACATGTCATAGATAGTTGTGTAACACTTACTGCACTCGTTTGTTATGTTATTGAATGGATGCCTATGCAAAGTGGAAGCATAGAGGCCCGATGTACCTCATGGCTGCACCTCTCCACAGAGGGACAAGAATTCATCATCCTCCCTTTGTGCAGTGTGATATCCTCCAACAAGACCAGATTAAGAATTTGTACAGTCTTTGGCCCGTTTTCAGTTGATGAACTTCCTCTCACATCTTCTCAGGGTAACGCAGGTGAAAAAACACCATAATCTCTTCATAATCAAAATCGCCATCATCGAATCATCCTCCTCATCATCGATATTAACGCTGACATCCACCGGAGCACCTCCATTGATAAGCTCAGAGAACTGATCAAAATCAGGCCATATATCCCTGATAGTCACCCTCCGACCTTGAATCGCAGAGGATATTATAAAGTCTAAGATGATAGCACCTCCACACATTCTTCTTTTCTATTAAAATATGGCGGAAAACAAGCATTGTGGCCTGATTGCAGGACTCGAAACCGCAACACAATAACATGCAGTGAATGACTGGGGCCATATTATTTTGTGACCACATTAAATGGTGCATTTAAAATGTGCTTTGAAGACTACACTAGTATGTTGCATATTGAGAAGTTGTGTTTGATTAAACGTTGCGTTAATCTGAGAAGACTGAGGCTTGTGTTATATGATGCGAATTATGCCTCGAATTCTTTTTGAAGGTCATAACTTGTGTTGTATTGCAACGAATATGTGGTTAGTGCACTATTGAAGGGTTGCGAGAGGTCGAACTTAGCTCTATAGACCAATTTTCATCACACTTGAGTTGTATCTTTGCGTAGGAATGCCTTTCGATCTCTGTTATCACATCTTTGTGTCAATGAGCGACTAGCTCGTTGGACATTGTTGCATGATACTCCTCGAAAACGTCTCAATATGTAGTGGCCAAAATATCTCCCGTTGAACACATGTCAGAACAATTGGCATTCAAATTTGAAGGCTTCGAGTATGTCTAGACCATCAATTGTTGAATTTGGTCTTATATATTACAACCGAAGACATTAATTGCAAGTTGCAACGAGCTTAGATTGGTGTTGATGCACTGAATACATTTGATTGTACCAAGAGCTGTGGGAAGTTTTGGAGTGATCGGTGGTAATATTGCTAATTTTGAGTGTATTTTGGCCATTTTGCAAAATTATATTTGTGCATTTTGTCCAAAGGGTATTTTTATTTATCATTGCAACCACTTTAAACATATAATTCGAGAGATTTATCTGAGATGTTCAATGAAAATGACCAGAAATAATACAATATTGAAGTTCCTAAATACTTTGATACTATGTTCTACTGATGACACAATCAAAATCAACAAAACCAATCTTGTTGATATTCAAATTTGTCTTCAAGATGCACAAGAAAGCATTGAATTTTTGCAGTTGGAGTCTCAACTTCAACAAGATGAATTACAACAGAAAATATATCCTTCTAAACTTGTTTTTCATCAGAACAATCCTCTATTTGACTTTGAAATAGGATCCTACCAGTGGCCAACAAGTCAGTAAAGCTGAGGCTGATTCAGACCAATTGCCCATTTCATAAGCATATTTGAATATAGGTGTGGAAATTCAATCTGCACTTCCCAAGCCTATCATCAGACCTTTGGAAGAGCTTGTCCATAACAAACACATAATTGGTCTTGGATATGACAAGGGTGTGTCCTTTCATATTCCATACTATTCCAAGCCCGTCCAGTTTCAGAGTGTTGAATTTCTTCATGACAACGCATCTTTAGATCCATATTTTTCTCCTCTTCCATAGTAGCAACAACATATTTTCAAATGCAAACATTGTGATTGAGTTTTCCATATGAAATATCATTGTTTTAATCTTCATCCATGTAAGCACTATCATAAAAACACTCATTCTTCAAACAGATGCTTCAGAAGCAAGCCTCCTGCAAGAGCAAAGATTCATCTTTGATATATTGCTTCTTGTAAATGGGCATCAACAACCAAGAATATGTTTCAGTCACACGTCAGAATCTACTCTAGAATATTAAAATGCCTTGCAGTTGAGTTTTTGCCATCATCTCACCTTGTATCTGACAGGGGGGGAAGTGATGGTCATATACAAGCTTCAAAGCCACATCAAGTGAGCTTAAGCCACAACCTACCATACCATATTCAGAGTTGTAGCTAGAGACAAAGATTCCCATGAGCATGATTTTGGTTGGTCGTCACACTTAAGCCATATATGTAGGGTTGAGACCTCCCTTTTCAGGTTGAGCTTCTCCTGTTTAAAGGAATTGGGGACACTTCCTCTAGAATAAAACTTTAGCTTCTTGCCAGTTTTGGAAGAGTTCTAGGAATTTCATTACGCATCCAAAGTTGGTGGTCATCCTTAAACCATCGCAAGTTGAGACCTCCCTTTTCAGGTTGAGGTTATCCCTTTTTATGCAGGTTGCAGACCTCCCTCTTCCAGGTTGAATGTATCCCTCTTCAAAGCATTAGGAGCACTTGAGAATAAGTTACTGAGTATACTTTTATCACTTTTTTGCGCTCATTAAAACTGTATGAAAGAAGAACCCCTTTGAGTCTTCTTTAGCTCTTTTTAGACTCTCGAAATATGAAAAGGTTGTCATGTAAACTTGTTTCTTTTATGTTTGTAAAAGTATATGAAGAAACATTTACCTATTACATGTTTACCCGTTTTACTGAATACGTAGACAATTTACGGAAAATGTACACTTTAGTCAATCATGACTAAAAGAGTTATGCTTGGTATTGTTTTACACTTTTTCGGCCCTTACGAGAAAAAAGATATGGAGTTTTTTTTTTTTTCTCTTTTTAAAATATCTAAATGTGAAAAAGAGTCAAGTTACCCCTTCACTGGACTCGTAAAATATAAACAGTGTAGGACTCATCAATCATGATGTTACTGAACCACTCCTTCGCAGGGTTTGTTAAAAATACTATGCAGGACTTATCTAAAGGATAATATTATACTACAAGCATATGTTATCATCCTCAAGCTTGTGTAAAAATAAAGAGGTACTTTCTAGTAATGGTGGGGAAAATTGGGAAAACAATGTATAGAGTCAGTATTTGGCAGTAAGTCACTCTTGAACATGACAATCCTTCACTTTTGTGTTTGATTGAATTGGGAAATCCACTTACCTATCTGTTGATCACACCTCCTTGAAAGCCTTGATACTAGTTTTTCATACCATATTGAGACAGTGTTGCAAACTCTGTATAGTAACACCAATATGTTTAAGAGAAATTCAAAATTAGTGAAAATATTTTGTAGTACTAATAGCCCTATTTTATGTCGACCATATCTGATTCAACCTTGAATTACTTTGTTTTTCCTACTCAAAATCTTTATAACTATTTCATGTCTTTGATTAGGGATACATCAAGGCCCTCCTGCGATAGGTCACTTCCTATTGACTTCAATGCATTATCTAGGGAGTTGACTTAGAAACTCCCTTTAGTGCCTTGGAACTTTCATACCTCAATGGAAGGTCTCCCCACTTTCGACAACAGTTTCAGATCATTGGCCTTCGATCAAAATATTCAATGAGTGTTCGAATTCAGATCATTTATTCACACTTCATAGTTTGTACTAGAGTATCTTGAGAGACATTGACATTATTGGTGGTTCGTATTACATTTTTTAACGATCCTCATGATTGACCAGTAATTAGAAGGTGTGTGCCATGTTTGAATTCAATTTATTTCATTCACATGGTTAGACTCATACTATCAAGTGGTAGTGACAAAGACGCTGGATCTAGTTTCATCTATTCAGGTTGTGTGGAGTTTTCATGACTGATGTATAGATCCACACTATATGATGATAGATATTCTTGTAATGAGTCTATACGAGCATGGATCCACGATGTATATCTAGTGGCCATGACCTTAATTTTTTAAGATGGATCTTTGCAAATTTACATACTTAAGTCTATGAGTTGTTTATATACTATACTGAGCATGTGAATTCCTACCTCATAGATGATCTCATGATGATATTGTACTGTAATCCTTGATTGTTGATTTTCATGTCTCCTACCAATCAAACTCTAATCCAAAATTTCGCATGATAAAACACTTAAGTATTCATGCCATTTTGCCACACTGAGGCAATATACCATAAATTTGGATCTCTCACTATCCGTGAGCCCTTTTTAGCAAGGTCTATTCTAAGAAATATAAGAATCCAGGATTCCATTTCTAAAAACCTTAATTTTATCCCTCATCGCAATTTTCCTATTCTTAAAGTGCGATGACGCACCTATAACTATTGAAAACATGTAATGATCAATGTTATTTGTTGGATCAAAACATGTGATGACAAATATACATGGGTAAAAAAATATATATTCTAGAAGCCTTGTTCAATAATATTCTTCAAACTGAATGAAGCCTTGTTCGATTATTTAATATAAAGTATACTAATTTTCTCACATTATGTGTTAAGTATTTAAATGTACGTTCATAATTCCTTGATCTTATGATTAGTTAATACTTGAGATTTTATATATTATATGCTTTGATCATTTTTTTGTTTCTATTGCTACAAGTTCCAATTTATGGGATTGGAAGTGGAGCATGATATCAAGCATAAAATACCTATTTCGTTAATCATGTGTGTATTGTTCAAGTATTTTCTAGAGAAAAGGTAACATACATTGTTTTGGGTTGTTTTAGATTTTATCATTGAGTCTAGGGATATCTCTCTTGTCTGCAAGAGGTATTTTTCCAATAACACTTATTAATAAGGGAAATAACAACATGGGAGTCACCTTCAAGGATTTAGCAAGAGAAAGTGAGGGTGGAGGAAATTACCATGCCCATTTCAAGAGATTTGAGTTATGCTAAATTATTACTATTGTGGCCAATGTAACTAAAACACAAATGAAAAATGTCTCTTGTTTCTAAGTGAAAGACTCCCCTATATCATGCAGGACTAGGATTTGCCTTGGAGGCACCATCAAAGTTTAGTTTGATAAAATTAAGAGGGGAATACTCATGCGATGGAGAGTAGGGAGTTGATGAGGGAGGGGGAGATGGTAGTTGGGTAGAATAAGAGGGAATATTGAAAGCAATAAGAATAGTCTCCTCAAAGACTTGAAATTTCTAATTTGAGGCCAACTAATTGGAGATGAGGATGGTTTCTTCGAGATTTACGAATAAAGGTGTTCCAATGAGAGATGCTATAGTCCTGAGAGTTTTGAAAGATATGTTTATTGTGTTATTTCCAGAGAATTTAGAGGATAAATCCAGGTGCAAGAATCCAATCTCTATTGAGAATGAGATTGTAGAATGGGGAAAGAGGCCAATTACTAATCAAGTTTAGGGGGAAAGTCTCTAATCAAATGATCCATATTGGATAATTATATTTTTTGTGATCCATCTTGATTATTTTAGAGTGGAAAAGTGGAGGAATAATCTCACAAGACCCTTTTTACCAAGAGGACCTAGTTTGGGAAATTGGGGTATGAAACCTTCCAGGAGCATTTTGACACAACAAACGGCATTTTTTGGGGGTAAAAATTTGTTTCTCTAGCGTCACAAATTTTCTTCCAATTATACACACAGATACCTTTTTAACAATGTAATAATCATGCTAATCAGATTCGGTATATGAAAGTTATGCCAATATGAATTTGACCTTATTATTTTCACCACCATAATTCGATAGGATTCCATGTCTGTTGTCAAGATAAATCCTGTAGGTTTTAACCCTTAACAGAAATTATCTACACATGAATCTTATAACAGAAAATAAACAATAGCGAGAGCATAAAACATAAAATAGATAAACAAAGAGATTTTCCTTCGGATCGCAAATCAGGACGACCAGCTTGATTTTTCATTATATTCCTTTTAGTGTTACAACACATATATATACATGTCGAAGCATACATGAACCCTAATCCATTAACCCTGGATTAAAACATAATCGTAGTTCCCTTGACCGGATCTATAAAAATACCAGGGGCCGAAAACCATCGTACCCCAAAACCATGTGAAAAACCATGCAAAAAACCATGGGCGCGGACTACCCACTGGAAATTAAGGACCAAAAAAATTTCGCCGGGACGCTGCCCCGGACCTTGACAGGGGGGGCTATCACCCCCCCTCTTACCCCCCGCGCGTGCTTAGTTGTGGAAAGAATATAACACATGCCCAACATTCTCCCACTTGTTGTTTTCTTTCCGCAGGGGGCCACAGGAGAGCTTAGTCATTGGCCCAATTCTTCAACACCCATTGTTTCTCTACACCAAGAGAACTTCTGAGTGCTCACAGACTTCATCAATGCATCTGCAACATTCTTCAAAGTGTCCACCTTTACCAGCAACACCCTTTTAGCCTCAACCATATCTCTAACAAAGTGATATTGAACATCAATGTGCTTTGTCTTTGAATGATAAGCAGGGTTCTTAGCCAAGAAAATTGCACTTTGGCTATCACAGTCTATCCTTATAGCTTTTTGTACCATACTTGAACACAATATCTACAACCAAACTGCCTCCTTGCTTGCATGAGTGGCTGCCATGTATTTTGCCTCTGTAGTTGAAAGAGCCACTACAAACTGTCTTTTACTCATCCAACTGACTGCGCCTCCAAATAGGCTAAACACATACCCACTTGTAGATCTTCTTTGGTACAGATCTCTAGCCCAGTCTGCATCAACAAAACCACGAATTTCCAACATTCTTTCCAATCCTGGTCTTCCCTGGTAGCACAAGCCATAATCACCAGTGCCACGTAAATATCTGAAAACCCGCTTCACTGCTGTCCAATGTTCCTTCCCTGGGTTTGACATAAACCTGCTCAATACTCCCACTGCATGTGCAATGTCTGGTCTAGTACATACCATTGCATACATCAGGCTACCCACTGCACTTGCATATGGAACACGGGACATATCCTCCTCTTCTTCTTGCGTCTTGGGACATTGTTCAGCAGAAAGCTTTACACCTACAAGAATAGGAACATTCACCGGTTTACTATCCTGCATATTGAACCTCTGCAATATAGTCTCAACATACTTCCTCTGGTCTAACCAGAGCTTCCTTTTTGCCCAATCTCTCTTAATTTCCATGCCCAAAATATAGTTTGCAGCACCAAGATCCTTCATGTCGAATTTGGAGAGTAGTTGGGTCTTCAAATCTTGGATAATTTCTTTGTCATTTCCAATCAACAACATATCGTCCACATACAAGAACAAATAAATAACATGGTCACCAATTAATTTAAAATAAACACAGTGATCCTCCTTGCTTCTAGTGAAGCGAAGTCCCAGTATATAGGTATCAAATTTCTGATACCACATCCTTGGTGACTGTTTTAACCCATACAGAGACTTCTTCAACCTGCATACCAGTTCTTTCTTACCCTTCACCATAAAGCCTTCAGGTTGCTTCATGTATATCTCCTCTTCTAGATCCCCGTGAAGAAATGTTGTCTTCACATCCATCTTTTCTATCTCAAAATCAAATGCAGCAGCAACAGATAAAAGTAATCTAATAGAAGTAACTTTGGCAACAGGAGAAAAAATATCACCAAAATCAATTCCCGGCACCCGGGAATAACCTTTTGCTACCAACCGAGCTTTGTATTTCTCCACCTTGCCTTCTACATTCATCTTCTTCTTAAACACCCATTTTCTCCCGATGGGCTTCCTTCCAGCCGGCAACTCCACTAGATCCCATGCCTCATTTTTGTGCAAGGATGCCATTTCATCAACCATGGCCTCCTTCCATAGTTTTCCATCCTCTGAATCTACTGCCTCCCTGACAGTTCTGGGATCATCATCAGTTATAGTTAAGGAAAAACCTGAACAGAAAGAAGATGGAATATACCTTTCTAGTTGCCTTCTTTCTCGAACTGATCTTCTAGTAGCTGGACTTTGTGGCGCTTCATCTTCTGAGTCTTCTTCTGTTGTAGAGTCTGATTCATCCTCCTTTAGCTCAAACTCTATCTTCTCAGGTTCCTTTGGTAGGACTTCATGTTTAACAACATATTTCACTTCTCTAAACACCACATCTTGGCTGTACACAACCTTCCTTGTTTCTGGGTTCCAAAGCTTGTAACCCTTTAAACCATCCTTATACCCAATAAAGATGCACCTTTCAGATTTATTATCCAACTTGGTTCTTTTCTGCTTTGTAACATGTACATATGCATCACATCCAAATACCCTTAGATGTGAAAGAGAGGGTTTCTTACCAGTCCATACCTCATGTGGAGTCTTATCCTCCAACACTGATGAAGGTGATCTGTTAACCAGATAGCATGCAGTCTCCACTGCCTCTGCCCATAATTCTTGTCCTAACCCGGTACCACTGAGCATGCTTCTTGCCTTTTCCATCAGTGTTCTATTCATTCTTTCTGCAACTCCATTTTGCTGAGGTGTGTATGGAGTAGTCTTCTGCCGTGCTATACCACACTTCTTAGAGAACTCTTCAAATTCCTTCTTGCAGAACTCCCCACCATTATCCGTCCTCAACGCCTTTATCTTCTTCTCTATCTGGTTTTCTACCAGAGCCTTAAATTCTTTAAATTTGTCAAAGACTTCAGATTTCTTCCTCAAGAAATATATCCATGTATTCCTTGAGAAGTCATCTATGAATGAAACATAGTACACAGACTTTCCCAATGATGGAACTGACACAGGTCCAAACACATCACTGTGCACAAGTTCTAATATCTTGTTCGCCCTCTTAGCACCAGAAGGAAAACTCACCCGATTCTGCTTCCCATATACACAATGTTCACAGAAATCGAAATCCATAGAGCAATTAGACATACCTTCTACCATACCATTTCTATGCAGTATCCGAAGGCCCTTCTCTCCAATATGTCCAAGCCTTTGATGCCATAGCATGGTCTTTTCTCCAGAGACAGCTAGGCTTTCTGCTCCTCTTTTAGGAACCACAGAACTGTTACACCCATCAATAACAGTGCTACCTTGTAGCTTGTACAGAGTTCCAATCCGAACTCCTCGCATTAAAACCAATGCTCCACGAACCATCTTGCAGGCATCTTTCTCGAACAATGTTTTTACACCTGCATCATCCATCTTGCTTACAGAAATTAGATTTTTGGCCAATGCAGGAATATGCAGAACACCAGGAAGTGTTCTAATCCTTCCACCTTGCAGCTTCAGCTTGACCTTTCCACGTTCGACGATTTTGGCCTTCCTATCATCCCCTAGGAAGACATCACCATCATATTTTTCATACTCGCAGAACCACTCCCTATGGGGAGTGAAGTGAAAGGATGCACCTGAGTCAATCAACCATGACTCATGATCTACATGTGTATTTGAAGAAGAAGCTAAATACACATCCCCACCTTCATCCGAGGTGGTTTTTTCCTCTGCAGAAGGACCTTCATCAGATCCCTTTCCTTTCTCAGGAGCTTTAGATCTGCATTCCTTTTTGTAGTGCCCTTCCTTTCCGCATTTCCAGCACACCTTTACAAACTTTCCAGGAGATTTAGATCTCCCTCTAGATTTAGATCTCCCACTCGAAACCTTGTTCTTGTTTCTGTTCTGGGACCTTCCTCGTATAGATAAGGCATCTCCATTCTGACCCTCCATATTTCTCCGTCTCATTTCCTCCGACAGCAAGGCTGAGACAATGTCATCAAAATTCAAGGTAGTTGTATTGCTACCTATTGAAATAACCAGACTGTCCCACGAATCTAGTAGAGAACACAACAACTATTGCACTTATCTATCCAGATTTTAATAACAGATGAAAGTTGACTTACCACAAGATGAAGGCGTTCTAAATTTCCGTCAATGAAGTGTCTCCATCTCATCCTCATGTTATATTACAAATTTTTCCTAGGAACAACTTATCTATCAGACTTAGATTGGCATGTAAAGTCCTTAAGTTTTTCCCCCAGAATTTTCATAATAATTGTAGTTTCCTTATACATTCTCAACAATACTTCATCTGAGACACACACCGTATTGTGCTCTTAAATTTTCTGATCAGTTTCTTCAGCCATCTCCACATGTTACTAATAGTACTGACTCCATCACATCCACTCGATATTTATCCACCACATCTCTCCATCTGAGTTTCCCATAACTCAAAACTCTGACCATTAAATTTCTCGATCTCTATCTTCCCGCCACTCACCATCTTCTTTCACTGCAAGAATCAATCCCGCAAATCTCCCACTGAACAGGATCTACCTCAGGCCCGAGAAAAAAACCCTCAGCAGCAAAGGCGTCCCCTTGAAGCCGAAACAGCTCTGATACCAATTGTAGGTTTTAACCTTGAACAGAAATTATCTACACACAAATCTTATAACAGAAAATAAACAATATCGAGAGCATAAAACATAAAACAGATAAACACAGAGATTTTCCTCTAGATCCCAAATCGGGACAACCATCTTGATTTTTCATTATATTCCTTTTAGTGTTACAACACACACACACACACACATATATATATACATGTCGAAGCATACATGAACCCTAATCCATTAGCCCTGGATTAGAACATAATCGTAGTTCCCTTGACCGGATCTACAAAAATACCAGGGGCTGAAAACCATCGTACCCCAAAACCATGTGCAAAACCATGCACAAAACCATAGGCACGTGCTTAGTTGTGGAAAGAATATAACACATACCCAACAAATCCCCTCTGCAGATAGAGTCGATCTATCTGGCTCTAGAGTGGGTCTAGCAACTTTAGATACTTTCTAATGCAAAGCATTCGTAGCTAATATTCAAAATTCTAGAATAAAAGAGTCAGATCTATGTTTTTCCTGATGCTATGTTCGAACCCAATGATGATGACCTTGATCCATGATCCTTTTAGGATCACTCCTTGCTACTGGTAGCACACGAATACATGTGGATGTCAAGATGCAACAAAAATGTAATCCAATACATAATAATCATTAAACATTAGCTATCTAGCAGATTAAGGAGTACCATAATATTTTCACAAATGAATAAACAAATATAGAAAGCAAACATTAGATGTTTTATTAATAAATATAAAAGAGATGGCTTACAACCCAGGCCTTGATGTTGGAGGCCTCCCTTTGGTGAAAATTCGAGTCCTTCACCAAATCGCTAAAGCATTCATTCTCATGAACTATCACAATACAGAATGTAAGGGGAATTAATGATCTTACAAGCCCAACAATGGCCAACAAGTAGTGGAAGGATGAGGACCAATTTATAGGAAGGGAGAAGAGGTTGGGAGCCCATGCAAGGAGGAGGAAGGTCTAGTTTCTAAGGGATAAAACCCCATGGATGATATCACAACTCTAAAATCAGAGAGCTCGACTCTATCACCATTGTTTAACAACCAACTTGCTGCCTAGGAACTTCTAGAGGTTGAAGCTTCTCCTCCATTTTAGGAAACACTTCCATAAATGGATCAATACAATTTTCCAAGAAATAAGGGCGTTGGAAGCACTAAGCCAAAACTTTCAATCTGACATCAGCGCAAGCATGAAGCTAAGAAACATGTTGACCAAAAAAACTAGGGTTTTGACTAAGTTCCTTTAGTAATCTTCCAAGGCAGTCTTATTTGAATCTTCAGGGAATGTATTTACATATTTCTTCATGGTGGAAACATTGCACAGGGTCTTTCATTGGGCACTTCAGGATCAGGGACGGGAAGTGAGCATGGTGAAAAATTACTGTGTAACGGATGCCCCCTAAATCATGAAAGTAAAATGGGGAGTGATGGCTGAAATTCTTTATGAACCAAGGCAAAAAACTAAGATCACCACTAGGAAACCTACCAAATTACAATATATTACATCTATGGTATGAATATGCCTAACCACATAAGTCTGCGCTAGGCATCAAATAACACATGGACCCACGACATGGTTGCAGCCATCCGTCTAAAGAGATCATAGAAATGGATCTCTGGTATGGACACAACCATCCGTATCGATAGGATCATGTATACAATCATGAATACTCAATAACTCCCCAAGCCTGGATCAAAAATCATATGTGACCCACGGTCTTCACCGCGATCTCAATAAACCCAATGTACGAATCTAGCCATGTGATAAATGTGTCGACGTCGAACATGGTAGAAACCACCTGATTACTGACCAATAATGAAAATCGTTAACAGGCACGAGAGAAACCACCCATTATGACGATGGCCCTCAAGGTACAACAACACAACCTACAAGTGTGAATATTTTATTTTCAAAAATAAAAACAAATCTTGCACGTACCTTTGGGTATATAGGAAGGCATTATATGTATGATGATTATATATAAAGAACCACATCGTACAATTACAATATAATAGACAACACTAACATAGATTGTACTTCCATGTACCCTTGGGTTTATAGGAGGTATCATTTTAGGTTGCAAACCAACTGTAAGTAACTGATTCAATCGCCTTGTTGTATGTGACACACTTAACACAACATTCAAGGAGGATAGCTTGCATGTACCTAATGGTCAATAGTATTTCACAACAACTTGGTAAAAATTTGATACCTAGTGACCCTTTTTATTACAACTATTTATTTGATTGATAAAAAATGTGGATTTAAATATCATACATTGTTTAAATTTCCTAATCGAAATTCACTGTTTGGTAGACCTTAGGTTGAACTTGATGGCAACAGTTCCAGAATTTTTCAATCAAGGAACCCCTTTTAATGATGATCCTAGTCCTTTTCCTTGCTTTGGAAATTTTGGTTCTCCTTATATGTCCACATTGTTTCTTTCAGGATTCATGATATGTTTACTATTATGGTTTCTTTTAACCTCTTTGGTCCCAAATAACTAAGTTTCTTCACCTCAAAAAACCAACCTCATGTTGATACTTACCTTCTTTTCCCATCATGTCTTCTTCTATTTCTTCTTCTTTTCCGAGTGAAATTTTTAATACTAATAACTAGTATGCTAAGAAGAAGAAGAAACAATATAAGAAAGGGTAAACTAACCAACCATTTTTGTAACTGTTGATCATGTTGAGGAACCCTTCAACATGCATCACAAGCCCAAATACGCTTTAATTTGTAAGGGTGGCCACCTTATTATCGATTGTGCTGGTATTACTAAGGTCTTAGAAGTGTGGTATAAAGGTTCTCATCAACTTACTGTTGGTCCATCAACCAATGATTATAAGGTTCTAGGGAAAAATGGTAAACTTACGTCTCCTTGTAACTTATGTGAAGGAAGCCATCAAGATCACCTTTGCCCTCATATGGATGAAGCCTCAATTTTTTTGGAAAAAATTGTTGTTTCTCAACAACAACTTCCAATTGGTTACCGTAAACTTTATCCCAGCCTACCATCAGTTGACGAAGTGATTGATCTAATTCCAAGTACAATCAATCCTACTCTTTCCTTGGGGAGTGAAACCCATACCATAGTCAACATGAAATCACTGGTTGATCATACTAATGATGCCATCTTTAGTGATCCCACTTCTTAGGAAAGTTAATACGACCAAGTTCTTCTGTTACTTTAGATTCTATCGACAAGAAATTTACCCGCTTAGAACCTCTGCACCGAGGTCATTTCCTTCAATTCAGAATATAATAATAGAGCCTCATCTCCCTTCATATGTCCCTTTCCAAATTGTTGACTCTAATCATCTAAAGGCTAGGGGAATGTAACATAGTGGGATTCTTATGCTCGGTACTGGTATGTGAATACCAAGTACTAATAAGGAAGTGTATAAATGTGTATCATAGCGAATAGTAAAGGAAATCATGTTTATCCTATTTTATTGTTCATTACCATGTGTTTGTATTACATGGTATTAGAGTGGACGATTGTAAGCCCTCCTCCAATTTTAGCCACTAATTTTTTTGTCTCCCTGTGTATGATAACTCTACTATTAGTTCTAAATTTAATGAATGTCCCATAAACTAAATTTTAGCTGCATTCTTTGCTAGTTCTATGTCGCTCAATAACTCCTTTATGTGGGTAGTGTATTCCTACTGTGCATTTAGTGGATTTGTGGTATTAGCTTTGCCTCTCTGCACCCTGCGTTACTCCATTGACAACGCTGGTGTCTGAGCATAGAATTATGGGAAAAGTGTGGACCTTTGCACGTTGCAGAATGCACAGTCCACACTCCCAAATACTCGAGCAATCCTGAAATCATGTTACCTCACTCCAGTCATAATTCTCCCTCGACATCGTGATACCTGTCGCTTCAATCATAATGCTCCCTCGACATCAAGATACCTATGTATTCTCCTCTTACATACACCTTCTGGATCATTTACGCAGGTCTGGAATATCCTCACCACTTCCACTTCAAACATGTAATGGGGAAAGTGAGCGGTTTGGGATGAAGAATCGATCCAAAAAAAATCCAAAGACATTTGACAACATTTGAACCATATCCTCGTGAATCTCCCATCATTTCACAAGTTCTGTTAAAAAAAATCACCTTCCCTTCGCATCAAATCTTGTAAAACTATGGTGGTGACGTACTCTTCAAACAACCTCTTGTATCTTTTATATAGTTCCTCTGTGTACTGAGGTAGCAAGAGAGAATGAGAGGACATGTCATAGATAGTTGTGTAACACTTACTGCACTCGTTTGTTATATTATCGAATGGATGCCTATGCAAAGTGGAAGCATAGAGGCCTAGTGTACCACTCCCTCATAGTTGCACCTCTCCACAGAGGGACAAGAATTTATCATTCTCCCTTTGTGTAGTGTGATATCCTCTAGCAAGACCAGATGAATAATTTGTATAGTCTTTGGCCCGTTTTCAGTTGATGAACTTCCTCTCACCGCTTCTCAGGGTAACGCAAGTGAAAAAACACCAGAATCTCTTCAAAATCGAAATCACCATCGTCGAATCATCCTCCTCATCATCGATATTAACGCTGACATCAAAGGTATCCATCAGAGCACCTTCATTTATAAACTCATAGAACTTATCAAAATTAGGCCATATATCCCTGATAGTCACCCTCCGACCTCAACTCGCAGAGGGTATTATAAAGTCTAAGATGATAGCACCTCCACACATTCTTATTTTCTATTAAAATCTAACGGAAAACAAGCATTGTGGCCTGATTGCAGGACTTGAAACCGCAAGAAAATAACATGCATTTAATGAATGGGGCCATATTATTTTGTGACCACATTAAATTGTGCATTTAAAAAGTGCGTTGAAGACTACACTGGTATGTTGCATATTGAGAAGACGTGTTTGATTAAACGTTGCATTAATCTGAGAAGACTGAGACTTGTGTTATATGCTGCGAATTATGCCTTGAATAATTTTTGAAGGTCACTAATTTTTGAATTAGTGCACTATTGAAGAGCTGCAAGAGGTCGAACTTATCTATATAGACCAATTTTCATCACACTTGAGTTGTATCTTTGCGTAGGAATGCCTCTCTATCTCTGTTATGACATATTTGTGTCATGAGTGATTAGATCATTGGACATTGTTGTATGATACTCCTCGACAACGTCTCAATATGTAGTTGCCAAAATATCTCCCATTGAACACATGACAGAACAATTAGCATTCAAATTTGAAGGCTTCCAGTATGTCTAGACCATCAATTGTTGAATTTGGTCTTATATATTATAGCCTAAGATATGAATTCATTAGGGGGATTTTGAGGTCTAAAATGGGCCTCCTAAGGAAATAATAAAATAATAGCTAAACCAATAAAATAATATTTATGAATTTTCAGTTCACTTTTTGCACCACAATCCATGTAATCATAGTTAAATTAAATTCAAAAGTTGTACCAAAATAAAATTGATAGAAAAATTGTATTGATGTGACTACAAATAAGAATGAGTTTTTCAAGAAAAATTCATTATCATTGAATGACTAATGCATTTGTCCTTTGTACTTAAATAGCTTAAAATAAAATATAAATATAAATTTATAATTTCTTAATTATATTATATGCTATTAATTAAAATTTAAATTGTATAATAACATGTAATTAATATAATATATAATATAATATAATATAATATAATAAATGTATAGAGATATGCATTGTTTCTTTCAAGAAATATGAAATAACAAGAATCTATTTTTATCCAAAAAGTGTGAAATGACATTTATTATGAGTACTTTATTTTGACTTTAAAAGTACTTAGAGCACCTTTGAGAATGTGACAAGTAAGTACCTTTAACTCATGCAATGCCACCTCAACCATTAGGGATTATGTCATCCCCTAAAATGTGATTGGTTCTCATAAAGTGAATTTTGATTGTACATTTTCCTTTGGAGGCCCATTTTAGACCTCAAAATTCCCCTAATGTGCAAGTTGCAACGAGCTTAGATTGGTGTTGATGCACTGAATACATTTGATTGTAGCAAGAGTTGTGGAAATTTTTGGAGTGATCAGTGGTAATATTGCTAATTTTGAGTGTATTTTGGCCATTGTGCAAAAATATATCTGTGCATTTTGTCCAACAGGGTATCTTTCTTTATCATTGCAACCACTTTAACCATATTATTCGAGAGATTCATCTGATTTTTTCAATGAAAATGACCAGAATTAATACAAGATTGAAGTTCCTAAATACTTTGATACTATGTTCTACTTATGACACAATCAAAATCAACAAAACCAATCTTGTTGATATTCAAATTTCTCTTCAAGATGCACAAGAAAGCATTGAATTTTTGCAGTTGGAGTCTCAACTTCAACAAGATGAATTACAATAGAAAATATATCATTCTGAACTTGTTTTTCATCAAAAAATTCCTCTATTTGACTTTGAAATAAGATCCTACTAGCGGCCAACAAGTCAGTAAAGATGAGGTTGATTCAGATCAATTGCCTATTTCAGAAGCATATTTGAATATAGGTGTTGAAATTCAATCTGCACTTCCCAAGCCTATCATCGGACCTTTGGAAGAGCTTGTCCATAACAAACACATAATTGGTCTTAGATATGAAAATGATGTGTCATTTTATATTCCATATTATTCCAAGCCCATCCAGTTTCAGAGTGTTGAATTTCTTCATGACAACGCATCTTTAGATGCTCCATATTTTTATCCTCTTCCATAGTAGCAAAAACATATTGTTAAATGCAAACATTGTGATTGATTTTTCCATATGAAATATCATTGTTTTAATATTCATTCATGTAAGAACTATCATAAAACCACTCATTCTTCAAACAAATGCTTTAGAAACAAGCTTCCTGCAAGAAAAAAGATTCATCTTTGATGGATCGCTTCTTGGAAATGGGCATCAACAACCAAGAATATGTTTCAGTCACGTGTCAGAATATCCTCTAGAATATTAAAATTCCTTGTCGTTGAGTTTTTTCCATCATCTCACCTTGTATATGACAGGGGGGAGAGTGATGGTCATATATAGGCTTCAAAGCCACATCAAGTGAGCTTAAGCCATAACCTGCCATACCATATTAAGAGTTGTAGCCAGAGACAAAGATTCCCATCAGCATGATTTTGGTTGGTGGTCATCCTTAAGCCATATATGTAGGGTTGAGACCTCCCTTTTCAGGTTGAGCTTCTCCCTCTTAAGGGAATTGGGGACACTTCCTCTAGAAGAAAAATTCAGCTTCTTGCCAGTTTTGGAAGAGTTCGAGGAATTTCATTAAGCATCCATAGTTGGTGGTCATCCTTAAACCACTACAAGTTGAGACCTCCCTTTTCAGGTTGAGTTTATCCCTTTTTATGCAGGTTGCAGACCTCCCTTTTCCAGGTTGAATGTATCCCTCTTCAAAGCATTAGGAGCACTTGAGAATAAGTTACTGAGTACACTTTTATCACTTTTTTGGGCTCATTAAAACTGTATGAAAGAGGAACCCCTTGGATTATTCTTTAAGCCCTTTTTAGACTCGAGAAGTATGAAAAGGTTTTCAAGTAAACTTGTTTCTTTCATGCTTGTAAAAGTATATGAAGAAGCATTTACCTAGTACATGTTTACCCATTTTACAAAATACGTACACGATTTACGAAAAACGTACACTTTAGTCAATCATGACTAAAATAGTTATACTTCGTATTGTTTTACACTTTTTCGGCCCTTACGAGAAAAAAACTATGGAGTTTTATTTTTATCTCTTTTTAAAATATCTAAATGTGAAAAAGAGTCAAGTTACCCCTTCACTGGACTCGTAAATATAAACAGTGTAGGTCTCGTCAATCATGATGAGACTAAACCACTCTTCTCGGGGTTCGTTAAAAATACTACGAATGACTTATCTAAAGGATAATATTATAATACAAGCATATGTTATCCTCCTCAAGCTTGTGTAAAAATAAAGAGGTACTTTCTAGAAATTGTGGGGAAAATTGGGAAAAAAATGTATAGAGTCAGTATTTGGAAATAAGTCACTCTTGAACATGACACTCCTTCACTTTTGTGTTTGATTGAGTTGATAAATCCACTTACCTATCTGTTGATCACACCTCCTTGAAAGCCTTGATACTAGTTTTTGATACCATATTGAGACAGTGTTGCAAACTATGTATAGTATCACCAATATGTTTAAGATAATTTCAAAATTAGCAAAAATATTTTGCAGTACTAATAGCCCTATTTTCTGTCAGCCATATCTGATTCAACCTTGAATTACTTTGTTTTTCCTACTCAAAATATTTATAACTATTTCATGTCTTTGATTAGGGATACATCAAGGCCCTCCTGCGATAGGTCACTTCCTATCGACTTCAATGCATTATCTACGGGAGTTGACTTAGAAACTCCCTTCAGTGCCTTGGAACTTTCACACCTCAATGGAAGGTCTCCTCAATTTCGACAATAGGTTCACATCATTGGCCTTCGATCAAAATATTCTATGAGTGTTCGAATTCATATCATTTATTCACACTTCATAGATTGTACTAGTGTATCTTGAGGGACATTGACATTATTGGTGGTTCATATTACATTTTTTAATGATCCTCATGATTGACCAGTAATCAGATGGTGTGCGCCATGTTCGAATTCAATTAATTTAATTCACATGATTAGACTCATACTATCAAGTGGTAGTGACGAAGACCCTAGATCTAGTTTCATATATCCAAGTTGTGTGGAGTTTTCATGAATGATGTATATAGATCCACACTATATGATGATAGATATGCTCATAATGTGTCTATTCGAGCATGGATCCACGATGTATATATATTGGTCATGACCTTGGTTTTTTAATATGGATCTTTGCACATTTACATACTTAGTTCTATGAGTTTTTTATATACTATACTGAGCATGTGAATTCCTACCTCATAGATGATCTCATGATGATATTGTATTGTAATCCTTTATTGTTGATTTTTATGTCTCCTACCAATCAATCTCTAATCCAAAATTTTGCATGATAAACCACTTAAGTAGTCATGCCATTTTGTCACACTGAGGCAATATACCATAAATTTGGATCTCTCACTATCCGTGAACCCTTTTTAGCAAGATCTATTCTAAGAAATACAAGAATCCAGGATTACATTGCTAAAAACCTTAATTTTATCCCTCATCACAATTTTCCTATTCTTAAAGTGCGATGACGCACCTATAACTATTGAAAACATGTAATGATCAATGTTATTTGCTAGATCAAAACATGTGATGACAAATATACATGGGTAAAAATAAAAATTAAACTCTAGAAGCCTTGTTCAAGAATATTCTTCAAGCTGAATGAAGCCTTGTTCGATTATTTAATACAAAGTATACTAATTTTCTCACATTATGTGTTAAGTGTTTACATGTGCATTCATAATTCCCTGATCTTATGATTAGTTAATGCTTGAGGTTTTATATATCATATGCTTTGATCCTTTTTTTGTTTCTATTGATATAAGTTCCAATTTTTGGGATTGGAAGTGGAGCATGATCTCAAGTATAAAATACCTATTTCATTAATCATGTGTGTATTTTTCAAGTATTTTCTAGAGAAAACATAACATACATTGTTTTGGGTTGTTTTAGATTTTATCATTGAGTCTAGGGATATCGCTCTTGTCAGCAAGAGGTATTTTTCCAATAACACTTATTAATAAGGGAAATAACAAGGTGGGAGTCACCTTCAAGGATTAGGCAAGAGAAATTGAGGGTAGAGGAAATTGGCATGCCCATTTCAAGAGATTTGAGTTACGCTACATTATTACTATTGTGACCAATTTAACTAAAACACAAATGAATAATGTCTCTTGTTTCTAAGTGAAAGACTCCCCTATATCCTGCAGGACTAGGATTTCCCTTGGAGGCACCATCAAAGTTTAGTTTGATAAAATTAAGAGGGGAATACTCATGTGATGGGGAGTATGGAGTTGATGAGGGAGGGGGAGATGGTAGTTGGGTAGACGAAGAGGGAATATTGAAAGCAATAAGAATTTTCTCCTCAAAGACTTGAAATTTCTAATTTCAGGCCAACTAATTGGAGATAAGCATGGTTTCTTCAAGATTTACGAATAAAGGTGTTCCAATGAGATATGCTAGAGTCATGAGAGTTGTGAAAGATATGTTGATTGTGTTATTTCTAGAGAATTTAAAGGATAAATCTAGGTGCAAGATTCCAATCTCTATTGAGAATGAGATTGCAGAATGGGGAAAGAGGTCAATTACTAATCAAGTTTAGGGGGGAAGTATCTAATCATATGATCCATATTGGATCATTATATTGTTTTTGATCCATCTCGTTTCTTTCGGAGTGGAAAAGTGGAGGAATAATCTCACAAGACCATTTTTACCAATGGGACCTAGTTTGTGAAATTGGGGTCTCAAACCTTTCAAGAGCGTTTTGACACGTCAAACAACATTTTTTGGGGGTAAATTTTTTTTCTTTAGCGTCACACATTTTCTTCCAATTATACACACAGATACCTTTTTAACAATGTAATAATCATGTCAATCAAAGTCTGTATATGAAAGTTATGCCACTATAAAGTTGACCTTATTGTTTTCACCAACATAATTCGATAGGATTCCATGTTTGTTGTCAAGATAAATCCCCTCTGCAGTTAGAGTCAATCAAAATGGCCCTAGAGTGGGTCTAGCAACTTGAGATACTTTCTAATGCAAAGCTTTCGTAGCTAATATTCAAAATTCTAGAAGAAAAGAGACAGAGGTACCTTTTTCCTGATGCTATGTTCGAACCCAATGATGATGACCTTGATCCATGATCCTTTTAGGATCACTCCTTGCTATTGGTAGCACATGAATACCTGTGGATGTCAAGATTCAACAAAAAATGTAATCCAATACATAATAATCATTAAACATTATCTATCTAGCAGATTAAGGAGTACCAGAATATTTTCACAAATGAATAAACAAATATAGAAATCAAACATTAGATGTTTTATTAATAAATATAAAAGAGATGGCTTACAACCCAGGCCTTAATGTTGGAGGCCTCCCTTTGGTGAAAATTTGAGTCCTTTACCAAATATCTAAAGCATTCATTCTCCCGAACAACTTAGGAATTATCACAATACGGAAGTGTAAAGGGAATGAATGATATTACAATCCCAACAATGACCAACAAGCAGTGGAAGGATGGGGACCAATTTATAGGAAGGGAGAAGAGGTTGGGAGCCTATGAAAGGAGTAGGAAGGTCCACTTTCTAAGGGATAAGCCCCCATGGATGAGATCACAACTCTAAAATCAGAGAGCTTGACTTCCATAAATGGATCAACACATTTTTCCAAGAAATAAGGGTGTTGGAAGCACTAAGCCAAAACTATCAATCTAACATCAGCGTGAGCATGAAACTAGGAAACATGCTGACCCAAAAAACTAGGGTTTTGACCAAGTTCCTTTAGTAATCTTCCAAGGCAGTCTTCTTTGAATATTCAGGGAATGTCTTTACATATTTCTTCATGGTGGAAACATTGCATAGGGTCTGGCATGGGGCACTTTAGGATTAGGGACGGGAAGTGATCATGGTGAAAAATTACTGTGTAATAGATGCCCCCTAAATCATGAAAGTAAAATAGGGAGTGATGGCTGAAATGATTTATGAACCAAGGCAAAGAACTCAGATCACCACCAGGAAACCTACCAAATTATAATACATGACATATCTGGTATGAATATGCCTAATCACATACGTCTGCGCTAGGCATCAAATAACACATGAACCCATGACATGGTTGTAGCCATATGTCTAAAGAGATCATATAAATGGATTTGCGTTATGGACAAAACCATCCATATAGATAGGATCATGTATACAATCATGAATAATCAATTACCCTCCACAGCCTGGGTCAAAAATCATATGTGACCCAGGGTCTTCACTATGATCTCAATAAACTCAATGTACGAATCTAGCCATGTGATAAATGTGTCGACGTCGAACATGGTAGAAACCACCTGATTACCGACCAATAATGAAAATCGTTAACGGGCATGAGAGAAACCACCCATAATAATTATGGCCCTCAAGGTACAACAATACAACCTACAAGTGTGAATAAATGTGTTGAAGTCGAACACTTGTAGAATCATTCGATCGAAGGCCAATGATGTGAGCATGTCGTCGAACATGAAGAAATTTCCATTGAGGCATGCAAGCTCCAAAGTACTGAAAAGAATTTTATAAACCACCTTCCCAGATAATGAGCTGAAGTCAACAGGAAGTGATTTGTTGAAGGAGGATCATGAGGATTTGCACATCATCGACACGAAACAAAATATATCTCAAGATGATAGGAGTGATTCAGGATTGTAACAGAGGATGTTAGATAAGCAAAGGATGTTTGACAAGAAGGACTTCTCTTGAAAATATTAGTGACACAACTCCAGGGTGTGGAAAAATTTGACTCAAATGGGATCAGATGTCATGATGAAAAAAATGGTGATCGAATAGGAGGCAAATGGATTTCCAGAACCCATGGAGGAAAAATAACAAATGAAGGATATCCCAAACCCGATACAAACTGTAGATGAGTGTCATGTTCAAGAGTGACAAGCTACCCGAGATACACATAGGATGTTCACTTTCAATTTTCCCCCGTTATTGATAATGAGTAACTCTTTATTTTTTATAGTCAGCATGAAGAGGATAACATATTATGAGTGTTTAAGTTCATTCTTCGAATGAATCCATCCTAGTAATTTCAACGAGCCCTAAGAAGGAGAAACTCGGTCTCATCATGGTGACAAGTCTTTTGTTGTTTAATCTTTAATGAGTCCAATGAAAGGGTAGTTTGGTAACTTTTCATGTTTAAGGATTTTGAAAAGAAACAAAAATAAAATCCATCATTTCCCTTTTCGTAAATTGTCTCTCGAGTCCGAAAAGGTAGAAAACAATGCCCGAGAGAACCTCTTGACCACGTTTGTTCAAGGTATTTATTTTTCGTAAATAGTTAATCTCAGCCTAACAAAGGGTAAACATATACTGAGACCACATCAATACATTCACTTTAACGAGTTCTAAATGAAAATTAATCGACAATATTTTCATTTTTTGAGAATTAGAAAAGACCTTAAAGTTGAGTACTCCTAGAGGAACGAGTGGTATAAAGGATAGAAACTAGTTCCTCTGATGGTGGAACTGCTCAAAACATGTAAAGGTCAAGAGGTTGGCTAACAAGACCACTCATCACAGCGATTCCTCAAGAAAAGGTAAAAAAAAATCAAGTGAGAGCGTATGATCGGCCAAGCATATGGTGATGATGGAATGAGAAAATAAGGCTCATATGGTAGAAGAGGCAGATAAAAGGGAAATCACGAGAGGTAGAATGAGGATGGTTTCATTTTTACACAAGCTTGAAACAAGAAACTATGCTTGGAATTGGTTTCATATTTTCACAAGCTTGAAACAAAGATAAATGATGCTTGGAATGAGTTTTCATGCCCCCATCATGTTGACTCAATTCGAGGTACATGCCCCCAAGCTTCAGTTCATTCACCTAAGTATAATATTGGTTACTAACAAGTGGATGGAATGAAAGTTCATTTACAAGATCAAGTGAAAGACGTGACTGGGAAATTACGAGATCTAATTAAAGACTGAATTGAAAGGGTTTTGTTTCATTTTTTTAACGAGGTTTACGCAGTAAAAGAACTATCCTCATGACACCTTGTTTCATTTTTTAACGAGCTTGACACAAGAAAAAGGAACTATTCTCCAGATACGTTGTTTCATTTTTAAAGGAGCTTGACACAATAAAAGGAACTCTGCTCTGAAGATCTTGATTCATTTTTTAAGGAACTTGACACAATAAAAGGAACTCTTCTTTGTAATACCAGATCACAGCCCATAAAAGGTCATGGCTTCCAAGAGGTTATAATCATATGGGAGAACAACACTTTGTAAATCATGATCCAATGCCCCTAGTACATGATTCACTATATCACTAACTAGATCATTAGTAGACGTAAGCATGGAATAAGTGGCCACATAATTAACGTGTGGTGGGGAACATACCACTGGAATGTAAGAACCATTCAAGGATTATGGTTGATTGGGAGCCAGATTATGATCAATGAATGAAAGTTGATCAATGGTCATAATTCTTCCTTCATGTGGAAAACACATCACACAGAAGAGAGAAGAGACAAGATCTCCCATGACATAAGTATAGTCACACCCAAGAAGTAAGTTAAAGTCCAAAGGGCCTTGGACAACCCTCATATCTATATAGACAGTATTTAATCCCAAAGTAATAGGAAAATTTGGGAGGATCCCTAACAGTTGACTAGTTCCTCTGTTAAAAGCCAACAAATTTTGGTAACAGTCACAAGATACAGAGAACCGAAAGCTTTCAAAGTAGTTGAGGAAAAAATAATAACAGATGCAACTTCATTTATTATGGTGCTAGGTATGGCCACATTATAGGTATGCATTGTGATCTCAAAGGACACGTAAGAAGGAAGACAATATTCTGTCAGTCGACTTAGAGGAGGTGCCATGGGAACGGTATAACTGCCCCCTTGTGTTACAGGAACGAGAGGATCACCCTTCTGTACTATGGGAACGAGAGGAATTACCTCCAATTCATGGAAATATGAAGAAACAAGAAGAACATGAGCGGTATGATGTTCACTCTTTATGGGAAAAGCATGATCCACGAAAGGTGGAATCAGGTCGACCATTTCCTCAACCAATGGTTGGTCGGGAACAGACTCATGGGGTTCACTTCCAAAGAGAGTGGGATTGACTAGAGATGACTTGTTATCGATCACTTAATCAACTAGCGGAAGATCAGAGGAAATCTTCAAGTAGCTAGCAGGAAGACAGGGCTGAGAAGCAGTAAGGTTATCCAACACTTTGGAGGCGTCATCCATATAAGGAAAAAGGTGAATGGGAAGATTCTCTTCACATAACCTACAAAGAAATTTGACTTTACCATTTTTCCCATGGGCCTTATTATGACTAGTTGAGGTTTATCACCAACATGATTTCCAGAGGCCAATGACAAAGGCCAATTTGAGTCGATGGACCATACTTCTAATATCCTGGGAATGCCAAGACAACCCCTAAGAAGGTTGTCACCCTTACATAACTTGCAAGGGAATTTGTATTTGTGGGGATGAGTGGAATATTTTTCAACATCAATTTCATTGGTAGAAATGGTTTTTGGGTTTCCCCCTTTCTTAGTTTGCTTCTTCTTCTTCATCCTCTTCTTCTTCTTCTTATATTTTTGGTTACTAGAGTGCATAATTTCACCAGGTGAAGAGGAAGAACTAGGTGAAGAAACAGGTGAAGAAGGCAAGGGTTCAACCTTAGGATCAACATGAGGTTGGCATTGCTCAGGTGGAGGCGAACTTGGTTGAGAAGCAACTTGGTCATTTGGAACCATGGGGGGTGAAAATAACCAAACTAGGAAACCAATGGTAAATCCCGGAAGGGACAACGTTGCCATATACAAAGCACAAATATTTCCAAAAGAAGGAGAAGGACCACGATTCCCATAAGAGGGGATGATTTGATTGGAAAAATCATGAACCATTTCCATTGGTCTCAAGCTAAGATCTACTAAGGAGTCGTGCACAGGTAAGATGTTATTCCGCGGGAAGTAAATTTTAGAAATAAAATAAAACAAACCAAAAACAAATAATCTAGGAAAAAAGGGTTTACAGAGTATTCGTGAACTACAATATACACCTTGGTGAACCAAGGAATTAACATACTACACTAAATCTCCCTGAATGTTGTGTTCGGTGTATCACGTCTATAAGGTGGTCGACTCGGTTACCTATGGCAGGCTTGCAACCTAGTAGTGTCTCCCAAAATATATGAAACGATACGTGGCGTCTAGTTCGTAGTAGTGATGTCTAATGCATAATCGTTCGATGAGAGCACCCCAAATATAATTATCATACATCAATATACTTCCATACGTGGGATGGGTTATCACCCACAGATTGTAACGCAAATTATTAGCAACAACTCCTACGTGTAACAACACCAAAACACGTCTCTAGCCTAGACCTCTAAATGTTTGTGTTAATTCCAAATGTTTCTTAAGGTAAATTAGGTAAATTTTAATGTTGATATTGAGTTAAGTTTCAATTTTTGGCTCAAAATCGATGTCACCTGAATCCTATGATGCAGGCTAAATGTAAAAAGAAAATATTTCCATTTCAATGAAGTCTAAACTATTTAGGGAAGAGATGTAAGAAAAAGTGCAATAAATGCAGCAAACAATGATGCCCCCCCTAAACTAGTTCAAAACTATGAAATGCAATTCTTTCCAATCGAATTCACTTTTCCAAAAAATGCAACTTATTTAAAAAATGAAAACATTTCTCTTTTTCACTAAGATGCATAGAATGATATTTTTTTTTTACTTTTTACTTTGAAATGCAACAAAAGTAAAATGAAAAAAACGAATGAAGAAATGCAAAAATAACACTTATCACTTTTCTTTCAATCGAACGAAAATCAAAATCGCTTTAAAAAATACACAAATGAAATTCTTTTCACTCCCCCCCCTCTTTTTTTTAAACGATAAAGACAAGCCAAATAAAAACTAAAATGAAAATCACTTTCAATTTATTTTGACTTTGGAAAATACACGCTCCTCTAGACTCATGAATCAAACAATTCATGATCTTATTTTTGACACTAAGTTGAAGGTAAGATCGGAAATGCAGTGATGACCAGTGCATACGAAAAACTATTGTTACACCAATTTTTGGTCATCTACCCATTTACAATTACATGGATCAAAGTACACCATGTAAGACCAATTTTACCATAGTATAATTTCTTTCACTATAAGAAATAATTTAATAAACCAAATTTTAATAAGATATTTCTGGTTCAAACACGAAACGCCATGAGGAATAATTAAATAAATCCTTATTTATTTGATTTTCCTCTAGGAATAATTAATTAAGCCACTGTTTAAATCATATTCCTCGACATATTTAACCCAATTAATGAGAAATAATTAGATAAATCATTATTTATCTTATTATTCTTTAAGAATAATTAATTAAATCATTATTTAATTAATATTCCTTGTTAAATTTGACTAAATAATTTAGGAATAATAAAATAAATCATTATTTAATTAATATTCCTTGTTAAATTTGATTAAATAATTTAGGAATAATAAAATAAATCATTATTTGTTAAATTATTCCTTAACCCCATTCTTGAAATGATAAATAAATCATTTATTTGTTTATTATTTCTAAATAAAGGGATTCAGCCAATTTAAATTCCTTTTCCCTCCAACAAAATATAATCAAATATTCCAAGCAGTTAGATCTAGATCTTGGTTAATAATATTTTATCATGCACCATTATCAAGGATAACTCAATATTTTGTTATAAATAGGAATGTTTTCCATTCATTATTCACCTTTGATCCTTTTATCATGGTCGGAATTTGATTCTTTTTTCATTGTCATACTTTGATCACATTCATTGTCGCACTCTGATCATTATCTTTGCTGCTACTATTTTATTTCTTCTTGAGCTCCCATAGAGTTCAACACGTCTCGGGTTTTCTACACCATTGAGAAAGAGAAAATTATGGATCTGAAGCATTGAGGAAAACCAAGAACCCATCCCATTGTAGAAATTATATACAATAATCATGCATATATCTAGATTCCCCTGATCTAACAATATTTAAACTTCTTGCTAAATACAGAATCCTTCCACTGTTAATATTTTGCAGAAAATTAATTGCAAACACATGAAGCATAAAATAAAAACAATTGCACATAACACAGTTGTTTAACGGGAAAGCCCGAAGATGAAAACCCCAACTATCATATATTATGTATCATGGAGATCATGAAAAAATCTCATACAAAGCTTAGTACATCAAGCTCTCAGTACAATGTAGATTCATTACACACTGTCATGCAGAAATTTGCATCTCTATGCACCAATTTCTTGCCTCCTGATAGCCTACCTCCACTGCGCAATCCCTGCTGAAGAATAGCTCTGAATGAATTCGAATTTACCTTTCTTGCACTGCGCAATCCTCATTGGCAACTCCAATGTTTGTGTGGTGCAATCAATGCATCAATATAGTCACAACGGATAGTCCAACTTGCCCTTTCACTTATCTCTCCACTGGGTCTCCACTGGAACTGACATGCACTGTAGTTAATTTTTATATTTGTTCAGTTGATTAATGAGTTATTATTTGTGAATTAATTCACTCCACTCTCACTAGTGTATCATTCAGTTAGACTAGATACAACTAGCTCAATTGAGTTTAACTCCAATAATTGAGTTAAATTGAATAAAAACTCCATGAACTACTCTTCCAACTCTGTCATAACTTTGCCACTTCAGTTCTAACTGATTCCTCCATGCATGAACCACTAGTAAACCCTATGAATTGCGTAATTCCTTCAGCCCACTGATTTTCCAAATCTGTGCACTGAAATTAAGTGCTGCAAGAGAATAAGTTGATTTTTATTGTCGGATTATTATTAAGAGCTAATAATAATCGACACTTCTATTTTTATATTGACGATCAATAAATATACTTCGCCCAATATTCTAAAAATATAATTTCATCTATTTTTCCAACTTGACCAACCATCCAAAAATAGCATCCTGCAACTTCTGAAATATGATCACCATGTCTAAAAATAGACTTGCGACAAAAATAGCCTGCGGGCCCACTTAATGAAGGCGACTCTTTTCACTAAGCTCATCATCTTGTTGAATCTCAACGCTCCCTCTCAACAAGATAGGGATTATCTTTCACCCCGATCCTGCCTCTATGGTATTCCAATTTTCTCCTGGTGAGCGCCTTTGTCAGAATATCTGCATCCTGATCTTCCGTAGGAATGTACTGAAGCAACATGATCTTCTGCTTCACACAATATCTGATATGATGATATCAGATATCAATATTTTTAGATCTATCATGAAACACAAAATTAATCGAGAGTTTAATGCAACTCTGATTATCACAATGTATCACTGTAGGATCTAAATGTGAACCGAACAAACCGACCAGGATCTTTCTCATCCAGATAGCCTCACATGCTGCTTGAATTGCTGCCATGTATTCTGTTTTCGCTGAACTGAGTGCCACGAATCTTTTTTTCCTGTTGTACCAAGAAACTGTCGTAGATCCGATACTAAAAATCCCTCCTGATGTGCTCATTCCGTCTGTTGGGCTGCCTGCCCAATCTGCATCTGTGAAGCCATGCAACTTCATCTCATCTGTCTTTCTATACCATAAGCCATACTTGGATATGCCCCTGAGATACCTCAGGACATGCTTGCCTACCTTCCAAAAGAACTTGGTAGGCTTAACCATCACTTGTGAAAGTTGGTTCACCGCATAGCATATATCCGGTCTTGTATTAACTAAATACATGAGCGAACCCACCAACTGTTGATAAACAGTGGCATCCACTACCTCTGCCGATGTAGCATCCTCTTTCCTCCAATTTCCTGTAAGAGGGTTTCGATAGGCTTGCAGCCTTACATGTGAAACTTCTCCAGTATCTCCCGGGCATACTTGCCTTGAGACACAAACAGTTCACCTTTCCGCTGCCATATTTCCAATCCAAGGAAATAATGAAAGAGGCCCAAATCCTTCATCTCAAACTCCTTTGCAAGATCTTCCTTGCATGATTGTATCAACTGCTCATCACCCTTTAGTATTAAATCATCAACATAAAGAACAATGATTAAAAGCTTACCCTCCACCACAATTTGGTACAGGTTTTCATCCGCCTCACTCTTAGTGAAGCCAATTCCAGTGAAATAGTTGTCGATCCGTGTGTACGAAGCATGAGGTGCTTGCTTCAACCCATACAATGCTCTTTTGAGCCTGCACACATGCGAATTGCTGTTGTAGATCTCAAATCCTTTAGGTTGCTCAATGTACACCTCTTCCTCAATGATCCCATTAAGTAACGTAGTCTTCACATCCATCTGATGAATGTGCCAACCCATCTGTGCTGAGAGAGCAAGGATGGTCCTTGTGGAAGAATATCATGTGACAAGTGCAAAGGTTTCTTCATAATCAATCCCCTCGATATGTGAGAATCCCAGGCAAAAAATCTTCCCTTATACTTCTCGACGCTCCCATCAGCAGCTTGCTTTACCTTGTAGATCCATCTTGATCCTACCATTGATTTTACCACCGACCTTCGAAAAATCTCCCAAGCATTGTTTCTAACAATGGAGTCATACTCCTCCACTATGGCATCTACCCATGTGGGATCCTACACTGCTTATTCAAAATAATATGGCTCTATCATGATACACTTGCTCATAAGAGCCATGTATCCAATAAATCGGTTAGGTGACTGTCTCTGTCTGCGCTGTGATGTAGGGACTCCTAAATTCTATGCCGCATCAAGCTTCAGTCTCTTAGCTTCTGTGGTCCGCTTTCTGCCTTGTCTGATGTTTGGTTCTGCATGAGTGGACTCCTTCACTCCATGAATCTCCTCCTGTGGTTGATCCACATCTGGAGGCTCATCTTTTGGAACAAGCAGTTCCTTCACTACATGCAAGTCTAGCTCCCTCTTAAGCATAGCTTGTGCAGCACCCACGATTGTTTTGTTCTTCTTCTCCGCAACCCCATTCTACTGTGGGTTATGAGGTGCTATGAGTTCTCTTCGAATTCCTTCTTTGCTACAGAAGTCTTTGAATTCACCCAAGATATATTCACCACCATTATCGCTCCGTAGAGCTTTCACTTGCTTCCCCGACTCCTTCTCCACCAATGCTTTAAACTCATATAAATTTGAGAATGTTTCGCTCTTCTTCTGCATGAATAAGATCCAACATCTACGAGAATATTCATTAATAAATATAACATAATACTTGTGTTTTTTTGTCGATGCAACCGAGAAAGGTCCACACACATCTGTGCAAATTCTTTCCAGGATCACCGAAGCATAGTTCTCCTTCTCATGAAAGGTGGTCTTCACAAAGTTACCCATAGTACATCCCTTGCACTGATCTGACTGTGCAAGAGCACCCTTGGGAAGTCCAGTAGAAATCTGCTGCAAAATCTTCAAAGCGCCATGGTGAAGATGGCCCAATCTCCTGTGCCATAATTCGCCCTCATCCCGACTCACCACTTCTTCTGCTTTGCCCACCATTGTAGCGCAGCCATCTACCTCCAGCTTGTAGATATTCTTAACTCAAATCCCTATCTTCTTGGTTTGAACCGTTGTTTTATGTCGAAGGAAGGCTTTTTCCTCACTGAAAACAACATCATAACCTTTGTCTTCCAACATTGCGACTGAGACCAAGTTCTTCTTCAGACCTGGAACACGCATAACATATTTCAACAAGAATGGATTACCAGACTCCCTCTCAAAGGTAATGGTTCCAATGCTGGTCACATTGTATCAACCATCGTCTCCCATCTCTATATGCATTTGAAGGTCCTTCTCCTCCAAGTCACTAAACAACTCCTTGTCTCTCGTCATATGGAAAGGCTCACCACTATCAAGATACCACACCGATCCCATATAGCTTGAAACCAAGCATGCGATCAAAGAGAAATCAAGTTCAAATTGTGAGGCTAAGGCCTCTCCAGCCGCAGCTCCAACAACCTTCTTGTTCTTCTTCTTCTGTGGGCAGTTAGTGGAGAAATGCCCATGTTCGTGACAGTGAAAACACTTCACCTTGGACAAATCCTGCTTCTTGCCTTTAGCTTCGGATTTTGAAGGAAATTTATTCCCCTTCCCTTTCCTTGCTTTGGCAGCCAAAGCGAAATTCTCTTCATCTTCATTCTTCGATGAAGAGCCATCCTTGGTACCCTGCCTTATCTCCTCCTGCACAAGATCTGACCAAAGTCGCTCCCATCCTAGTAGTTTCTCCCGTCCATTGACAGAGTCTTCGTAGCTATGCCAACTCTTCAAAAGCCCAAGGAGATCCAAGCTCACCAAGTATTCATCATCTACATTAATCCCCACACTTCCCAATTCATCCCTACAGTGGAAAAACTTCGTGAGATATTTTGGAATACTGTCGTCCTTCTCCATTTTTATTTTTCTAAGCTTGTCTTTCAGCACCAACTTCCTCTGGTCACTACTGCTTTGGAACAATTCTGTCAAAGCCTTCCACATTAATAATGGAGTGGCTTTCCTATGAAGGCTGGACACAATATGGTCCTTCACACCTTCCAACATAATTCTTCTTGTCTTTGCTATCTTCTTTTGCCATGCGTCAAGTAATGCAGCATCACTAGATCCAGGCTTAGGAACATCGCTATCGATGAACTCCTTCAGTCCATTATCCTCTAGCACCGCCTCCATCCTATCCTTCCAGGATATTTAGTTCAAGCTCCCATCAAGGGAATACTCCAATCGCAACCCATTGAAAGACATTTCAATGTATACTCAACTGTTGCACCAAGAATTTTCTGCAGCAAATTCGAATTGTCCACCAACACAAACTCAAAAATTCTTCACAATTGCAATCTTCAAGAATTAACACTGCTCTGATACCATGTAGAAATTATATACAATAATCATGCATATATCCAGATTCCCCTGATCTACCAAAGAAATAAACTTCTTGCTAAATACAAATCCTTCCATTGTTAATCTTTTGCAGAAAATTAATTGCAAACACATGAAGCATAAAATAAAAACAATCACACATAACACATTTGTTTAATGGGAAATCCTAAAGCTGAAAACCCCAAATATCATATATTATGTATCATGGAGATCATGTAACAATCTCATACAAATATTAGTACATCAAGCTCTCAGTACAATGTAGATTCGTTACACATTGTCATGCAGAAATTTGCATCTCTGTGCACCAATTTCTTGCCTCCTCACAGCCTACCTCCACTCCGCAATCCCTGCTGAAGAATAGCTATAAATGAATTCGAATTTACCTTGCTTGCACTGTGTAATCCTCATTGGAAACTCCAATGTGTGTGTGGTGCAATCAATGCATCACTATAGTCACAACGGATAGTCCATCTTGCCCTTTCACCTATCTCTCCACTGGGTCTCCACTGGAACTGACATGCACTGTAGTTAACTGTTGTATTTTTTTGGTTGATTAATGAGTTATTATTTTTGAATTAATTAACTAATTAATTCAATCCACTCTCACTAGTGTATAATTTAGTTATACTAGATACAACTAGATCAACTGAGTTTAGCTCCAATAATTGAGTTAAACTGAATAACAACTCCATGAACTACTCTTCCAACTCTGTCATAACTTTGCCACTTCAGTTCTAATCGAGTCCTCCATGCATGAACCACCACTAAACCCTAGGAATTGCATAATTTATTTAGCCCATTGATTTTCAAAATCTGTGCACTGAAATTAAGTGCTCCAAGAGAATAAGTTGGATTATTATTAAGAGCTAATAATAATCGACACTTCTATTTTTAGATCGACGATCTATAAATAGACTTCGCCCAATATTATAAAAATAGAATTTCATCTATTTTTCCAACTTGACCAACCATACACAAATAACATCCTGCAACTTTTGAAATATGATCACCATGTCTAAAAATAGACATAGTCTAAAAATAGACTTGCGCCAAAAATAGCCTGTGGGCCCACTTAGTGAAGGCGACTCTTTTCACTAAGCTCATCATCTTGTTGAATCTCAACACCCATTGAGGGGGACTAGTAACATCATTATTTGTTCCCTTCATAGGTGTTAATACATATAAAATTCTTTATATATCTTGTCTTGTCCATTGGATATTTGGAGAAACTCTTATTTCATTTTACTGTTTAGCTACTTTTACTGCAAGATCTAGGTTTTTGCTGCATTTGTTTCGACTATCTTTTGCAGATCTAAGGAAGTTAGGCAGCCATATTTGTTGTTAGGGTTATTTGTCACACACAGCTAAAGTGATCTATTTCCATACATGTGTTAATAATTCATTCTAAAAATTGGCGACTCCACTGGGTTTTATTCAGATTCCTATGTGACGAGTTTTGCTTCAACAATTAGGGTTTTCTTCAGCTCTTTTTAGTCTCTTAATGTTTTTTTTACCTTTTATGCCCTAATACAATAAAAATTCTAACTTCCAGGTGTTTTCCATAGGTAACAGGTATCAGCCATGCTAGAGACGACAATTTTTTCTGCAACCTGCCGCCTGAGGATCTCAGAACTGCACCTCACACTTTTCAACCTAGAACCTGCGAGTTCAGGCTCAGGTCGCACCCGTGGGGCCAGAAACTCCAATTTCAACAGCTAACAAGTTAGTACCTGCGAGTTGCAATTTTTTGTGGGATTTTTTCTACGACTACCAGGGTTTACTACAAGCATTGTTCAGGTTTTTCTGACCTCTGTCTCAACTCGTCTTAGGCCTGGATATGCTCAATTTTTCTCCTTGAAGTAGGAAAAAGCCCCTTAGGGTTTTATTACACTTCCACCTTTTTAGGAGGAGTTTAGTTGAGTAGGTATTCTACGATTTTGCAACACTTTTAGCCATTATTAGGGTCTGATCTATCCTTATTTCATATCCTTTTAGATTGGTTATTATTCTATCCAAAACCCCCACTTGATTTTTGTTTGGTCTCTCCCTTAGGGTTCCCCTTGTTTCCATTAGGGTTTTAACCTTTCGCCTCCCATTTTGCAGTAGTTTTCCCTCTACTTTCTTGTTGCTTTTCTGCACCTTTTCTATCAGATCTGAGTCATTAGATCCATGTCCCTTAGACCTTATATTTTTTTCCCATCTTGTGTGTTTTGAGTCAATTTTTCCCTCCTCTTAGAGTAGTTGTTTGGGAACCCTTCTTTTGGGTTGAATTTATGCATCTTTAGCTGTTTATTTTACTTTCATTTCAATTTTATTTACAATTATTCAATTTTTTTTATTTTTCTTTATACAACAATCTGGGCTTAATTAAAATTAGCACAAAAATTTCACACACTCACACTTAAAGCGAAGAGTGTTTGTTTTACATCGCCAAGCCAAGACATAAACATCGTAATTAATTTATCTGGCCCTCTGAGCCTTTATTTATCACTCTTCCATATTTTGGGTATCTGTGTCTTACCATAATAATGCCCCCAAGGCGTTTATCCCAAAGACTCCAAGGCCTTCATCCTCAATTTCCATTAGGAAGACTTACTCCAAAGTGTAGAGTCTGACTCAGTCCTCCGTCGAGTCCCCATGCTGACTCTGATTCTTGTTCATCGAGCCCTCCTAATTCTGAACTCGGTTCTCCTCCACCTCATTCTGTCACCATATCAGGCACCAATGCAGGTGTTGGTCCTCAAGCTGGTGGTATCCCCAACCCTAATTGTGGAGCTGCTACTAGTGGAACCACTACCGGAACCATTCCGGTTACTCCTTTTCTACCTTTTATGGCAGGTTTAAGCCTTCCCAATTTCAGCAAGTTAATTAACGACCCTATACTCCACAATCCATATTGGCCCGTTATGCCAACTAAGATCCCTTCAGACATCCCTAAGTTTGAAGGAAACACTGGAGAGGACCCTACTAATCATGCCCACTCCTTTCACATGTTGTGTTCGTCCAATTCTATCATTGATGACTCCATTCGTCTTCGTTTATTCCAACGTACGCTCACTAGAGAAGCTACAAGGTGGTATGTCGACCAAACTGATGCCTCACACTCCACTTTTGCAACTCTTTCTAAAGCATTTATGTGCTACTTCTAGCTACCTCTCTGATATGATATCGATACCGATTTTTTGACCGCATTCTGTGAAACTTCTGCCACCCACCTTTCTAAACATGTCTAAGAATGGCGTAGAAGAAGGAGCTTATGTCGAGCTCCTACATTCAATGATCGTGTCTATATGGATTGGTTTCTCAGAATGCTTTTTCCTTCTATCAGTGAATATGTTTCGTATCACTTTCCTCGGACTGAGGAATAAGCTCTCCAATTTTCATTAAAATATGACTTGATCTACGCCCAATCTAGTTATGTTTATACCATTTTATCGGATCTTCCTAGACCTGGTGGTGCCAACGCACCGGGGGAATATCACTCCACCGACAGTATCGTTGGATCTCTCTCACATTCGTACACTCATCCTCCCATAGGTTATTGTTTCCCTCAGGGATGGGCCAACTCCTCTATCACTTATACCCCTCTCGATAGGATGTATCCAAGACAAAGCACACCTTACACGTTTTCCCCATCGCATCAACCGATGCCAGGGTCAGATGTTGCTAAACCTATTTACCCCAATGTTGCTCAACCTCCTTTCTATCCTTACCAGAAAACTGATTCTCCATCTCCTCCAGCATCAACACTCCATCCTCTCGTGCTTTCTTAACCTCCGTTGCAGCAACCACCTCCCCCTCAGAGTCATGTGTATGCACAACAGAGTGCAACTAATCCTCATAATTCCAAGAAAAAGAGGAAAGGAAACCAAAATCAACCAGCGCAAGGTAATCAAGGGTGCCAAGGTAACCAACCAAAAACACCCCAAGGGAACTAGCCTAACACTAACAACCAACAACAGGGCGATCTGCCCAAGCAGAACATGCCTCTTCGTATGAACAAACCTTGTTCTTGTTGTGGTGTCCCTGGCCATTATACTCATGATTTTCCCCTTTTACCCCAGATGCACCAATTGTTGGTAGCACAAGCAGCATCTAGAGGACAACAAGCCGCTTCTTCAACTCCTCGAAATATTACGCTAGTTCAACCGACTGTTTTCACTAATACTTCCCCTTAGCAATGATATGTGGCTGCCCAACCTCCTCAAGGTCAGGTTGCCCCTCAACCTTCACATTCTGGTACTCATGAACACCAAATTCTCAGGATGAATTCTGAAGAGGTTAATACCACTAATGTCAACCTTCAGACCTAGTTGTGCCAATATGGCATGCCACCTGCTTTGTCTACAACCGAGTCCCAAACCAAAGTTTCTAGTCTATTTCAACACCCAATTCTCCTTTTTAGATCACTCAGCCATGTGAAAAGGTTATTCCCAAGATCCCCAAAGGGCCATTATGTCAAAATGTTGCTTCTGCCGAAGCCACCCACACTTACAACATAACAGATGACTTAACACAATATTATGCTCCCATGTCAACTCTGGAAGTCCTCTAGTTGTGCCCTTCACAACGTAAAGCTCTATTATCTCCTATGGGTGTTGTGGATCCTTCAGATGATCATTTTATCATCTTTGATGTTGACAAGTCAGAACATCCCCCCTTACCTTCATCTGTCACTTTCCAAATACTAGTCAAGATTCGCAATGCCCATGTCTCGCGATGTATCATTGACAATGGTGCATCCACCTACGTGATCTCCGCCTATGTTTGGAATAAACTTGGATCATCTAACTTAGCCCCATTCACCATCACCTTCTGTGCTTGGGACGGTCACCCTTCTCAGCCCCTTGGCATGTACCACAATTCTCTTGTCACTCCTGCAGGAAAGGTTGTTTGTATTGACATTGAAGTCATTAACGCCCCCTTGGATCACAATATCCTTTTAGGTCGTCGCTATACCTATGCGATGTCTTCTGTCACATCTGTGGTTCACTGTAAGATGTGCTTTCCTCACAATGGAAATATCATTACCATCGATCAGTTGACATATTACGAACTTAAGTCTCAGATCTCCCCCACTGGCTGACAAGCAATCAGTCGCACCTCTTACTAGTGTTTCACCTAGAGTATTTAAAGATTCCACCTTACTTGGTGCATTCCATGGTCTTCCGCCTCTTATTTCTAACCCCATCTCATCAAATTTTTGCATGATGCAATCATCTCAGATTAGCCACAAGCAGTCCGGTTCAACCAGCCAGCAACCTACACCTATGCAACCTATTGGTGGTCACTCGATGGAGCCTTCAGGACCTTCTTTTTAAGGACCTTGTCCCTCTGTTGGTGTCTCTTCCACCCCTTTTCAACCAGGAATGGTTCCCCCTAGCCGTAACCATTTGGGAGCCATTCTTCCAGGGAATTTCCCATCCGATCAGATACCATTTCTAGCTCCCCCCTCTGGAGTCTTTTCGGTACCTATTATGGCTACGTTGAGCCTTCCCAATTTGATCTTGGGGATCCCAGTCTGGTACATCGATCCCCCAACCAACACTCCACTTGTTCAACTCAAACCTTATACCACTTTGAACCCGGTCCAACTAGTCGTTATGACCCCACCCTTTGCTTTAGTACCTCAGCCACCTCAACATGAATCTACTCTTGTTGTGAAATCCTCTTGTGAGGGGGGGAAAACCAAAAAGAAGGAACCTAAGGACAAGGCCACCCAAACAAATCCTGCTCCTCCAAGGCCTCCGAAGTGATCACCTCTGTGCATTTTGTGTGATATGTTGGGCATGCCACCCAAAATTTTCTTGAGCTTCCTCGTCTCAAACCTATGGTCAATGAGGCGTTTCCTGAATCTGATATCCCGGAGCTCCATGTTACCTTACCCGATTCAGCTAAGAAACTCAAATAGTTGCGCACGAATCACCCTTGTGATTTTTGTGATCTTTATGGCCACTATTATCACCTTTGTCCCTGTCTCGAAGATTTCCATGACACCCTTGAGGGTATCTACCGAATTGAGACCGAACGTAATGGATCCTCTACTCGTGAGTTTTTCCCCAACAGAACCGGAGAAAATTTTTACACCCATTTTGATACTTCCCCATGATGTCGAGATGATCGAACCTTCAGCCACTATCCTCTATATGTCATCATCCATGAGATCCATGGCAAAAAAACCCTCCAAGGAATTCCCTTCTCTTTCGACTAAACCTCCTTCAGCGATCACCTTGGGCTCAACATTGGTAGATGTTTCATCTACTATCTCTTCATCTACCCTCTTTAGCGATGTGTATGTGAACCATATCTCTCATGATGATGCGTCAGGTAGCCTCGCCTCGTCATGTGGTATTTATTCTGCTAGTCCCCCCATCTTTCATTCTCATGAAGACATTATGGAAGCAATGACCACCCCTGACTTTCCTTGGGATGATATGCACCATCGTGCGTACTTCCTTCCACAACAGTACCATGAACAGTATGTTGTGGAGTCTAAAGACCTCATCTCGGATGAGGTCGATTGGTTTAGAAATCCCATTCCTGCACCCGATTCTTTCAAATAAGGAAATATGGCCAATATCTCTCTGACCATTAAAATTAGCATTTCTGATAAACCAGGGATAGAAGAAAACATTACCTTGGGGGAACATTATACGATGGAAGAAATCGATTCTTACACTAAGTTATTCAAGGAATTTTGTGATTTTTTCACCTGGTCCTATTCAGAGATGCCCAGACTTGATCCCGCCATTTTCGAACACCATATCAATACATGGCTCGATGCAAATCCTATATGTCAAAAGTTGAGACCCATTAATCCTTCCAGACGAGAGGCTATCAAAGTCGAAATCGATAAGCTTAAGCAAACGAGTTTTACCTATCCCATTCTTAAGAAAAAATGCATCATCTGTGTCTGTGTTGACTTTCGTGACCTGAACAAAGGTTGTCCCAAAGACAACTTCCCACACCATTGATTGACCAAATCCTTAATAAGTGTGCAGGAATATAAATTTTACCCATAACATCTCCCATCATGATTCGTGTTTTATTTCTGCCATGCATTCAGGTTTCTTTCATTATTCATTATCCCATTTGTTGTCTTGTGTCACCTTTCAGATGGATCCACCATCCACATCCTATATCAGTTATGCTGACGGTGCAAGTCTCTTCTCACAGAATCTAGCCTCGGAAAATTGGGCCATTTTTACCCTCATGCATTCGTTAGTCCTCTCCAACGGCGTATGCATTGGATCTGCCACCAATAATCAGGTCGAATATGATGTCATGATAGGTTTGTTAGTTAATTACCTTGAACATCTCATCCTTCATCTTCATGTTCGATTAGATTCCCTGTTGCTTGTCATGCAATTGAATGGTGTATATTGTGTGAATAACCATGTATTTTTTATAATATATTTATGAGTCAAGTTCTTAGTGCGTGAATTTGAAACCATTACATTCAGTCATGTACATAGAGCCCAAAATAACTATGTAGACAACATTGCAAACAATATTCTATATTGGTACTTATCACATGCATTTAACACAAGACAATAATCATAAACAAACAATGAATTATATACTAGTTATATATAAAAAGATGCATATCCCTAATATGTGTCCACAAAATCATAAATGTTTTGGAGTCCTCTACTCTAATACATCCGACATGCCCATAGCATGTTGCAAAAATCAAATCTAGGGGCACCACATGACCCTACATCTAATCTCTATCTGGAGGGTCACCAGGATATGGCTTGGCTCTTGCAGCTTTCATATCCTACATACCATTCCCCACCATTGCCATGCGCCGCATGGTACCTCACCACCCCGAGGGTATCCCGACACATGCCTTAATTTAACGGTCATCTAGATTATGCCAGCCATGATCTGATACCCCGATCATCAACAACTCACATCTACAATGGAAATCCTCCAGCAGAGCCTCTAAGTCCACTCTATAAGCTCCTCTAGCTGTGCTACACTCTATAGCCCCTGGCGCCGTGGGTCGTCCCATATACCCAGTCGGTTTCCCTGGAGCTATATATGCATACCAAAAGTAACAAATCAATACCACATACATAATTATAAAAATTTAAATGCACCATAAAATATAGCAAGTTGTCACTTACCATCTGGTCCCCATGCTTGACCAAGCGGAAGTGGCATGTCCGGGTCCCCCTGATAGTTCATCCCATTGTATGGATAGTCGTCTATATAAAATGGCATCTAATCCCAATGTGCGAAGAACTTGGCTCATAAAACTCGTCCGACTCCCTCGCCTCCACCTATCCATAGTAGCTTCCCCTAGCAGCACATATTGGGCTCGTGGGCCCCCATCCTGGATCTGTAAATGAGGCCGAAGCGTGGGGATCTTCTCAAAGAAGAATGAGCACAACATTGTACCAAAAGCATAGTCATGGTTCACTTGTCTCTTGCATAGCGACATATTTCGTTTCAATGGCACTAGCATCATCTGGGCCCACACATAGTAGGTCCCACTTAGCACACTCTCAACTAGCATCATCTACCCTCCGGTGATGTGTTGGAATGCCTAGTTGCCTAGGATCCACAGTACTGTTGCAACAATATCCCGATTCTCTAGCCTCTCTATATCTCTGATCGATATAGTCATTCCCTTGACACGTAAATATGGTTGGCATTGGCGTTCCACGAACTTTGATATATTCCGCCCCAGTAGTAATACTGGATGGATGATTCCCACCACCCCCATTGGTGGGAAATCGGTCAGGAAACAAATGTCCTGAATATTCAACTTGACCCGCTGCCCCTGCACTATAAATACCTCTAGGTATGGGTCCTAGTAGCTCACTATCCTAGATAGCAAGGGCTCCCCTGACCTCATCAACGAGTTCTCAACCAACTTGATAACCCCATACGTCGCCAGTGTGTCTATGACCACCTGATCCCCCTGGATATCAGAATGAAGTGCATCCAAATATCTCTCTCTCCATTTGATATTTAACTCTGTCATACCTGCACAAACCCAACATATTTTTCCGTCAGAGGAAGAAAAATTTCATCAAAACCATCAAGTCCCAGTTCCTAGAAAAAAAAAAATGAAATCCAACGTTTTTGCAGCTCGCATTTTCCCAGCCCTGTACCTATGAGGTCGCAGTTTTTATCTCTAAAAACTGCGACCCAGCTCACAGAATAGGGCCCAGGAAGTGTGAGCCGATCGTGAGGAAGGGCAGGGTGATTTTCCCAGGCTTTGGGCACCTAATCTGAAATTTTAATCCACTGAAAATGAAGAGTAAGTTTAGGCCACCTACCTATAACTGACGGATCTCGATTCCAATGATCTGTTTGTCCACTACGAACACTGCAAGATTTAGGGCCTTCTCCTCCTCTCCAAGTTCACCACAACTCCAATAGAAAATGAACCAAATTAGAAGGAAATCACCCTATTAAAAGAGAAACCCTAATTTTTATTTCGCCAATTGTGACCAAACTGTAGAATTGTTTGAAAAACCATCAACACCGTTCTAAAGCTCTCACCGAGCTCTAAAATGGGCATCCCTTTGTTTTTGGTGATTTGATACTTCACCTGGAAGACTTTTTCCAAGAAGGGTCACTTCGCCACCCCTCAAAATCAAATTTCTACACTTGCACCACTTGTACTTGTGGCACCACTTTGCCTTCATACTTGTGACCACATGTGTCGATTTTTGTCATGATTAACCACCTTTTTCTCATGTTTTTATGGTCCCCCCAGGCCTATTCTATATGGAAACATCATCGAGTCACCCTTGATCAAAGCATCTGAGTTGAGTCATCATCGAATTCAGGGAATCTATCCCATGTCCCTTTGTCTCTTGTTACAATATTCCATCCATTTGTGCCTTGTCCCTCTCTTGTGTAGCCCATTTTGGCCTCCATTCCCACTGTCTGCCATCCCCTCAGGAGTCCAGTCAATCGCTTCCAGGTCATCTATGCTTTATATGCTCTGACAAGGGAAGTCATCTGTTTGCTACTCATTATCCCCCATTACATCATAATCCTTGGTGTCAGTTCATCAATCGCTCTAATATGATATCTTGTGCCTTAGTTGAGGATTCCTCATTTCCTCACCTATGGTGGACCTCCTGTTGACATCAACACATTCATTCCATAATACAATTCTAGAGGATGGTGTACCTTGGTTCCAGCTTGCATTCTTTTTTGGTGCTTCAAATCAGGCAAAGGGACTCCTCATTTCCCTTTGAGTTGATTGTTTCTCATCCATCTCCTTATTGCATGATAGAGATTTGTATACTTGAAATTTCGGCGATCCAGCAGATTGCTCCAGTGATTCCTGGGCATGTGTGAGATACTTCAGACCTCATTAGGGGGTGGCCCTTCAGGTGGCCCCCCACATGCACATATGACCTAATTTTATGCTACAGTATCAGATGTATCTCTGCAGATTTGATGGGTTTGGTTCCAGCCACTTGCAGTGCCTATAGCATGCATGTATCACTCAAATGATCCATTCATATTTTCAGAGCCCTTTCCTATTTATCAATGATTCTTTGGTTGTTATTATATCTCATGTACTCAATTATTATTGTATTCAGTTCTGTATGTTGTCCCAAACGCAGTATGTATGTGGGATCCATTATATTTTTTCCTGGCCCATTTTGTGCCAGCATATCATCTACTTTATAGCTCAGTCTCATTTTACTGGGCACACCATTATTCTTTGTAATTTGTCATCTCGGCAGGCATAGGTATGCCTCCCCCACCTCACTGAGAATAGGTACTAAAACATTAAAGGAGACTTATATCATTTGTAGGTATAGTCCCCTCAGGTTATTGTTCTCTCTCGCTTCACTCTGTCTATGTATCTCTCTCTCTCTCTATGACTCCCCTTCGGTGTCTAGTGATTGTGTTCTTACAACATACTTCGGTCATACGATTAGCTGCTAACGCTCGCACATCGGGGGGGGGGAATATATTACACCAATTTTTGGTCATCTAACCATTTACAATTAGATGTATCAAATCACACCTGTTGGAACAAGGTCCCCTAGCTATGTTTTGATATGTTCCAACACTACGTTTTTTATATATTTTTGATATAAATAGATGGATAGTTTGAGTCTAAGAGTAGGTAAGAAAGTAAGATTGATGCTACGTACGAATTGTTGAGATATGTTTTGGGTAGTTTTGGGTAAGGAATCCTATTGGTTGTGTGTGCGGAGATCCTCTGTCCTGCTGTGTGCAGACCTCACTAACTGTGTGCGCGGGTTGTGACTTGGGTTTGTAACTTGGTTTTGGATGCTAATGAACACATAATCTGTTATGTTATCTGAACTGGTTGTATTCACTACTGAAGTATTTCTGTGTTATATGAATTAGTGACGATTTTGTCTATGATATATGAATTAGCTGCGATTGTGTTATTTTGTGATGATAATTTTCTATCCGCACGTGGATGCGAAGGCGTTGATAAGATCTTCTTAATAATAGTAGCTTTGTTTATGTTTACATGATGGTTATACAGTTAAGGGCTTAGTAATAGGCTTGTTTCTATGCAAACCTACTAGAAGTAAACATGATCTTCCTTAATTACCCACTCTCTCCCAGGGTGTGGAAACCTAGTTCTAGCACCCACCCATATTGCTTCGGTTCAAACTTTGGCCTGCAAAAGTAGTTCATTGCCGAAAGGGCCAGTAGTATAGGATTTTGTTGGCAAACCTTAAATCCGAACCTGGGTCAGGACCCCTCAAGCCAAAAAATGGTTCCGTTGCCAAGACCGGGAGCATTTTGAGAGAGAGATCGAGTAATGCCACGAGGCCGTTGGAGACCTGAGAAATTGGAGCTCGAAGATTGGTTTGAAAAACAGATTCGGGAATTTTCTATAAAGGAGAATCACAGCACAAAGCTAACAACTGAGAAGTGGAAGAACAAATATATTTTCATCGAAGTATATGAAATTTTCTTTGTAACTTTTGCGCACAAGCTCCAGGAGTGGTTAGCGAGGCTAGTAGAATTCTAGACATGTTGGGAAAACGATCAGGTTACGCAGTGGACTCCGGAATTGATTCAACAATTGGAGAAGGCTGACAACACAATCACCCGAACTATGGATCATTGGGAGGATAGTGTGCTATGATGATTTTTAATAGAGTTCGCAGTCGATCAATTTGTGTCCTACTGTGAGGCAGAGTGGAGTTTCTTCAAAGTATTCTGAGGTAAGTTCTTGTGAACATTTCCGCTAATAATTAAAATATTACTGTGCGAAAAGGAAATTTTTTGCAGCCACACTGAATGAATGACCTCTAATTAGAGTGAGAGTACAACATTAAGTGGTAAGTACTACCGAGTCAACCAAGAAGGGGATAGATCCGTCTACAGCCCATTAAGAGAGTCGGCTACACACGCAAGAACTAGTCCTCCGACTACACCATCATCGAGTCAGCATAAGGGAAAGAAATCCCCTACACCTCCGCCACTAGCGGAAGAAGATAAGGCCACACACATGAATCTTCCCACCTTCAAGGGTGTAGGAGACGAAGACATAGACCGATTTTAGTTCATAGCGGAATCAGTGTGGACTGCGTAGAATGTTGCTAGTGATGCTATAAAAAGGGCGCAACTATCCCTCTCCTTTGAAGGAAGGGCCCTGGATCGGTTCACGGGGTACATAGGCCAACATGCAAATCCATCAATATAAGAGATTAAGAATGCTTTAAAACAACAGTTTCAGAAGCCTAAGTCCTACGCTCAGCAGGTGGTTGACTTGAAATACTTTAGACAAGAACCCACTGAGTCGGTATGGGACACTACTACATTTGGTGGAAATTCCGACACTTGGTTCCGACTCTTTTGACCAAATGTCGGAAATTTTCCCAATTTTTTTCCATCCCGCCCGAAACCGTCGCTATACCGACGTTTATAGAAAAGTGTCGCAATACCGACACTTAGAAAAGTGTCGCCATTGCAACGTTTGGAGGAAGACGTCGCACTGGCGACACTATGGCCCAACGCGTCGCTATTGCGATGACTACAAGTGCGACACAATGTCTAAGTGTCGTAATTGCGACGTTTGGAGACCTTCGTTGCAATAGCGACGCCTTTTTCGCCGTCGGTATAACGAAACTTATATGCGCGCTAAATACATAAACGAAACTTATATGCACGCTACATAAAAATGATTTTATTGTTTTGTATCCGTCGCAATAGCTAATATCACGTGCGCGTCCGCCCTCCGCTCTTGCAGAACAGCATTCGCCCTCAGCTCTTGCAGAACAGAATTTGCCCTCAGCATTCGCCCTCAGCTCCTGTAGAACAGCATTCACCGTCAGCTCTTGCAAAATGGTAAGTTCTTAGGCCTTCCTCCTATAGTAGGGTTGACTCTATTTGGGTTTTTTTGGTCAATTCCATTGGATTGTGTTAGGCCGTAGGGTTCTCTGTAGATGTCAAGAGTCAAGATTCAATACCCTCTATTATCTTCATCACCCAATACAAGATTTAAATTTTTCCCAAAGAAACGCTTATTAATTTGGCAGCCATTATTTCTCCCTGCTTTAAAAACCCTACATTTAGATGAAAACAAGCATTGCATTTCAACTACAAAAATCTATTAGTGTTCAAATGTACATGTGTGCTACATTAACGTCTGATATCATGCGCGCATTCGCCCTCCACTCTTGCAGAACAACATTCGCCCTCAGCATTCGCCCTGAGCTCTTGCAGAACATCATTCGCCCTCAGCATTCGCCCTGAGCTCTTGCAGAACATCATTCACCCTCAGCTCTTGCAGAACAGCATTGGCCCTCAGCTCTTGCAAAATGGTAAGTTCTTACTGCAGGCCCTTCCTCCTATAGAGGGTTGACCCTACAGCCTAACCAAATAGCTCCACTTGAGAAAAATTTTCATAATCTTGGGGCTGGATATACTGCAGAGCAAACAATTGTAGTTATCATTCGTGCTCCAATATATTAATATACTTTTTACATTGAACCGAAGAAAGGGAAACAAGCAAATGCTAGCCATCATACAATGCTTTGACATAAGAGTTTTGAGTGACATACTTGAAAAAAGAACTCATCGACTGATATTTATAATCATTTGAGTTATTCAAGTTAAACACAATGTCAAGAATCAAGATTCAATACCCTCTATTATCTTCATCACACAATACAAGATTTAAATTTTTCCCAAAGAAACGCTTATTAAATTGGCAGCCATTATTTCTCCCTACTTTAAAAACCCTACATTTAAATGAAAACAAGCATTGCATTTCAACTACAAAAATATATTAGTGTTCAAGTGTACATGTGTGCATCACTTGTGTAGGGTATTCCTTTTCCACTTTCACATTATCCAAGAATGTGTGCAGTATAGTTCATATTTTTTGTGATTTAGATTATCTTGAAAAGGAAAGGTAAATTATTTCCCATGGAAAAAGAAGGTTTTCCCTTTTTACTACTGGAAATGGTACAACAAAGTTCCATTTCTACCCGAAAATCCTATGAAATAGGAACCAAATAAAGGCCATGTCCTCAACGGACATCATTTGGCTTTGAAAATGGCCATTGCACCGTGTTGTTTCTTATATTACATCACGATAGTTTCTTAGGTCATTTCTTGTTTCTTGAGATGAAAAACAACCAAAGAAATCGTGAAGATCCTTTTAAGAAATAAATGACCATTTCTCAATCATATCTCAACTATTTTTTATTTTATTCAATGGTTGCTTACTTTGAGAGAAATTTGACACTTTAATAAGGAATATAACATAAAAACACAAAATGGGAAGGAATTGATGATGTAGATGACCTTTAGTTGTTGTCAATTAAGAATTGATAATACATGATGCATGTTCTGTACTACAAACTAGATTCCTTCCTGGAGTTAGGACACAGAGTATTGAATCAAAGTTGTAGTTTATAACTTCTTGTATTGGTTCATCAATCTTGAAATTCAGACATTTCATGTCTTCATTGCTTCATGTTTGAATAATTTGCATCATATCGTACAATAGGAAATTAGGAATTATGATTATTATTACTTTATGGATCTGTTAAGTTACTTTAAGTTTGCATGGTTTAGTGTGAAATTATTCTAGTCCCCAAACACATATAATCAAGGAATTATAACGTGATTTCAAACATTAAATATCAACAAAATCGTTTAAAGGATATTGAAAGGAAAAAGGTGATGGAAGATAGAAAGTGCCTTACTTAAATTCTCTAAGGATTTTTCAATAGTTGCTCAAAAAGCTTCACTTCAAGGCCCTTCAAGATCGTCTCCAACAATGCTATACCATCAGCTTCAACAATGTTGCTCCAAAAATGTCCTCAAGGTCTTCACAACAAGTTTACTAGAAGTTGCTCCAACAATATATTCAATAAGATCTTCATTGTCAACTCGTCTCTTGTTTGGGTGCCTTAATGTGCAATGACATGTTTCCAGGACTGAATTCAATGCAAGGCATATTTGAAACTCTAACTTTGTCGTCCGATGTCTTATTAGAAATTATTTCAGTTTTCATTTTGTGTTTTTAAGTTAGATATTGTTTTCAAGTTTTTACATTTATAATTTTATTTCAATGTGGCAGACTGATGAGAGCAGTGCAAGAACAACCCAGAGACGGGATGATCGCGGAAAGAGGCCAGCGGAAAAACATGTAAAGTGCCAGCATTGCTCTATCTTCAGGTATTTTAGTTATTTACATAATTGAAATAATATTAATTTTGTTCAAATATGCAGACACCTAGCCATGGTACGCCCGATGATTCCCTCTTTGAGGAAGAGCTTTCTTCATCCCTATCTCCAGTGTTCTTGTTGCAAAAAAAGGCACGAAATGCAAGGTCGGAATTTAATACTTTGATAGACGCGCCTCAAACACCTGAAACAGAAGAGAAGATAAAACAACTTATGAGCCAGCTAGAAAGATATCAGGTAATAATAAAAAGTCAAAATGATATTTTTTTTGTTCTGCATGAGATGAATTGTGATAGTTTGATTTTTAATTTTTACATTGACTAAACTAACAAAAAGTTCTTTTGTATGTAGCGTTTTCTGGCATTTGCTGAACCCGGTGTTGGTGGTAGTGGGACACAAGGGCAAGAGATTGCCCAACAAACCTCTCGTACACCTTCTACTCCTTTAGGTGCTAGCCAAGAAACACACCCTGCCCAAGCAGACACCCAGCCAACCGCTGAACGTGTTGGCAATGATGAGGCTGATATGGCCAACTACATTATTGCGTTTCCTGGAGCTACACGTGTCAGCTCCACAGGGACCATTAATGGCACATTGTTGGTGAACGATGAGGGTGTCCCTATAAAGCATGTACAACTCCCATGTAAATTTTAATATTTTAACTATTTCATGTACTTTATCTAAAACATATTTATCATGATTTTTATTTTTAAATTAATGATAATATCTTCTTTTTCTTTTGGTTTTATTTTGTGTAGGAAACAATGAGTTCTACAGGATTCTGGAGAGCCATGCGTTGGTAATTTTTGGCCCAACCATACGTACAGGGTGGAATTCCCAGAATTCCAACCTGAAAAAAGAACTTTCAGATTATCTAGAAGCCCTTTTTGGGGTCGGCACATTTGACAGAAAAGCGGTGGCTCAGGTAGCCGGCAAATATTTGAAATATACCAGGGACACCTATAGGACGCAATTGAAATTTAACCCTAGATATGAGTGTCCTCTCGCAGTTTCAGAGAGTGAGTGGAGAGCACTCATCCATGACGGAAAAGAGAAAAGGGCAAAGAAAGAAGGAAAAATGCCAACTGGACCCGCAAGGTAAATTACAATTTTAATTCAATAGCTTTAATTTTCTCTATGTCTAAAATAAAAGTGTGCTACATCATATCTGACTTCAATATTTTGATGCTAGGTTTCCTGACACCTCAAAGGCAACCAAAGCTAGGATTGAAAAAAGGGCCATCACAAGCTAGGCCAGGGCGGCTACTTGAAATTAGCTGCAAGAATTGTAATTAAGTAGCTAAACATCTTATAATTAATTGTATCACCTTCCAACGTTTTTGTAATCCTATCAAATATGATTAAAAATACACAATCATATGTAATGTAGGGTGATGACTTTGGAACAGAAACTACAGAGGAAGATAAAAATATCGTTTTCCATTTCGGTTATCAAGCCGTAGTTGAACGTCGCATAAGCTTGGGGCAGGTCCCAAGATCCAGAATGCCTGATAAGGTAAAACATTAACCTTTCAATATGTTTGTTTTCATCCATAAATTTAATGTCTAACAACTTTGTTTAAATCAGGGGAGCAACACTACCGACGACACAAATAACCCAATTTTAGAGCCAAATGTAGATGATCCTCACGTGCAACCTGATCATTGTAGTAGGGACCAGGCCGAAAATGCTACTATCAGTGAGGGCCGTGACGGTAATTAATTTCCACTTATAATTTTTTCTAATTATACCTTGATGGTTGTCCTTATAACATTTTTTGTTTAAATGACAGAGAATGTTTCCCTCGAGGATCTTACCACCAGAGAGGAAGACAGGGCAACAATCCCAACGACGACAACTGGTGCACCAGGTAAATAATCTCATTGCAATTTTTTTTATTAATATTACCGAACTAGTTCAATGATATTTAAAAACTGACAATTAAAATTTAATATTATCTGTTTTTGTAGGCGATGCCCCGTCACTGGATGAGACCAGACATCGTGACTACGCAACGAGGTCAGCGCCGACAACTGGTGCACCAGGTAAATAATCTCATTGCAATTTTTTTTATTAATATTACCGAACTAGTTCAATGATATTTAAAAACTGAAAATTAAAATTTAATATTATCTATTTTTGTAGGCGATGCCCCGTCACTGGATGAGACCGTACATCGTGAATATGCAACTAGGTCAGCGGCGACAACTGGTGCACCAGGTAAATAATCTCATTGCAATTTTTTTTATTAATATTACCGAACTAGTTCAATGATATTTAAAAACTGAGAATTAAAATTTAATATTATCTGTTTTTGTAGGCGATGCCCCGTCACTGGATGAGCCCAGACATCGTGAATACGCAACTAGGTCAGCAGTGCGGGTTGAAAGGCACGAAACAGGAGCAGAGCACGATGATATTGATGATGTAATTAGGAGCTTTAAAAATAGGAAGACGAAAAAGAAAATTTGACAATGTAAAATATTGTATTATTATAAGACAAACGTTACCATACTTGGAACGTTTTTTGCGTTATATAAAAAACTCATTTATCATACTATTTTTATGTCAAGCATTAATTGCAATGTTTCCTTGCATAATTTTTGTTGAATTGTTTTTTATTAGTTATTGAATATTTTTTTTTATGCTCATGAAAGTAAAAAATGAAATATAGATTGGGTATTGGGGAATTGAGAGTGATGTGAGGGGGGAGGGAGGGGCCATAAGAGCTTCCACCTTCACGTGGTTGGCCCTGTTTAGTAGAGAATAATTTATTGGAGCGATTTAATCTTGGAGCAAACCTCCCTTGATCCAGCGTAGCAACAAAAAAGTCATTGTTGACTTAGTTGCTACTCTTTCATATCGTGGGAGGCTTGTTCCAAGTTCATGCGACTCCAATAAATTGTTCTTGAAACAAAGAGGAGCTTATTCAGGTATGTTTTGACATTTTCAACATATGTTCTAACATTATCATAAGAATGCATCTTAGAGTAAAAAAATACTACATCAATTACTTGTATTTATTGTATAGATAATGATGGATTTTGATTGACTTGGCAGTGCAGGTACAAATCCTCTTGCATCATGAGCAATACAACTTGTCAACCAGGGTCATGTCTAGGATATTTTTGCTTGTGCGCTTGACCAGGTTCGTAATGTCACATTTTGTAAGTTCCTTTACAGCTCATAATTCAATATTAAGCTTGTTCATGATTATTATCTAGGTTTTTTGTATGTGTTTTTTCATCTATTTGATTGTAAGCAACTCTGCATGTTTCCTGTTGTTCACCATGATTTCTCCCATTACCACTCCCAGGATGAATCCGAATTTATTGTTACATAGGTTACTTTATTGTTACTATGATTTCTCCATTTACGATTTCATAGGTTACATCATGTAAAGTTGTCAATCTCAAGTTGGTGATGAGCTTTAGTTCTCTAGATTTGGGGATTTTCTGATATTTTCTCCCTCATGTCATTCCTGCATCACCTCGTTGTTTGAGCATGCCAATTGTCTACCACTTGTACCAATTGGCACATGTCAATCTCTGAGTGGTGCCACATTTCACCTATTTTCAGTGAGAGTTTATGGTTTCTCTAACATAGCTTCAGAAATCCGATTCAGTGCCTGCTTGAATATTGTCACATAATACTCATGGTTTGGATTGATGAGCATGTTCTGAATGGTTGGTTGATTCATAAGAACCACCCATATAGTCATCTTGAGATATTTCTGAAGTTTTCTCGGGTTTCCTTTTTCACCGTTTCTAGTGGGTGGGATGGTGTGGGGTGATCCATCAATACTGGTGCTCTTGTAGTAGGGAATTTGTTTTTGGGGATATAAAGGAGTATTTGATGTAGATATCCCATTGGATGCATTCATAGATGGGCACGAGAGGTCAAGAATTTAAATTAAAAATATGCAACCTCTAGCATGGCAACCTGAAGGCCGCGAGAGACACTAGTTAAAGATTGTTTTATGGTGGCCTTAATATAGTCGTGATTTCTTTCTATTATCTTAATGCAAATATATAGTCCGGCCTCATTAAAATGAGGATTGTGGTTGTATTTCTCTTTGGTTTTTTCTCTCTTAATGCTCCAGAAGTTTCCAAAAGTTGCGATAGTTGTTTAGTTTGCCTGTTACAACTTAAAAGTGGTTTTTAGCAATGGGAGTCATGTTTTCTAAGGTTCATACTAATATGAAGATCTTGTAATTCTATATTCAGCATAAGAGAAGATGGCCTCTGCTTTGGGCAGTATGACAACAATTGCCACATCTACCTCATTGGGTAACAATGGAAAGGGGAAGAAGTTGGGTGCAATGTTTGATAATTATGGCAGACAATTGTCTTCTCTTTCAGCTTTTTCACCCATTTCCTTTAATCGCTCAAGCAGAAGAGGGACTCTGAGATTACGCGACAGAGAGAAGGTAGTTAATACAAGAGCTATGGAAAAGGAGTTGTACTTCAACAAGGATGGCTCAGTGACAAAAAAATTGCAGGTCAGAGAAAAAATTATGTTTTAAGGAAGGTCACCTGCACGTGAAACTTCACTGCGGTGGATCTTTCCTTGTCCACTTATATTCGATTTTAATGTGTTATTTTAATTTTTCATGGAGGGTTGTTATTTTAGATGTGTGCTTTGGTTTTCTTTTTAACGTTGTATTAGTTCCCCCTCTTAAATGTCTTAAATTTGGTAGGCATAATTTGAAAACTCAAAGGTGAAAGGAAACATATTTGTTACCCAGTGGTCTAAAAGGAAAGGGTTATGGCTGAGTCAAATTTTATTTTTATTGACAATGTAATGAAATGTATCTCAATGCTATGGTTTTGGCCTTTTTATTGGTTGAATTAGAGGACCCAGTTGAAAATATTGGGCCAAGTAGGCTGGTTTTCCCTTTTGCTGATGGTTTGGTGTATCTAATTGAATTAGTTGCCTAAGGTATTTTTGGTTGCAAACTCCTTTTCATTTTTCATACAGTATTGGCCTTGTGGAATACATTTGATTGTGTGGTCTTGTTAGATCTACAACATTTGTAGTCGTTTAGTCTTATGGCCGAGGTGCACTTTTATTATGGAAATAGTTGATGCAATATTGTCATTTAATCCTTACTGCAGGGTAGCATGTTGAGAAGTTTCTCGTGAAACATTTGGTATTCAAAATGACACTTGATCCTATATAGCATCATGCACTTGACTTCAAAATTCATATTCAAAGTGTGCCAGACAATTCTTGCAAAATTTCAAATATTTATGTTGTTTTAAACCATTATCTTTTTCAAGTATTGGATGCTGAAAATGAGAAAAAGACTTTGGTATGAAACCAACTGGTGAATAATTTCCAGCAAAACAACCACTTCCAAGACATGATTTAGAAGTAGAACATATGTACTTATGAATCATAGAAAGATATCCTTGATGCATTGTCAATGTTTGGCTAGGGTTATTTTTGGAGAAAATAACTCCTTATTCCTAGAATAGTGATCTTCAATACAAGTAAATGCCAGAGAAGAGAGATCATCGTGTGACGCAACAAAACTGAAATTGGACCCCTAAGGAGAGCCGGTGTGTCTACAATCGCTCTGTCAGCATTTTCCCCTGGTTTACCCCGTTCTTTTCCTCCAGCCTGGGTCTTCATTGACTTCTTCTTTCTTCGGGTTTATTTATCAAATTCGTAGAATTTGATAAATAAATACCATCCACAATGGTTGGACTTTAATTTATATTCCCGACTTTATATTATCTCCAAGCCTTATAACCAATGGTTAACTTTCAACACTTTGTATTTATACTCCACGTTTCTTTATAAATAAATAACTTGTAATGAACTTTCGGCTCTATATTTCACCACCCAGCCTTACAACAATCACGCTCCAGACTTATGCTAATTATCCGCCAATCGTTTAATTAAAAAATTTCATTATACTCCGGCCCCACCTATATATATCAATAACCAATCAAACACTCGTATCGTACCCGGCTATCCTCCGCACACCTTAGTTAACCTCCGGGCAAGTTCAACGTGCGACCACCGTCCGATGGCCCTTCTCCAAATCAACGACTCTTGGCAATTTCGCTCGCCTTCCAACGTCGGGCTTTAACGTGCGATGGCGTGGGTTAAATGGTGGTTTTCCGGGGGTCACTTCGCCATGTGTCACATTCCCTATGGAATGGGTCGTGAATAGGAAATACCGCCTACTCCGCAAAAGTGGTGCGATATGGGCAACCCGCTTTTGTGATTCTGCTCGTGGTTTTGGTACAGGGCTTGACCACGTTTGCAAGTCTGGTTCTGCTATCCTTTTGTTTGTTAACTCATGTCCAATCCTCGGGTCAGGTTCCGAAAGCACAACAATCTTGTCTCTTTATTAAGCGGGATTTTTATATTTGAACAGTGTTCACGACCCCGGTTCTCTACACAGACCTCGCCTTCGGGTGGGGTGAGTTCACAGGGTTATCCAACAATTTACGGGAATTCAAAGACAGAATAATGGAATTATCAGTACCCAATCGCCTCACAATTAAACAATTCTTCACAATTAGCAGTTCGAGATAATTTAATGGCAACTATGCTTGGAAATCATTTAACTGGAAACAATTGTTCACACACAGAGGTTTATTGCAGAAATCCCCTCTCTACTCTCCTCTTCCCTCTCTACTTTTATTCATCCGAGGAATTACAATTTATATACATAACATATGGCTCTTCGGTTGCTCTGAGAGGACCGTTCTAGAAATCAAAAGGTCTAATTATAATAATTCAACTAACTGAAATTGTTCGACTCCTACAACTCTAACTAGTCTAAGTAATACAGTCAGCTGAGGTATTGACACCTAGTTGTTACAACTCAAATGTTTTCGAACCCTCCTAGCCACAACATGTGGACAAAACCTCCTACATTGCTGGCTAGTGCCTAATGCCCCTGCATCATCGTCTGACATAAACCTATTAACAAAAGTGAACAGGGAATGATTATTAATTATGGCATACTAAGTTGTCAGTGATTTTGACTATTTGTCTTTAACATGTAAAAATGTTAAATTCAAAACTTACATCATCATGGTATTTTAGTAGATGTGTGATAGGTAGTATGATAGTATGATATTACCATTCTTCCTTGAGGAACCCACTTCATCCATTAAGATTTATTTTCTAAAGAGTAACATTGTAGATAACCTTAAAAACATTTGTTAACTATTTTTGTTTGACCATTTGATTGTGTTTGATATGTAGAACTCATGGCAGCTAGTGTTTCTCCACTCACATTAAATAATTATTTCCAAAAGTTTCTTGTTACTATTACTTTAGGAAAACCATGAAGACTATGAATTTATTTCACGGACACTTCTGCCACTTGGCTTGTTGTTTATGTACTTTGAGCTCTACAAAAAAAATCTACAAAATTTGTCTATATAAATGACCACAAAAATGTAATACTTACCTTTATATTTCAGTAACCCTGTAATAAAGTCTATTGATATATATTCTAGTCTTTGAATACGTATGTGGAATGGTTGAAGTAACCCTAGATATTTTACTATCTCTCTTTTATTTATTATGCAAACCTAACCTTCTCTTACAAAATTTTGAATATCTTTCTTCATTCCTTCCAAAAATATATTTTTTGATCCTTTGAGATGTTTTAAGGAACCCTGCGTCCTACCATCAGAGAGATATGGGACTCCCTTAATATTTGTTTATTCAAATATGCTTGCGTGCATAAAAATATTCTACATTTGCACCAAAGTATATCTCTCTTTCACTCCCAATGCTCCATAGAGTTCATCCCATCCTTTATAAATTTTAGTTTTTGTTTAGTACTATTGTCATTTTTCTATTATGGCAAGCTTCTTCTAGCCACCTAGGAATAGAAAATGTAATTGGATATAAATTTGAGGCCTCTTCTATTTTAGAAAGAGCATCATGTACTAAATTTTCCTTACCCTTTTTGCAGATGATCTCAAAATTAAAACCTTTCATTTCTTCTCCTCATTTTTGTTAATCTTCCAATGAAATCCATAGCTTCAAAAAATACTTTATGATATCATGGTATATCTTGACTTTAAAGTACCTCCCAGTGATATACTATCCCCATTTTTTATTGCATGTAATATTGCTTCCATTTATTTTTCATACGTAGATTTCACCAAATATTTTCTTTGAATTCCTTGCTTTTAAAAGCCAATGATATCCCTTATTGTGTTAATGTTACATAAATTCCTTTTCCTAGTGCCTCACACTCTATTATGAATGTTTTACCAAAAGTAGGTGCAACCGATGTTGGTGTAGAAGACATGGCATCCATTAAAAGAGAGAATGCCAAAGTAGCCTCATCATTCCATATAAATGATATTTTATTCAAGAGATTGTGAGTGGACTTGAAATGCATGCATAATTCTTAAAAAATGATCAATAATATCATGTAAGTCTAAAAATCTTCTAAGAACCTTGATTTTCTTAGGAATAGGTCATTTTGTAATAGCTTGCATCTTTTGAGGCTCCAACTTCACTCCTTCCTTTAAAACAATATGAACCAAATATTCGAATTCTTATTTCCCAAAAGCACATTTGGATATTTTCACATAAAAATGATTGTTCTAAATAATTTATATAACTTTTCCACATGTTTACTAGTGTGGTATTCCCATGATTTATTATAAATATGTGTATTATCAAAGAAAACCAATACAAATTTTATAAGATGGGATCAAACAAAATTGTTCTTAAGTCGAGCCCGCCGGACTTCAAATGGCGATAAACCATAATTCAAACCAAATTCGCGTTCCAAAATAGCCTGTTGACGTCGGCCAATTTTGTGACGCGAAAACCAAATGAATTCCGCCCTAATATTTTTCGGGTCCGAAGTTGGCTGGCGTACGGAGGGAGAGTTGTGACGCGAATTTCTTATCAAATTCGCCCTAATCTTTTTCGGGTCTAGATTTCCACTGCGCGAGCGGCCCAACCAAATATCCGCTCCTATCCCTCTGTGACGAAACCATCGTACATGCTGACGTCATCAATCAAAACCCGCCACCCTTTTGACTTTGTAAATAAAACAAATTGCGTCTGCGTCATTTTCATTGTTCCGTGCGCTAGCCAGTCTTCCATGCAACAAAATTAAAAAACCAACTGTTAACGCTTGCTGACCGTTACCTTGCTGAAGAGAATTGAAGCCGAGTATTTCAGGGTTCTTCTGTCATAACCAGCACCTGTTTAAACACGTTTCATTTCCCGTAAATAGGTATTTATTCCAATTCCCCACTAAACTCTGTAAAAAATCTTGGTTTTAGTTTTAATTCTGCACTAAGGTCTGAAAAGAAGTTCAGTTTGGTCTTTTTCGTTCCCAGAACTGCAATTATATTCCCAAAACTGGTAATTGTGCCCCTTTTCCACAAAACCCCGAAATTCCATTTCTGAATCCACAAGAACCAGAAATGGAAGTTCCTGTAGCTCTGAATGTCATGCCCATCAATGCCCCTCACAAGGACTTGGATTATTTGCCTTTAGCCGATATGGATTTTCAAATTAAGGACTTGCGTCTCAGTGAGAATCCTCTTCGAATATTTTTCCGCTGCAGAGACAATTATTTGAATGGTTCTGACATCTTTGGACTTTGGGAATCAAATATTCCTATGTACCTTCTCCCCTCAGTCCATATTTTTCCCGAGTTAATCCATTATTGCTACGCAAATTATGATCCCAACCAACGAGCAGTTTTATCCCCAAGTCAAAATGTCCTTTTCCCAATAACTGCTCAGTCCATAAATGAAATGCTACAATTCCAACCTGGTCAAGCTCTCACTCCCCTTTCCATGGTTGAATTACTTGAGAAATCTACTAAGTTATCCCATGAAGAGTTAAACCGCCTATGCCAAAACTTCATGTTACCAGAGCATCAGCCTAAAAACCCTCCCCCTTATGGTTATACTTTCTTTACTGATGAGGGTAGAGTTATTTTAAACATGATATCTTCCATAATGGGCTTCAATACTAGTGAGTATGTTGATCAGTTAACCCTAGTATTGTTATCCATTTTACCCCTGGACAGCCTCCTGCTGTCAAGTATGATTTTGCATCTTATATTGCTGACAAAATCCATGATCAGTTCATGAGATTTGAGAATGAGAGAGTATTTAAGTATTCTTTTGTCATATATCATCTCATGATTTACTTTCAGTCAGAAAATTTCCCTTTTTATGTTAAGAAACTTGATGCCAAAGGGAATCCTAGGTCAGTCATCTTTTGGTCTTCCATTACTCACAATTCCTCTGATTCTCCTTATTCCTATAATGAGTTTGTCGACCTTTTTGTTCATCCTGCAACTACCTTGTTGACAAGAGTCTCTCCTCCTAGAATTAACAATGAAATCAAGAAAATCCTTCAGCTCTCAAAGCATTACAAGATAGGTGACTGGTACCTATATAAAAACTACACAGAGATCAGGATATATGGATGTGAATTATGCCCATTAAAACTGCCCAAGTATGTCCCAATGAGACTCTTTGCATTAGAATATTTCAGGCAGATGAATAATTCAGATATAATTCATTTTTGCAATGCAAAGAAAAAGGCTCAACTCGGGATCAAGAGCCAATTAGTCCCTTCATTTGTAACTCTAGGGAAGCTGGAAAGGAAGCCGAAAGGATTTTAGTAGACTATCTTAGACTACAAAAGAGTTTCTACTGGGTGCCTTATGATCCAAACAACTTTATCCGTGATAGAAGAATGAAAAATAAACTGTCACCATACATCCATCAAAGAATCCCAGAAATAGAACAATATGCTAATATGGATGAATGGACAGAAGGGACATTGGTTGAAAAAGATAGTGAGTAGGTCAATGTTGAAAATGTAATGAAAGATCTTAAAAAGATACTTGACCTAGAATCTTTTGGACAGGTGCAGGGATCTTCTTCAGCCAGGACTTTACAACAAAATTTGCAGGAGATTAGTACAGTAGCAGTAGAATCTAAAGGAAAAGAAAAGGAGCCCGATATACAAATAATTGAAAAATTCATAATGACAGCGCAACCAGAGACTTCTAAAGAACAAGGTCAAGGAAAAATTCCTCCTACTCAGATCAGTGAGCCAGAAATTTCTATTTTACAAACTCCTCTGAATATAGAAAAGGGAAAAAAGAGAGAGGCTAAAACAACTACTCCTATTGGTGGCTCTTCTGAACAGCAAGATGTTAAAAGGAAGAAATTAACTCCCCTTCCAGAAGATGAATCATTTCAGGAAATCCCTGACAGCCAGGGAAGAGAAGATAGTCAGCAAACAGGTACAGGTAGTGGGACATCCACTAATTTTCAAAAACAGGAAATACAGAGGCAACAAAGTGCAGAAATATCTTCTTTCAAACCTCCAGTAAAAACTTCCTGGGACATCAAAAGAACATTCATCAATATAAAGGCCAGGAACGATCCACTTAGACTTAAAGTGTACAACCAATATTTGAAGATGGCTCCAAAAAATCAATAAAGATTGATGTCAGCTTATGACATCCAACAGGGTAAGATGTTAATGAGCCATTTGAAGCCCAAGGTGCAACAGCCTCAGACAGCTGCAGATTACGTTAGGACTAATTTTGAAGTCTTAGCAAAGGATATCCATCCTTTAGATCAAATTGAGCTACACAAGTAAACAGGTGAGATGATTTATTCTACTCTGACGGATAAATCAATGATGACCCATAAGTTGCAGGATTATTTGGATAATACTAATACACAGTTGCAGCTTGAAAAAGCCTCCTCCCAGGCTAAGGATAATAGAATCAAAACTTTAGAGGAAATAATCATTGGTTTGGGTCATAATCCTAAATATGTGAAAGGTATTGAAGCTTTGATCAAGAGAAAAGATGATGATATTGCAGCTCTGAGAAAACAATTAAAGTTACTGGCCTCAAGACATCCACAGACTGCAGAAATCATCAAACAAAATTCTGAGGAAGAACTAATGGATTTACTCTTAAAATTGAATGAGAAACTTAATGCAACTGAAAAAGAGCTTGAGAATGCATTAAAAGATAAGCAGGAAAATATTCTAGTATCTACAGCATGAGTAGTGATAGGTACAGAAACAACAGGTCAGCCAACAAAATTGTCACAGAGCAACACTGCAAATTTGAACACTGATGAATTAACAAAGTCAATGGAAGATAAGAACATTCAGGCCATAGAGCTTCACAAAACAAAGGAACAATTGGCCACTCTATAACATAAATATGATCTTTCAAAAATGAGTGTTGCTGATAAAACAAGAGAAGTGAACAAATTAGAAAAAACAGTCAAAGCATTGGAAAAGGATCTCACATTGGAGAAACCTTTAAAAGTAATAAATGAAATTCTTTGGGATAATATCATTCAATCAATAAAGGATGTTTGGTCCTCAATTCAAATAATGGATGAACAAAATAACTTAGTTAAATTGGCTCTGGATGAGATTGAGAGATCAAGACAAGAGTTGGGAAATATGCCAGAAGAGGCCAATAGACTTACACATTTTTTGAATACTCAGACTAAGAATCAACTTGCAGAAATTGGTATTCAGGACAGGACCGGAACAATTCTGGAAATAAAGAGAGTTTTTACTAAAAGAACTCTGGTACAGAATTTAGAACGAAGGTGCTCAGATATGCAAGAAGAAATCATTGCCTTCGGAGAAAGATTGAATATTTTGTTAAATAGAGGATTGCCCAGTCCTATCGTTGCAGAAGATAAGCTAATGGACCTTGATAGTTATGTTGAAAAATTGGACAAATATGCCGATAATCAAGCTAGTTCTTCAACCAGTTCATCAACAGCAGCATTGCCTACAGGGAAAAACCTTCATGACAGATTGGAGAATTTATTTTATCTTGAGCATGAAGTAAATCATTTGTTCCCAAATCAGCCTAATTTCTTTAGATATACTGAGGCTGATGAAAAACTAAGAAAGTTGCAAAGGACCAGAGTGCCAGAAGTTCAATGGTGGGAAGAAATGATGGAAATTTTGTAAAAAATTATCCTTACATAAATTTTTGCCTATTTACCACAGTATATCATGATAAAAAGGATAAAAGGATGAAAATTGTTTTACTATTCTACATATTGCTATTTCACTTTCTTATAGATGCCTTGGGCATATTTGGATGCTTTCTCAGATTTGTCGATAATCTCCATGTGGACCGTTACTAGGTTTTATATCAAGTCCCTATATGTGACATGGGGTATTTTTCTATCACCGTCTGGGGTGGGACTTCCACTTTTCTGGATGGATATTTGGGTTCCAATCTTCAGATGTGAAAATGTAATGACTTCATGGACTGTTTTACTTCATATAATATATTCAAAACAACGTTTTTTCTCGTGAAAAAAAAAATGATTAATGTTTATCACTCTGCCTTCAAAACTAGCGATGTTGGTCTATGTTGCTGGTTTATTGATATGGTCTCATGGTCTTTTTATATTTGGGACATATCACACTCCTCACATGATTAGCTTTTTTCTCTGTTCAAGGATTTTGGGTACTTTAATTTGTATTTGGAACAATGGACGTCGGTACTCTATCTGTTGCTTTACTATTCTACATACTGCTATTTCACTTTCTTATAGATGCCTCGGGCATATTTGGATGCTTTCTCAGATTGTCGATAATCTCCATGTGGACCGTTACTGGGTTTTATATCATGTCCCCGTATGTGACATGGGGTATTTTTCTATCATTGTCTGGGGTGGGACTTCCACTTTTCTGGATGGATATTTGGGTTCAAATCTTCAGATGTGAAAATGTAATGACTTCATGTACTATTTTACTTCATATAATATATTCAAAACAACGTTTTTCCTCTTTTAAAGTTTCATTTTTTTTTTTTTTAAATTGAACCTTCCATCGCAATTCCGACGTCTTGTAAGCTTTGGAATTGCGACATATTAGAAACGTCAGAAGAGCGACCTTCAAAATGTCGGACCACATTTCGTCGTAATTGTGACAGTTTACAGACGTCGGAAGAGCGACGTTCAAAACGTCGGACCACATTTCGTCGTAATTGTGACAGTTTAGAGACGTCGGAAGAGCGACGTTCAAAACGTCGGACCACATTTCGTCGTAATTGTGACAGTTTAGAGACGTCGGAAGAGCGACGTTCTAAACGTCGGACCACATTTCGTCGGAAGTGCAACAGTTTATAGTGGTCGGAAGTGCGACGGATTGGGAAACGTCGGAAGAGTGACGCTTGTTTGGAAGCGACGGAAAAGTGTCGATACTACGACACTTTTTAGTTGTGTCGGAACTGCGACGGTATGGTAAACCACGGTTTTCCCGCCCTCTAACTGTCGCTCTTGCGACGACAATGTGTCGGAATAGCGACGATTTGGCCGTCGGAATTTCCGCCAAATTTTGTAGTGGGAGGCTAATCAGCAGCTAAAGAAGGTTATCAGAGATGGGGAATTTAAGTATGAGGATAGACATCACAAGGAATTTCTCATGGCCATGCTATTACCTCACTTGTGCGTACCTATGGGACAACAAGCAATTGAGACACAAGAGAAAGCCTTGGAGATTGCTATGAAGATAGAAGTTGTGCCAAGAGATGATGCCCAGTTTGGGGTACAACATATCCAGGGACAGCTAGAGGAAATGCACCTCGAAATCTAGAATTTGTGGAAAGAGCGAGGAAAAGAAGCTAGCCCAGACGTATGGTGCATAAGATGCAGGGTGTCAGGTCATACCAAGGATCAGTGCCCTCTACTGGTAGACTACATGCAGGCTGGGGGGGCCAACCCATTGCGCCCTAAAGAGGCTACGGGACCAAGCGGTCCCACGTTATTGTGCACTGACTACTGCATAGCTGGACTATATGATACCAACCACTTCCCCTGTCTTGGTGCCTATGTTCTAGAGTTGAAGCAACAATGGTGTTGATTCTGCTCATCTGTGGGACATGAAGAACACAACTGCCAGACATATGACTTAATAATAGATCGAGGAAACCTGTACAGGGTACAGGCTGACCCTTCTTCACCACTGTCTCCCTCGGAACAAGGAGGATCCCCCGCTAGAGGTCGGGGGGGAGATGTGGAAGCGCAGGTCGGGGAAGATGGAAATTGATATGTTATAATTGTGGAGAAGTAGGGCACTTCGCAAGGGACTTCCCGAACCCTGCATGACAATCTTGCAGATATTGTAGACAATTGGATCATGTGATCGAAGATTGTCCAGTAATGATAGCAAAAATGCAGGAAAAAAAGTAGACGCCAATGCAGAATATGCAAAGGGTTAAGGCAGAACTGCGTTATAAGGGATGCATTATTAATGTCATAATGCGCAGCGGCATGGCTACTAGAGGAGATGAAGGAGAAAGAAACCTTCATAGAAGCTCGCAAAGACTTTACCAAGGATGAGGCATCTACTTCCAAGGCTCCAAAAAACCTAAAAGCGAACGACAAAGTTAAACCATTCCTATAGGCATGTATGAAGTTGCTACAAAACCATAAGGTAGTAGAAAATCTTTAAGCATTGATAGATATCCACGCCAAAAAAAACTGACCCTCCAATGGAAGTTAAAGATGTTCACAAAATTTTCAAGCACAAGAAATGCACTAGTCGGGAAATGCGGCCAACGACAAAGATTGGCGATTATGAAATGGATCAGGTCATCCTGGATCTGGGACCCGATGCGAATGTCCTGCCCAAAAGACGTGGCTAAAGATGGGATAACCTAAACTAGAATGGTATACTATACAGCTGAGCATGGCTAACCAAAAAAATCTCATATTGTTGGGGAGATTATCAAATATTATGGTACATATTGCAGGGGTTAAGGTATACGCAAATTTTGAGGTAATTCAAATTGTGGAAGATGCGGACCCTTATCCTGCGCTCCTAGGACTAGATTGGGCTATAGACATGGGAGGAATTATCAACTTGAAGAAAAGGAGCATGGTTTTTGAGATTGAGGGTACGAGAGTAATAGTCCCTCTAGACCCAGCAGAAGGAGAACAATATACAGAACCTATGTGCGAAGAAGACGTTGTGGATCATATCTATAAACTAACTACCTGGAATGAGGATTGGATTAATCCTATGGCTGATGGCATGATTTGCTAGGATAAAGACAGTGAATGCCTCTCTGAATCCGACAGGGAGATCAGAAATTGGCAGAATTGGTTACATGATGTATTTACACTACGACGTCTTAGGATCAAGAAGAGCTTCTGGTGTATCTCCTCAGAGGTAAGAGAGATGCCTTGCTTTGATGGTTCTGGTAGTATTAGGGATTTTCTTAGAGCATTCGAAGCAGAAGTCTGAAGGGAGCAAATAATGTGGGCGCTTAACCTAGCCATGCATGCGACCCCTGCTCGGTAGTAGGAAACTCATAAAGGGAAGTTTCAGGATTGGTAATAATGTCTCAAGATGATGATCCTATGGTTTGAACCCCCGGTTCACCTATGAATGGAGACTTTCCTTGGCCAAGGGGACCCGCGCAAGCACTTGGCCGCATGGATGGAGGTGTGGTGCAAAAGGATCAGGGAAAAATGGGTCCACCTAATCATTCATGCCTTGGGGCTAATCCCCATCGCATGGTACTTGGATTTAGAGCTACATTAGCGTACCCGCCACTGCGAGACCCTAAGAGACGATTTTGTGGGGAAGTTCGGGTTGATAGGCAGAACTAAGGTTTAGATGACGCCCTGCAAGACATATATGCCCTAGTATTTGATGAATCATGCCCTCGTGTGGAGTATGGGGCACCAGCTTGGGATACGCAGATGTAGGATATTGCTAACTACCACAATCTATCAATGGAGGAATGTGACGAAGACCCGTGAAATATCACTACCTCAGAATCGGAGGGTGAACGCGCAGTTGCTGGACCCTCACTGCAGATCGAGTTGGAGTGCCTGATCATCAGACTCTACGCAGATGTGACTGAAGACATCCCGGCATCTGCCACCCCCCAAGCTAATATTGAGGGACTCGTCGTAGCCCTGAAGGCTTCTCGGACCGAGATCTGACACCTTAAGACCGAGATGGAGCAGCAGATTGTTGCGTTGTAGGTTAAGTTGCAGCCGGAAACTCCTCCTGAGGCACGCGCCCAGAGAGATGCCCTGGTCACAAAAGCCACGAACACCATTACAGCTTAGCTAGCTAAGGGCGCCAAATTAATTGAGACATCTATGCAGTTGTGGTCTAAGGTGCAACGCAACCCTCTCCTGTGCGAATTTACCCAAGAACTATGCCAGAAGGAAGAAGAATTCGAGCATCTGGAGGCTATAATGCCCGCTCTGATCCCTGCTCAATTCTTGGCACGTCTGTAAGCCAGCCATGCGCTCAGAGATGACCTAGAAGAGCTTCACCGCAAGAAGAAGGTTATGAGTGACCACCTCAATCCATGGGCCGATGAAGCCCTCAATATATCTCAGGAATTGGATGTTGCGGTCAAACAGCTGAATCGGACCCTGGAAAGTGTCACTGTTGCCACTGAAGGCCCATCTTCAAAAAAGTTGGTGGACATTGCACAAAATGTTGTTGCGCAGAGAGAAGTCTTGCCCCCTCTTGACGATTCCATTAAGAAGCTCTAGGCAAAGATGCAAACCCCGTGGATTCTATGACTCGAGACGAGTCACAAGATTGTGTTGGCAGCTTGTTGGAACAGGGTCCCCTAGCTGCATTTTGATATGTTCCAACGCTGCGTTTTTTATATATTTTTGTAGTAATTGGTCTTGCATAGGGGCTTTGGGACAGGTCAAAGCCCCCACTGTATTGTAATGGGTCAAAGGGTAGACCTAGAGTTCACAAACCACATTTTGTAGACCACAGGATAGCGCAGGCTATGATGATATAAATATATGGATAGTTTGAGTCTAAGAGTAGGTAATAAAGTAACATTTATGCTACGTACAAATTGTTGAGATCTGTTTTGGGTAGTTTTGGGTAAAGAATCCTGCTGGTTGTGTGCACGGAGATCCTCTATCCTGTTGTGTGCGCGAGTTGTGACTTGGGTTTGTAACTTGGTTTTGGATGATAATGAACACAGAATCTGTTATGTTATCTGAACTAGTTGTATTTACTACTGAAGTACCTCTGTGTTATATGAATTAGCTGCGATTATGTTATTATGTGATGATAATTATTGATGCGCACGTGGATGCGAAGGCGTTTATAAGATCTACTTAATATTAGTAGCTTTGTTTATGTTTACATGTTGGTTATACTATTAAGGGCTCAGTAATAGGCTTGTTTCTATGCGAACCTACTAGAACTCAACAAGATCTGCCTTAATTACCCATTCTCTCCCAGGGTGCGGAAACCTGGTTCCAACACCCACCTATACTACTTCGGGTGAGACTTTGGCCTGCGAAAGTAGGTCATTACCGAAAGGGCCAGTAGTATAGGGGTTTCTTGGCAAACCTTAAATCCGAACCTAGGTCAAGACCCCTCAAGCTAACAAATGGTTCCGTTGCTGGGACAAGTCACAAGATTGTGTTGGGGGCCTGTTGGAATAGGGTCCCCTAGCTGCATTTTGATATGTTCCAACGCTATGTTTTTGACATATTTTTGTAGTAATTGGTCTTACGCAAGGGATTTGAGGCAAGTCAAAGCCCCCAATTTATTATAATGGGTCAAAGGGTAGACCTAGAGTCCACAAACCGTGGTTTACGGACCACAGGATAGCTCAGGCTATGATGATATAAATGTATTGATAGTTTGAGTCTAAGAGTAGGTAAGAAAGTAAGACTGATGCTACGTACGAATTGTTGAGATTTGTTTTGGGTAGTTTTGGGTAAGGACTCCTGCTAGTTGTGTGCGCGGAGATCTTTTGTCCTACTGTGTGTGGACCCCACTGGCTGTGTGCGCGGGTTGTGACTTGAGTTTGTAACTTGGTTTTGGATGCTAATGAACACGGAATCTGTTATGTTATTTGAACTAGTTGTATTCACTATTGAAGTACCTCTGTGTTATATGAATTAGCTACAATTGTATCTATAATATATGAATTAGCTGTGATTGTGTTATTATGTGATGATAATTGCTGATGTGCACATGGATGCGAAGGCGTTGATAATATTTACTTAATAATAGTAGCTTTTTTTATGTTTACATGCTAGTTATATTGTTAAGGGCTCAGTAATAGGCTTGTTTCTGTGTGAACCTACTAGAACTCAACAAGGTCTACCTTAATTACCCACTCTCTCCCAGGGTGCGGAAACCTGGTTCCAACACCCACCCATACTGCTTCGAGTGAGACTTTGGCATGCGAAAGTAGGTCATTGCTGAAAGGGCCAGTAGTATAGGGGTTTGTTGCCAAACCTTAAATCCGAACCTAGGTCGGGACCCCTCTAGCCAACAACACCAAGTAAGACCAATTTTACGATAGTAAAATTTCTTTCACTATAAGAAATAATTTAATAAACCACATTTTATTAAGTTATTTCTGGTTCAAAAAGGAAACCCCATGAGGAATAATTAAATAAATCCTTATTTATTTGGTTTTCCTCTAGGAATAATTAATTAAACTGTTGTTTAAGTAATATTCCTGGTCATATTTAACCCAATTAATGAGAAATAAATAGATAAATCATTATTTATCTTATTATTCTCTAGGAATAATTAATTAAATCACTATTTAATTAATATTCCTTGTTAAATTTGACTAAATCATTTAGGAATAATAAAATAAATCATTATTTGTTAAATTATTCCTTGACCCCATTCTTGAAATGATAAATAAATCATTTATTTGTTTGGTATTCTAAATAAATGGATTTAACCAATTTAAATTCATTTTCCCTCCAACAAAATATAATAAAATATTCCAAGCAGTTAGATCTAGATCTTGGTTAATAATATTTTATTATGCACCATTATCAAGGATAACTCAATATTTTGTTATAAATAGGATGGTTTTATATTCATTATTCACCTTTGTTCCTTTTATCATGGTCGAACTTTGATCCTTTTTCATTGTCATACTTTGATCACTTTCCTTATCGCGCTCTGATCATTATCATTGCTGCTACTATTTTCTTGCTTCTTGAGCTCCCATAGAGTTCAACACGTCTCAGGTTTTCTACACCATTGGGAAAGAGAAAGGAAGAATAAAACTGATCCAAGAAAGTTTAGATTGCAATGATCGGTCAAACAGATCCAAGATCAGTCTAGGAAAGGAGGGTTAAGAGGCTAAGCTCCCCAGTGGATTCGATAATTCTGTTGTCAAGATAAATCCTCTATGCGGATAGAGGCAATCTCTCTAGCCCTCAAGAGGGTCTAGAAACTTGAGATACTTTCTAATGAAAAGCTTTATTAGCTAATATTCAAAATGTGACAAGAAAAGAGATAGAGGTACCTTTTACCTGATGCTATGTTCAAACCCGTTGATGATGACCTTGATCCACGATCCTTTTAGGCTCGCTCCTTACTACTGGTGGCACACGAATATATGTGGATGATCAAGAGGAAATTGCAAATGTAATACAATATATAATAATCATTAAACATTATCTATCTAGCGGATCGAGGAGTACCAGAATATTTGCACAAATTATTAGACAAATATAGAAAAAAAACATCAAAATTTTTATTAATGAATATAAAAGAGAGCTTACAACCCAAGCCTTGATGTTGGAGGCCTCCCTTTGGTGAAAATATGAGTCCTTCACCGAAGCTCTAAAACATTCCTTCTCCAGAATAGCTTAGGCATTATCATAGTACATGATTATAAAGGGAATGAATGATCTTACCAGCCCAACAATGACCAACCAGTAGTGGAAGGATGGGGACCAATTTATAGGAAAGGAGAAGAGGTTGGGAGCCCATGAAAGAAGGAGGAAGGTCCACTTTCTAAGGGATAAACCCCCATGGATGATATAAAATATCTAAAATTAGAGAGCTCGACTCTAGCACCATCGTTTTTTTGGGTATGGAGCCCGATTATCTTCTTTATTTTGTATCACAGCCTTGGACCATTGTTCTTAATAGGGCGGCAATGTCACCCATAATTAAACGCTGCCTGGGGGGGTCCACAGGGGGCGGCCCCGAAGCTAAAAATAGATGTAAAATTTCTTTGTAAAAGTATTGTAATTTCTAGTCAATCTGGGTTGTTCATTATGCGGATGGTAGAACTTATGTTTAACTTAGGGTTTTTTTCCCTAAAAGGAAACCCCTCATTTTGTATGAGGGTATTGTATTGTGGCTGTGTATTGTATGTGTATTCGCAGAGCGAGAAATATATAGGGAGGCTATGAGAGAGAATATAGGATATTACAATGGATCTGTTGTAGATTGTGTCTCTTCATTTTTGTTGGATAATAGAAAGGAAAGACTGGTTGTTCAAGGTGGACGTAGCCTAAATTGGGTGAAACACATATATATGTGTCTCTCTTGTTTTATATGTTTCCTGTGTTTGTTTTTCTGCATATTTCATGTGTTGCATTGCTCTGCAATATATAATTTTCTAACAACTGGTATCAGGGTCGAAGTTTTGTTTGGCTGATAAGCTCGCAGGAAAGAAGGGTTCCTGCTTCGAGTGAGAGCAATGGAAGAAGATGGTAAGTTTAGGGTCGAGAAATTTAACGGCGAAAACTTCCCGCTGTCGAATATGAAAATGGAAGATCATATATATCAAAAATATCTATACCTACCATTGAGCGAAAAAACAAAGAAGCCAGCGACTATGACAGATGTAGAATGGGAGATTCTTGAGAGAAAGGCACTTGGAACAGTATGGTTGTGCCTCGCAACATTGGTAGCCTTCAATATTTCGAAGGAAACAACAACAGAGGGTTTGATTAAGGCATTGGCGAAACTATATGAAAAAACCTTGGCCTCAAACAAGGTATTTCTTATGAAACATTTATTTAATATGAAGATGTTGGAAGGTGGATCTTTTGCAAACCATTTAAATGTTTTTAATACGGTTACAAGTCAGTTAATTTTTGTAGGGGTAAACTTTGATAATGAATTTAGGGCTCTGTTATTTCTATGCTCATTGCCAGAAAGTTGGAATGTTTTAGTTATGTCCATTAGTAACTCTGTCTCTAGATCTAGTACTTTAAAGTTTGATGATGTTTTCGGTGCTATCCTTAGCAAGGAAATGCTACAGAAAAGCTCTGGTGATACATTGGGTAATTCTTTGAGTGCAGAGACTAGGGGAAGGAAAATGGAAAGAGGAAAGAGCTTAGGATATCGCAGTAAATCAAGGAAAGTCAGATCCAAGTCCATATCAGGGATAGTGTGCTGGAAATGCAGAAAGAAAGGACACCTAAAGAAAGACTGTAGATATCGAAAGGGAAAATAAGGAGACGCACAACACGAAAACAATCATGAAGAAAATGTGACAGGTGTTGTGTTACAAGATGCTTTGATTCTTTCTTTAGAAAATTTTACTGATTCTTGGGTGGTAGATTCAGGGGCCTCATTCCATGCCACACATGATAAGAAATATTTTCATGACTATGTTCAAGGATATTTTGGGCAAGTTCGTTTGGGTGATGATAAACCTTGTAAAATTGTTGGAATGGGTAAAGTTCTTATAAAACAACATAATGGAAACCAATGGCTATTAAATGAGGTAAGGCATGTTATATATTTGAAGAAATATTTTATTTCAACAGGGCAGTTAGGCGGTGAAGGTTGTGTGACAAATTTTACAGATAAAACTTGGAAGGTCACCAAAGGAGCCCTGGTAAGAGAAAAAGGCGAAAAGGTTGGTACATTGTATTTATGAAATGGTATTTCTAACTCTGTTAATGCTTTAAATTCCAAAGGAGCATATGCAACATTATGGCATCATAGGCTCGAACACATGAGTGAGAAGGGGATGAAGATTATTCACTCAATAAATTTGTTGTCGGGTTTGAAGAATATTGATTTGGATTTCTGTGAGAATTGTATTTATGGAAAACAGAAGAGAGTCATATTTCTTAGAGTTGGGAAAGAAAAGAAAAGTGAAAAATTAGAGCTTGTGCATACAGATGTATGGGGACCTGCTCATGTATCATCTCTCTATGGCTCTCATTGTTATGTTACTTTTATTGATGATGCAACTAGAAAAACCTGGATTTATTGTACTCAGAATAAATCTGATGTATTTGATACTTTCAAGAAATGGAAAGATTTGGTTGAGATTGAGACATGAAAGAATTTGAAGTGTGTAAGATTAGAAAATGGAGGTGAATATTGTAGAAAATATTTTGATAGGTACTTTTCAGAGCATGGAATTCACAGAGAGAAGACAGTTCCAAGAACACCACATGAAAATGGTGTGTAAGAAAGGATGAATAGAAAAATCATGGAGCGTGCCGCAGGTGAATGAGATTGCATGCAGGATTTCCTTTATAATTTTGGGCAGATGTTGTAGATACTGTTGTTTATATAATAAACAAAGGGCCTTCAATTTCATTGGATGGTGGTATTGCAGAGGAAGCATGGATAGGTGAAAAGGTAAACTACTATTGTTTAAATTATATTGGTTGTGAGGCCTTTGTCCATATTAATAAAGAAAATAGAAAAAATCTTGAGGCAAAATCAAAGAAATGTACCTTTATTGGATATGGTGTTAATGATTTTGGTTATCGTTTATATGATTATGAAAATCACAAAATAATTAGGAGCAGAGATGCAATATTCAATGAAAAGGTCTTGTATAAGAATCAGTTGCAGGAAAAGAAACAGGAAAAAGAAAACAAATAATACACAATTCTTTATGAGATCATAGAAAAAGTAAAGGTGCCTGAAAATAATAATAATCAACAACCACCACAACAGCAACAGGCACCTCAAACACCTGAAAGTGGTGTCAGAATATCTACCAGGATAACTAGACCCCCTGAATGATACTCTCCTTCATTATATTATTTATTGTTGACTGATTCTGGTGAACTCGAATGTTGTGAAGAAGCAATGCAAGTTGAAACCAAGAATAAGTGGGAGCTATCCATGAAAGAAGCGATGGATTCCTTAATACATAACCAGACTTGGGACTTAGTCAGGTTGCCTGCAGGTAAAACAAAAATTCAGAATAAATGGGTTTATAGGCTGAAGGAAGAAGATGGAGGAAAACAGAGGTACAAAGTTAGACTTGTGGTGAAGGGGTTTGCACAAAAGAAAGTTATGGATTTTGATGAAATATTTTCTCCTGTTGTTAAGATGACTTCAATCAAAACTATTTTAAGTCATGTAGTAGCGGAAGATTTTCATCTTGAACAGTTAGATGTAAAGACAACATTTCTCCATGGAGATTTGGAGGAAGAGATATATATGCAGCAACCAAAAAGATATGAGGTCAAAGGGAAAGAAAAAATAGTGCGCGAGTTAAAGAAGAGCTTGTATGGCTTAAAACAGGCTCCAAGGCAGTAGTCTCTAAAATTTGACAGGTTTATGTCTGAACAAGGTTATACTAGATGTCACTCTGATCATTGTGTTTATCTTAAAAACAAAAATGATGGTAGTTATATTATATTGTTATTGTATGTAGATGAAATTCTTTTTGCATGGTCTAACATGCAGGAAATAAATGTGCTCAAAATAAAATTGGAAAATTCATTTGCAATGAAGGATTTGGGAGTTGCAAAAAAAAATCCTTGGTATGAGAATAACTAGAGATAGGAAAAATTGCAAACTAGCATTGTCCTAGAATGAGTTCATACAAAAGGTGTTGAAAATATTTAATATGAAGAATGAAAAACCAGTTAGTACACCTTTTGTTAACCATTTCAAACTTATTAAGGAGATGTGTCCCAAGACCCAAGAAGAAATGGATTATACTTCTAAAGTTCCATATGCATCAGTAGTTGGAAGCATAATGTATGCAATGGTTTACACAAGGCCTAATATTGCACATGCAGTGGGAGTTGTAAGTAGGTACATGAAAAATCTAGGAAAAGAACATTGGATGGCAGCGAAATGGATTCTTAGATATTTGAGAGGTACCACAAATCAAGCATTATGCTTTGGTGTTTCAAACATTGCTCTACAGGGATATGTTGATGCAGATATGGCAGGTGACATAGATAACAGGAGGAGCACTACAGGGTATGTATTTATTGTAGGTGGAACAACTGTCATTTGGGTTTCAAAAATCCAAAATGTTGTTTTACTTTCAACAACAGAAGCAAAGTGTGTTACTTCTATAGAGGCTAGTAAAGAAATGATTTGGTTACAAAGGTTTATGGATGAATTGGGTAAGAAGCATGATATGGGCACATTATACAGTGATAACCAAAGTGCTATTCATCTTCCAAAGAACTTAGCATTTCATTCCAGGACTGTTACACAGAATTTTGTCACCATCCCTGCAATCCCTCGCCCCACATATTGGAGGGTTTTTTTCCGTGAACTGTGAGTAGTGTCAAACTCTGCAAATACCTTCATTGCATCCTTCTGCATAAGGACATGATTTCTCCTGTTGAAAATTTCCTCAGAAAGCACTCAAAAACCTATGTTTTGGCATTGGTGCAGGTAGCCAGTTCACCCCTCACGCCAATGGGGAAGATTTTCACTAGAGCCCGCGCCAGCTGCCGCTCTGTCTCTTTGTTGTACCCACACCAGCCTTTTTAGGAATTTTTTTTAACAAATTGGAGGCGGAAGTTTCCTTTAACCACCTCAGGAATGACTCATTACAAGTGGTTAACTCGATAAGCCACGGATCTATTCCTTTAGGAAATGGTTGATGGAACATTATTGGAGGATAGAACTCCCCCCATGATTATAGGAATCCTAACCTCTCCTTCTCCCTCTATATAAACCGGCCTTCTCCCTTTGCAAAGGCTAGAGCTGAACATATAGCCAAGAATCTGAACTTGGAGAAGAGATATTATAGCTGAGTAATCACTATAGAGGTTGAACCAAGGAGGATCTCGTAGAGAGAGCCCCTTCTGAATTCCCGACGAGCTTTGTGAGATGTGCTCCGCTGGAACCCTGCTGCAGGAGATCGCAACGTCGAAGCCTGGTTGTACTCTTCCTTCTTTAAATTAATATAATCAATTATGGTATTGATTCCATCTCTGTGTTATGCTTATTTGATGCATTTGATTTATTCTTCTTCGACTGACTGATAGTTAGGAATGCGAAGTAGTATGTTGTGTATCGTCTTCGTTTCTTGTGTATGTACAGGTATCTGGGCATGAGAATGAGCAGATCGTGATCTGTTGAATTAGGAGCGAGAGGCATCCATTCTTCCGGACAACACAACAGCGTAAGACCTACGGTAAGTGATCTACCATGTCTTTGTCCATTCTTAACTAGGAATTGATTTCATAGTGTGTCTCGTTTGTGGCTAGACCCACTCTAGGGCTAGTGGGATCGCCTATGTCAGCAGAGGGGATTTACCTCACCAACAAATTGGCGACTCCACTAGGGACCAGTGCAAGTTTGTCTTTCGTCTATTAGATCTTCTTCTTGGTCTTTTCTTGCTTAGGTTGCCTTTTCTGGTTGTTTTGCTGAGCTTTAGACCCCTGTTCAACCCTAGAGGATCAGATCTGACCTCTGTTTTTCCAAAATTTTCATCTTTTCAAGGTTGGCTTAATTGGCGTGGTTTCCAGCCTGACAGTTGCGCCCACTGGCGCATGTTGCCAGTTTATCGCTCGCGCCATTCCTTGTCTGGTGCGGATTACAGCCAGATAGTCGCGCCAATTCCTATAGGTGCTAGGGTTTTCCCTGTTTTGGAGTTTTTGGTCCACCGTGGTGTCTCTGGGTGTTTTCTTAGCTTGATTTGAATGCTTTTGGTTTGTTTGTGACTGAGATCATCCTTCTTCCTTCGGTTGTTTTTCCATTTCTTTCAGCATCATGGCTTTAGGGCTTTCTAGTGCTTTGATATGTTGAGCCTCCTGTAGGAGTTTAGGTTTCTTGTTTCACGGTCACCTTCGTTATTTGCTTGATTGCATTCAGCTCTCTGGATCCATTTTGAGTGGTTGCTTTTGGTGAAATGAGTATTGAGTGAGTCTTGTCTCTTTCATTCATTTTTTCTTCCTGTAGCTCCAAGCATAGCTCACATTGCTTGTATGGGTCTGTTTCGACATCTTTCTTTGATTTGAGAGATTGTGACATTGGTTTGAGTCTTTGTTTTGTTTTCTTGTGAGTTGATTGAATTGTTTCGTTTCGACTCTTGCATTGGCATTCTCAAACTAGTGTGAAGATTAGTTTTTCATGTTATTTAGTGCACTGTTTTCTCTATTACATTGAAAAAATAAAAAAATAAATATTGTTGCTTGCATTCTTGTTTGCATTGTAGAATTGGAAAATCTTTTGCATAACTAGCATTTGGCATTCTAGGAAAGATTTCTCGTTCTCATTAGTTTGCATCAGGTTCTGTAGTGAATACTTCTGTGTGTTCTCATTTTTTCTATCGCTTGAAAACTCTTAACCTTCTCGTAGATAGCTCTTCATTGAACGAAATGGTATTGTATGGCATGTAGCTTGCACTTAGGGATTTGTGAGATTGAACATTCGGTAGGACCTTGGAATTGAAACATAAATACAAGATCAACTTAAAATTTATTCAATTAACCTAAGGCAACATTGGAACTTAACAAAACATTTAGTGGTCTACGTTAGAGACGTGTTCCAGCGTCTTAAAACCTAGCAGTTGCCGCTTGCCATCTGGCTTCAGACAGCGCTAGTACGGACTTGTGCTCCTCGTACCGTCAATCATATAAAGGGAGACCCCTCTAGGTGGAAATCCTTTTATCCGTAGGAAGCCGAGTCTACTGCCTTGTAACCGTGATACACCGAACACAGCCTTCGGGGAGACTACCTGCACGTACGTCAAGTCCTTGGTTGATTTTTCTTTCATTTTATAACCAAGGTGTATGTGGCAGTTCACGGGAACCTGGTACACCCTTTTACCTAGACTACCTGAGCCGTCATTTTCGATCTTTACTGACTCCATAATTTTGAAAATATCATCAAACACTTGTCCTTTCATGCTCGTTTCAACCTGAAAGTGATAGAGTCATCTTTCGCCAGTTTCTCGACTCTTAGAATATGAAACGATAGATTTTTGTTTCAATGTCTTAAAAATTAACTACCCATGAAATATTCCTGGTTAAAGTTAGTTTCCTTAGGGTGTTGTTTTAAATTTGTTTTTGATGGCAACGTTTCCGGAGTTTACTAACCCAGGAATCCCTTCCGAAGGGAGTCCTGGTCCTTTTCCTTCCTTTGGAAATGTTGGTGCTCCTTATATGGCAACGTTGTCCTTGCCTGGGTTAACTGTTGGGTTGCTTGTATGGTTATTTTCAACCTCGGTGGTCCAGAGTGTTCCGTCCACCATACAACCATCTCCTCCACCAGAACAACATCATGTTGTTTCTAAGGTGGACCTCTCCCCTTCTTCGCCTATTTCTTCGTCCTCTTCTGCTACTTCGTCTGGTGAAAGTCTAGATTCCAGTAACCAGGTGGCTAAGAAGACAAAGAAGAAGAAGTCAGATAAGCGAGAGGCTAATGCTGCAGCTACTGCGCTTAAGAAACCTTCCCTTGCAGAACCATCCAAACTTCCATAGAAATTCAAGTTCCCTTGCATGCTCTGCAAAGGTAACCATCTGCTTCAAGACTGCCCTGGCATTCCCAAGGTACTTGAGGCATGGTCTGATGGTCGTCCGTCGTTGCTTTTTACTTCTGGAAGTCATATTGATAACACATCTTCGACTAGCTCTGGTAAGAATCATAAGAAACAGGGCAAGATTACCAATCCCTATAATTTTTGTGAAGGGCATCATCCCATTCATATTTGTCCATACATGGATGAAGCCAAAAGAGTGTTAGACAGCTCCACTGTTTCTGCACCCTACCTTCCGGTTGGCTATCAGAAGCTCTCTTTGAGTCCTCCGTTAGTTGATTCCACACTTGGTCAAGCGTCATCCTTGGATGATCTCGCTCCCCCGAAAATTCAAATTTAGGAATCTGTTCCCAACCAACCATTGGTCGCGGAACCGGTCAACTTGATCCCACCTATGGTTCATTAGGTCTTTTCCGTCGAGAGTGGATCTCATCCCCCTCATGTTCCTCTTGTTTCTTCAGATTCCTTGGACTTGGGGAAAGATCATCCCGTCCCTGTGATTCAAGAAGTTGCTCCTCCTGCTTCCGTGAAGGAGCTGGTCCAAAAGGATGCTCCTCTTACTCCAGTAACACCAGGGGAAGACCATCTTAGTTCGATGGTACCTCCTCCAAGTAGTTTGGTTGCTTCCTTCGATTGGAGTTGATTTGCAGGATACTGCCTTCCGTCTTATGTGCCTTTTGCGATAACGGTACAAACCTTTGATCTGGTCATACCTAGCACCATTATAGATGAAGGCGCGTCTGTTAGTATTCTGTCTTCTACTACTTGGAAAGATTTTGGTTCTCCACCGCTTATGCCTGTTACGTAGAATCTGTTGGCTTTTAACAGAGGAACCAGTGAACCGTTAGGGATCCTTTTAAAGTTGCCTATTACTTTGGGAATGAAAACTGTCCATATAAACGTGATGGTTGTTCCAGGCCCCTTGGATTTCAATTTACTCTTGGGGCGCGACTATACCTATGTCATAGGGGCAGTTGTCTCCTCCCTCTTTCGTGTGATTTATTTTCCACACAAAGGTCGGATCGTGACCATTGATCAGCTTTCATTCTTTGGTCCTAACGTGACACCTGGTCCACTATCATCCCTTCCGGGTCTTTATCCACTGGTTGTATCTTCGTTGCCACAGGTTAATTATGTGGCTACCTATCCTGTGTCCGTAGTCAGTGATGGTGCCATTGTGCATCGTGTGTTGGGGGCATTGGGTCCTAATTTTCAAGATGTTGTTCTCTCATCCGAGGCGAACCTCTTGGAAACTATGACCTTTTATTCATCGTAATGAACGGTCGTCGGAGCATAGTTCATTTTCTTGTGTCAAGCTCCTTAAGAAATGAAACAAGCTGGTTTGAGGATAATTCATCTTCTATGTCAACCTCGTTAAAAAATGAATTAGGTCTTGAGGATGGTTCTTTTAATGTGTCAACCTCATTAAAACAATGAAACACGTTCCTGTTCAATTCAATTCTTTGATTAGATCTCGTAAAATCCCAGTCGAGTCTTTCTCTTAATCTCATAATTGAACCTTCATTCCATCCACCTGTCAATAACTAGCAGTCTACTCCAGTGAATGCACTGAAGCTTGGGGGGCATGTACCTCGAATTGAGTCACTATGCTGGGGGCATGCAAACATTTCAAGCATAGTTTGTTTCCATTTCAAGCTTGTGTAAAAATGAAACCGGTTTCAAGCATAGTTTATCTTTGTTTCAAGCTTGTGTAAAAATGAAACCAACTTCAAGAAAAGTTTCCTGATATCAAGCTTGTGTAAAAATGAAACCATTCTTATTTTAACTCTCGTGATTGCCATTTTATCAACCCATTTTGCTAGATGAGCCTTGGTTCTCTCATTCCATCGTCCCCATCTGCTCGGCCGATCATATGCCTTCACTTGATTTTTATACCCATTCCTGAGGAACCGCTGCAATGAGTGGTCTTGTTAGCCATCGTCTTGACCTTTACTTGTTCTAAGAAGTTCCACCATTACCGGAACCAGTAGCTACCATTAATACCACTAGTTCCTCCAAGAGGAGTCATCTTTCAACTCTTTTTCTGACTCTCTAAAACTGAAAAGATCGCTGAGTCACTTTTCGTTTTGAACTCGTTAAATTGGCTATGAAACGATATCTGCCCAGTATATGTTTACCCCTTTTTCAGGCTGGGATATATTATTTACGAAAAAGGAATACCTTAGCCAATCGCGACTAAGAGGTTCTCTCAGACACAGTTTTCTACCTTTTCGGATCTGAGGGACTATTTATGAAAAGGGCTTTGCTGGAGTTTTCTTTTACGCCTTCTTTTCAAACTCTCTAAATATGAAAATATGCCGAGTTCTTCCTTTGTCAGACTCATTAAAAACTAATGACATCGGACTCCATTGTCATGATGTTACTCGATTTCGTCCTTCCTAGGGCTCGTAAAATGTACTAGGTTGGATTTTTCCAAAGGAAAAAATTACATCGCAAGCACATGTTATCCCCTTCAAGCTTGTTTTCAAAAATAGGTGGGGTACTCGCCAGAAATGGTGGGGGAAAATGGAATTGGGATTGTAGTCGTGTCGGCAGTATGTCGCTCTTGAACATGGCACTTGTCTGCATTCGTGTCGGGTTGGGGACATCTCATCTCATTATTTGTTTGCCTCCATGGGTTTGGGTAATCTCTTTTCACTACTCATCTGCTCTTTTCCGCGTCACCATGACCTCAGATCCCTTTATGTCAAATACTGCCAAATCCAGTGTTGTGCCGCCGATATGTTCAAGAGAAGTTTGCCTCTGTAGTTTTCAACCTCCCTCTGATTCTCTGTTGGTTTTGATTCACAAACATAACATTCCTCTGTCTCGTTTCAATGATGTGGGAAACATTATGGCCCACCTTCAATCAAGGTCCCTTCTTGTTGACTCCAACTCATTATCCAGGAAGTTGATCTAGAGACTCCCTTCAGGTACCTTGGAGCCTGCATGCCTCAATGGCAGGTTCTTCACACTCAACGTAAGGTTCACATCATTGGCCTTCAATCGACTAACTCTGTAGGTGTTCGACGTCAGATCACTATTCACATTCCGTGGATTGTACCTTTTGTACCTTAAGAGCCATTGTCATTATTGGTGGTTTCTCTCACGTCTGTCAACAACTTTCATCATTGGATACTAATTAGATGATGTTCTTGCATGTTTGACTTCAGCTCACATATTCGCATGCTTGAATTTGTACTATGTTTAGGTCGAGATGGAGCGCAAGACCCTGGGTTTTATCTGATGAAATCCAGGCTGCAGGTTCTTTGTGGATTATTATGACTTATTGTATGACTCTTTTGATTGGATGGCTGCGACCATACCTGAGTCTATTTATTGATTCCTACTGATGGATGGTTGTGTCCATACCTCGGATCTCATTGTTTGTATACTCTCTTATGGATGGATGCACCCATGCCACATGTTATATATCAGATGTATCAGTTGTATTCGTACTTGCAGGTTTTCTGACAGCAGTGTTTTGGTCGAACGCGTTCTCATAAATCATTTCACCCCTCCCTCTCTCTCAGACCTCATGCTTTAGGGGGCATCTGTTACACAACATTTTGTCACCGTCCCTGCAATCCCTCGCCCCGCATATTGGAGGGTCTTTTTCCGTGAACTGTGAGCAGTGTCAAACTCTGCAAATACCTTCATTGCATCATTCTGCATAAGGACATGATTTCTCCTGTTGAATATTTCCTCAGAAAGCACTCAAAAACCTATGTTTTGGCATTGGAACGGGTAGCCAGTTCACCCCTCGTGCCAATGGGGAAGATTTGCACTAGATCCCATGTCCCTTTGTTGTACCCGCGCCAACCTTTTTAGGAATGTTTTTTAACAAATTGGAGGCGGAAGTTTCCTTTAATGACCTTAGGAATGACTCATTGCAAGTGGTTAACTCAATAAGCCACAGATCTCTTCCTTTAGGAAATGGTTGATGGAACATTCTTACAGGATAGAACTCCCCCCATGATTATAGGAATCCTAACCTCTCTTTCTCCTCTATATAAACCGTCCTTCTCCCTTTACAAAGGCTAGAGATGAACATATAGCCAAGAAGCTAAACTTGGAGAAGAGATATTATAGTTGAGCAATCGCTATAGAGAAGTTTGAACCAAGGAGGATCCCGTAGAGAGAGCCCCGTCTGAATTCCCGACGAGCTTTATGAGACATGCTCCACTGGAACCCTGCTGGAGGAGATCGCAACTTCGAAGCTTGGTTGTACTCTTCCTTCTTTAAATTAATATACATGACTATGGTATTGATTCCATCTGTGTGTTATGTTTATTTGACACATTTGATTTTGTCTTCTTCGACTGACTAATAGTTAGGAATGCGAGGTAGTATGTTGTGTATCGTCTTCATTTCTTGTGTATGTACAGGTATCTGGGCATGAGAACGAGCGGATCTTGATCTGTCGAATCAGGAGTAAGAGGCAGCCATTCTTCCAGATAACACAACAACGTAGGACCTACGGTAAGTGATCTACCACGTCTTTGTCCATTCTTAACTAGGAATTGATTTCATAGCATGTATTGTTTGTGGCTAGACCCACTCTAGGGATAGTGGTATTGCCTCTATCTGCAGAGGGGATTTACCTCACCAACAAGGACTAAACACATACAACTCAAGTACCATTTCATACAGTCAATGTTGGAAGATGGAAAGTTGAAGCTGGAAACGATACACACTAGCCAAAATCCTGCAGATATGCTAAAAAAAGTTGTAACCAAGGAGAAATTGAGATTATGATTAGTTTCAATTGGTCTTCAAGTATGATGATGAAGATTAGAAACAACCAGGTCCAAAGTGGAGTCATTTTCCAGCAAATGAAGCAGCGATGGAGTTGCCACAATCAGTCTCCAAGTGGGAGATTGTTGGGTGTGGAGCCTGATTATCTTCTTTATTTTGTATCACAATGTTGGACCCCTGTTCTTAATGGGGCGGAAACGTTTCCATAATTAAATGTTGTCTGGGGGGGTCTAGGGGGCAGTGGCTGTCACTTTATGGAGCCCCCCCATGGCGGGGGGTTTCAGGGGAAGCGCCCCGAAGCTAAAAACATATGTAAAATTTCCTTGTAAAAGTATTGTAATTTCTATTCAATCTAGGCCATTCATTAGGCAGATGATCTAACAGTAGAAGTCATGTTTAATTTAGGCTTTTTTTTCCCTAGAAGGAAACCCCTCGTTTTGTATGAGGGTATTATATTGCAGTTGTGTATTGTATGTGTATTCTCAGAGCGATAAACAGATAGGGAGATTGTGAGAGAGAACATAGGATATTACATCGGATTTGTTTTAGGTTGTATCTCTTCATTTTTAGTGGATAATAGAAAGGAAGGACTAGTTGTTCAGAGTGGACATAGCCCAAATTGGGTGAACCACGTATATCTGTGTCTCTCTTGTTTTATATGTTTTATGTTTTTGTGTTTCCGCATATTTTAAGTGTTACATTTCTCTGTAATATATCATTTTCTAACACATTTAACAACCAACTCACCACTCTGGAACTTCTAGAGGTCGAAGCTTCTCCTCCATTTGAGGAAACACTTCCAAAAAGGGATCAACGTGGTTTTCCAAGAAATAAGGGCATTGGCATTGCTGAGCCAGAACTGTTAATCTGACATCAACGCGAACATGAAACTAGGAAACACGTTGACCCATGAAACTAGGGTTTTGACCAAGTTCCTTCAGAAATATTCTAAGGTAGTATTCTTTGAATCTTCAGGGGATGTCTTTACATATTTCTTCATGGTTGAAACATTGCACAGGGTCTATCACGGGGAATTTCAGGATTAGGGACGGGAAGTGAGCATGGTGAAAAATTACTGTGTAACAATTCCAGCCCCCATTATTCATGAAAAAGGGGCTAGAAAAGTGATGATGATGAAGTTTTCTATAGAAATTTATAGATTTTAACTCTAGTTTAGAGTTGAGGTAGTCAAACCAAACCACTAGTAGGCTATCAAGATGTGTTATAACTGGGCCACTAGGAGGAAAAGGGGTTCCATTCTTTCTAGTGTATTTGTTCCATATATAAGCAAAAATATCCAAGAGGGATAGGAGATAGAAGACATAGAGAGGTTTTGTGCACTCTAGTAGCCCACAAGCCATAGGCCATACTTTTTTGTACCCACAACCATATTTCCATTCAGAGAAAGAGTAGGGTGGTTTCACCTTCTAGTTAGGTTTTTCTCCCGAAAGGGTTTCCCTGGTCATATCATGTCTCAAATGTGTTTGTGATATTTTATTTCACTATTCTCTATTTTCTGAATAATTTTAATTCACATGCATACACTATTAACAATAATCTACATATATATAAATATAAAGAGATTTAAAATTGTAATAGTGTAGATTTTGGATTTTTAAGTATAATTTTATCAAATTTGTTGTGAAGAACTATCTAGTGAAATATCCACAATAACTTACGAATCATATTGGTATTTGAGTATGTTTCTTTAGGTACATTTTTTATATTTGCAGGGGCTCTAGGTCAACTAGGCCAAAATTCGTAAAACCATAATCATGGCCAACGAATCTATGAATAACCCTCATGATCCTACAAAGGATAGGTTTTCACGGCTGAAAAGACAAGTCACAGATATAAATTGTAAATTAAATCTCCTCATGGTGGCCCTAAGTAATAATCTTTGGATATTAAGAAAATATGGGGGTTCTAATGCATAGGAAAAATTAGAGGGGAGACCAGGAAATCATGAAGAGATGAAGAACCAGTCAAAGAAGGGAATTGAAAAAGATCAACCCTATTTGAGTGCCATGAGTCATTCAAAGTCCCTGTCAAAAATGGAATAAAAGGTCTATATCAAGTCATACCATGGTAAGATCGACGCTCTGAATCTAAATCATTGGTTGCAAAAACTGGAAGTGTATTTTGGTGTCCATCAAATTGAGGAAGAATAGAATATTTCATTTGAGTGATTGAAATTAGAGGGTCATGCCTTGACATAGTGGCAAAGACACACATAAACCTTGAGGTTGAAGGGAAACCCTCCTATGACTGAGTGGGAGGACTTCAAAACCCTCATATAGTCACAATTTTACCCTATTTGGTATGAAGAGTACCAATGGATTTAGTGGCACTACTTCAAGAAAATGTAGGGGAAACGTGTGCAGGAGTACACCACAAAGTTCCAAAATATGGCCACAATGTTGGGTATATGTCAAAGAACCCATATTTACTCCTCAAATATTTGGGGCTTCAACAACGACATCTATGGGAGAAAGTGATGTTATTCCAACCCATAATAGTGGATGAGATTTTTGTACAAGCACAATACCTAGAAAAAATAAGTCTGAAGAAAGGGAAATCAAGTGGAATGAAGCAGAAGGAGAAAAAAATCACTTCTAAGGAGTGGAAGAAGAAGCAGGAAGGGGGAAAATATAAAAATACAACAACCACAACACATCAGTGAAAATATCCCAACAACCACTACAACCACTGCAACATTGATGACAATACAGAGGATAAGTGTTGGAAGTTGTATCCATAGCTTAACCTGAAGAACAAAAAGAAGGACAATAAGAAGAAGAATATCATGGCCACTAAGTCGAGCAACCAAGTTGAAAGAAACTTAGGTGTGGATGAGAAGATCGTATTTAAATTGTTGCAGAAGGAGGTGAATCTGAGTAAACATAGTTACCGATGAAATAGGTAACCTGACCTCAAAACGGGAACTCTAGCCCAAAAACTCTCAAAAAACATGAAAAACACTCTGTGTGTGCAGTTCCAGACCATCAAGTTAAGGTCAACTTCAACATTTTCAGCACTTATGCTAAAGCTGCAAATGGTTGAAAAGGATTGAAAAACACCTCCAAAAAAGTGTGAACCTAACGCATTTCGCTTTTTTTCCAGTCACCAACATTTTATAAAATTATGGTAAAAACAAAATTGTTTTTTGAAAAAAGGATTGAAAAACCACCCTCAAAACAAAACAAGTTGATGTTGGAATAACAAAAAAAATTTGTGTCACATTTTTGGCATTTTTAAAAATAGAAATAACATTTTTTAATTTTTAAAATTCAAACATTAAAACAAAACCTAAAATTTAAGAAAAAAATAAATTAAAAAAATAAAAACATTTAAAAGCTTAAAATTTAAAAATATATGAAGATAAAAATAAATAAATAAATAAATAAAAACAAAATAAAATTTTTAATTCAAACATTAAAAAAAACCTAAAATTTAGGGAAAAAAAATTTAAAAAAAAAATTAAGATTAAAATTTAAAAAATATAGAAATTAAAAAAATTAAAAATTAAAACAAAATAAAATATTAAATTAAAAAAAAAACGTTAAAAAAAGAAGAAAATTATAAAAAATAAAATATAGAAATTAAATTTAAAAAAGAAAAAGAAAATGCTTATTAAATTTAAAAAAAAAAATTTAAAACAAAAAGTTAAATTTAAGGAAATATATTAAATTTTAATAAATTTAAAATAAAAATTAAAAAAAAAAAACATTATTCAAATTAAAAGTAAAAAAATGAAAAATTAATTAAAAATAAAAAATAAAAATAAAATACAATGAAAATATTAAATTTAAAAGAAAAACAAATAAACTATAAAAAATTAAATTAAATATCAGATTTTATTAAATTTAAAAAAAGAAGTTAATATTAAAATAACGAATTAAATTTAAAAACAAAAATATTACATTTTAATAAATAAACGAATAAACAAATAAATTTTGAAAGAAAAAGTAAATTTTAAATATAAAGGAAAAAAAAAAAAAAAAGTATTGTTAAAAGAAAAGCTTTGGAAACTTTAAAAATCAATAAAAAATGGAAAATTGAAAAAGAAAAGATTAAATTAAAAAAAAAATTAATTTAAAAAAATTAACTTTAATTAAAAAAATCTAATTTTATATACACAATTTTAATTGAAATAAAAAATATAATTTTTTTATGTAATTAACAAAAAAAATTAATAAAAAAGTAAAACATTTAAAAAAAAATATTAAATCGAAATAAATTTTAAAAAAATACAAAATTTATTTAATTTTATCAAATTATATTAAAAAACTAAACGTAAAACTTAATAATAAAGAAAAATTATGAAATTAAAAAAAAAAAAAAATCAGTTAAATAAAAAAAATGGGCGAAATTTAATAAAAATTATTAAAAATAATAATAATAATAATAAATTTAAAACAAAAAAATAAAAAAAATTTAAAAAAAAATCAATTAAAAAAAAAAAACAATTAAAAATTTTTTTTTTTTAAAAAAATCAATTAAAATAAAATTAAAAAAAAAAAAAACAATTTAAAAAAAAATTTAAAAAAAAATCAATTAAAAAAAATAAGCATTTAAAATTTTTTAAAAATCATTAAAAGAGTTTTTTATTGAGCGGCCTCGCCACGGGCGGGCGGGTTTGTAAGCGCCTGGGGATGCTTCAAATAATTGGTCATTTCTATGCTTCCTACGCTTACGCTAATGTAAGGGCTACTCAATAAAACTTTATTGATTTTTTTAAAATTTTTTTTTTTAATTGATTTTTTTTTTAAATTTTTTTTTTAATTGTTTTTTTTTTTTTAATTTTTTTTTTTAATTGATTTTTTTAAAAAAAAATTTTTAATTGTTTTTTTTTAAAATTTTTTTTTTAATTGTTTCTTTTTAAATTTTTTTTTTTTTTAATTTGAAAAAATAAATTTTTTTTTTCAAAAAATAAATTTTTTTTTTAATTTAATATTTTTATTTGAAGTAAAATTCTTTTTTTTTTTTTTTTTTTTTTAATATATACTTACATCTATTTTTTATTTGATTTTATTTTTGATTTTTTTTTTTTTTTTTTTTAAATATTTCTTTTTTAATTTGATTTTTTTTTTTAAACTTTGAATTTCAAAAAGTTTAAAATTATTTTTTTAATTCAATTTTTTTATTTTAAATTCAATTTGTCTATTATATATTTAATATTATAGAATAATTATTTTTTTAAATTTAAAATTTAAAATTTATTTATTAAAATTTTTAAATTTTAATTTAATTTAATTTAATTGTTTTTCTTAATTTTTTCATTTATTTAGTTTTTCATTTTTAAAATATATAAATGGTTTCTTAAAAAAAAAAAAAAAAAACACTTAGTTTATGTATATTTGTTTTTTAATTATTTGCACGTGTTTTTTTTCATTTTTTTTTGTTTTTTAATGATAGGTTTTTTTTTTTATTTTAATTTTTTAATTTTCTTTTTCTTTTTCAATTTTAATTGTTTTTTTTTTAATTTGTTTTTTTTTGTAAATTTTAAAATTTGTATTTTTTTCCTTATTATTATTATTTTTTTTAATTTAAATTTTTAAATTTAATTTTTTTTTTTCTAAATTTTAATTTTGTAATTTTAATTATTTTGATATTTTTTAAATATATTATTTTTTTAATAAGTTCGATAAAAATGTTTTAAATTTTTTGTTTAATTTTTATTTTTTTTCTTTAAATTATGTGTTTTTTTTTTCAAATTTTGTCATTTCTTTTGATATAATTTTTGAATATTTTTGTTTTTTTTATTTATTTTTGTTTAAATTTTTTATTTTTACGAGTAATTTTTTTTTTTTTTTACATTTTTATTGGTTTTTTTTATTGTTTATATATATATTTTTTGATCTACGTTTTGTGTTTTATTACCAACATGAAAACCACCACTCTAAAAAAAAAAGGTTGATGCTGCATCAATACGTTTAAAAATTAGCATGAAAATCACCACTCTAAAAAAAAAAAAAGTTGATGTTGCATCAATACGTTTCAAAATTAGCATGAAAAACACTAACATTTTAAAACAAAGGTTGATGCAACATCAATACGTTTCAAAATTAGCATGAAAATCACCTCTAAAAAAAAAAAAAAAAAAAAAATTTGATGCTGCATCAATACATTTCAAAATTAGCATGAAAATCACTAACATTTTAAAACAAATATTCATACTTCATAAATAAAAATTTTAGAGTGTCAAAAATGTGCACCAAAAAAAAAAATGGTGATTCTGCATCACCACTTTTCAAAATCGGGTGCTTTTTATGCTACCAAAAAAAAGTAGGTAACATTGCGGTTACCTATTTCATCGGTAACATTGTTAGTAGCCTTCAATAAAAGAAAGAGAAATAAATGACCAAACTAATCCATATGAAGATACATGTAAATAAGACCAATATTAATGCTTTGTTTAACTCAGGATCACTGAAAATTATCATTGCAACACAACTCATCAAGAAGGTGGAGTTGGAAGTTCGCGATTTCCCAAGCTCATTTCCATTGGGATGGGTAAATAAGGATGTAAAGTTGAAGGTAACAAAATAGTGCAAAAATATATTTTCCATCAGTGTTGATTTTATTGATGAAGTAGAACTAGATGTGGCCCCCCTCGATGTTTGTGGAGTTGTGTTTGGGAGTCCCTACATGTACATGCCATATGTAATATTCATGCGGAGAGTCAAAAAATATTGGCTCATAAAGGATGGAAAATTATTCACCAACAACACACACAAAGGCAAGTAAAAATATTCATCGATAAGTGCCAACCAAGACAAGGAATTAATCAATTCCAACAAGAAGCATGTTTTACTATTTTTAAGAGAAAATCAATCTATGTCACAGTCAGTAAGAGGCAAGACATCCTTGGATGGGTGTACTAAGAAACTTAAACAAAAACTAGAATAGTTTCTACAAACATATAGGGATGTGCTCAGGGAGACTAAAGGGTGACCTCCTAAGAGGGAAGTGGAGCACGATATCCAGCAATTTTCAGACTCCCCATTTCCAACCATTGGGTTGTATAGGCAGTTTTTTTATAGAAGCAAGTGAGGTGAAGAATAATTTTACCAACTATTGGAACAAGGTGTCATTCGACGGAATATGTCACCATGTGAAAAACTTGTAGATGTATGTCTATAGGTATGTTTTACTTGAATGCAAGGAATCCAAGCGAGTGCTCTCAAAATTATCTTGTAAATATGGTGAAATGTGGAGTCCGAAGGAAAGGTTCCCAAAGTAATATTACAGATGGAGTTATTAGAGTCATATGCTATAATTAGAGATATATTTCATAAATATCAAGCTAGGATGATGCCTTGGAAGAGATAATACATTTTATCCTAGTTGTTAGAGGCCATGCATAGGCTCCATGAGTATTTTAGTTCTATTTGTTCTTATGGGGAAAAGACAACTATGTTAATTTTCCAATATTGTTCTAGTTGAATCAATTACTTTAGCCCAATTTACTTATCATTAACAGTGCATCCAAATATAAGTCGTGTAAATAACCATAAACAATAATTGCAAATAGAATAATGCATGCAGTGACAAAGAAGACAATAAAACAACCATAAGAAATAGTAGATTGGTCCAAGACCACAGAAAAACCCCACTATGGGGGAAACCCTTTCAAATATTCTTCTTCAATAGATCGTCATAAAAACTTTTCAATAGAGAGTACAATGAGCCCAATACGTATATGTAGCAGAAATAACCAAATCAAACCTATAGATATGTAGATCTACAATATCAAAAGCGCGGATCTGATGTAACACCAAAACCAAGTGATATCAGCTGCCAAGTCCTAGATCTGAATCCAAGATGTTGCCGAAGATTGTTCTGAAGCGACTATGTGTAGGTTTTAACCTTGTACAAAAACTATCTGCAAACAAATTCTTAAAAACTGAAAATAAAATATAGCGAGAGCATAAAAAATAAAAGAGATATACACAGAGAATTTTCCCCTAGATCCCAAATCGGGACTACCTGCTCTATTTTTAATTATATTCCTTTTAGTGTTATAACACATATATATACATGCCGAAGCATTCATAAACCCAAATCCATTAACCCTGGATTAGAACATAATCGTATTTCCCTTGACCAGATCTAGAAAATAGCACGGGAAGAAAACCAGCATGCCCCAAAACTATGTGCAAACCCATGCACAAAACCATAAGTAGGTCTGCCCACCTAAAATAGGGTCTAATTTTTTTTTCCCAGGGCGCTACATTGGACCCCGTGCAAGGGGGCTACCGCCCCCCTTTTGCACCCGGTGCAAGCGAAGGTGTTCTAGCGCCCCCCTCTTACCCCCCACTTCTAGTCATGGAAAGAATATAACAAAAACCCAACATTCTCCCATTTGTTGTTTTCTTTCCACAATGGGTCATAAGATAGCTTAGTCATTGGTCCAGCCCTACAATGCCCATCGTTTCTCTACACCAAGAGAACTTCTCAGTGCTCACAAACTTCATCAATGCATCTGTAACATTCTTCAAAGTGTCCACCTTTACCAGCAACACCTTTTTATCCTCAACCATAACTCTCACAAAGTGATATTGAACATCAATGTGCTTTGTATTTTAAATAAAAGCAAGGTTCTTAGCCAAGAAAATTGCAGTTTTTCTATCACAGTATATCCTTATAGCTCGTTGAACCAATATCATACTTGAACACAATCTCTGCAACCAAAATGCTTCCTTTCTTGCATGAGTGGCTACCATGTATTCTGCCTCTGTAGTTGAAAGAGGCACTACAGACTGTATTTTACTCATCCAACTAACTGCACCTCCAAATATTCTAAACACATACCCACTTGTAGATCTTCTTTGGTCTATATCTCCAGCCCATTCTGCATCGACAAAACCACAGATGTCCAAAACTCTGTCCAATCCTAGTCTTCCCTAGTAGCACAAACCATAATCACTAGTGCCACACAAATATCTGAAAACCTGCTTCACTACAATCCAATGCTCCTTCCTTGGTTTTGACATAAACCTTCTCAATACTCCCACTGCATGTGCAATGTCTGGTCTAGTATAGACCATTGTATACATCAGGCCACCCACTGCACTTACATATGGAACACAAGACATATCCTCCTCTTCTTCTTGTGTCTTGGGACATTGTTCAGCAAATAGCTTTACACCTATAGGAATAGGAACCTTCACCAGTTTACTATCCTGCACAATAAACCTCTGTAATATTGTCTCGACATACTTCTTCTGGTTTAACCATACCTTCCTCTTTTCCCAATCTCTCTTAATTTCCATGCCCAAAATATAGTTTGCAACACCAAGATCCTTCATGTCGAATTTAGAGAACAATTAGATCTTCAAATCATGGATAACTTCTTTGTCATTTCAAACTAGCAACATATCATCCACATACAAGATCAAATAAATAAAACGACCACCAATTAATTTAAAATACACACAATGATCCTCTTTTCTTATGGTGAATCCAAGTCCCCGTATATAGGTATCGAATTTCTGATACCACATCCTTGGTGACTGTTTTATCCCATATAGATACTTTTTTAATCTGCATACCAGTTATTTCTTACCCTTCACTGCAAAGCCTTTAGGTTGCTTCATGTACATATCCTCTTCTATATCCCCATGAAGAAATGTTGTCTTCACATCCATGTGTTCTACCTCAAAATCAAATGTAGCAGCAATAGATAAAAGTAATCTAATATAAGTAAACTTGGCAACATGAGAAAAAATATCACCATAATAAATTCCTGACACCTGGGAATAACATTTTTCTACCAACCGAGCTTTTTAGTTCCCCACCTTGCCTTCTGCATTCATCTTCTTCTTAAACACCCATTTTCTCTCGATGGGATTCCTTCCAGCTGGCAACTCCACCAGATCCCTTGCCTCATTTTTTTTGCAAGGATTCCATTTCATCAACCATTGCCTCCTTCTAGAGTTTTCCATACTCTGAATTCACTACCTCCTTAACATTTTTGGGATCATCATCAGTGATATTTAAATAAAAATTTAAACAAAAATCAGATGGACTATACCTTTATGGTTGCCTTTTTTTCCCGAATTGATCTTCTCACAGCTAGAGTTTGTGGCTCTTTCTCTTCTGAATCTTGTTCTGTTGTAGAGTTTGATTCATCCTCATTTAGCTCAAACTCTATCTTCTCAGGTTCCTTTGGTATGACTTCATGTTTAACAACATCTTTCACCTCTCTAAAAACCACATCTCGATTGTACACAAATTTCTTTTTTTCTGGGTTCCAAAGCTTGTAACCTTTTAAACCATCCTTATACCCAATAAAGATGCACCTTTCAAAATTATTATCCAACTCAGTCCCTTTCTCCTTTGGAACATGTAAATATGCATCACATCCAAATACCCACAGATGTGAAAGAGATGGTTTCTTACTAGTCCATACCGCATGTGGAGTCTTGTCCTTCAATGTTGATGAAGGTGATATGTTAACCAGGTAACATGCAGTCTCCACTGCCTCTGCCCAGAATTCTTGCCCTAACCTGGTACCACTGAGCATGCTTCTTGCCTTTTCCATTAGCATACTATTGATTCGTTCTTGAACTCAGTTTTGTTGAGGTGTGTATGGAGTATTATTTTTCCATGATATACCACACTTGTTACAGAACTCTTCAAATTACTTCTTGCAAAACTCTCCACCATTATCTGTCCTCAACACCTTTATCTGCTTCTCTGTCTGGTTTTCCACCAAAGCCCTAAATTCTTTAAATATGTCAAAGCCTTTAGAGTTGTTTCTCAAGAAATATATCCATGTATTCCTTGGGAATTAACATATGAATGAAACATAGTACATACTTACCCAGTGATGGAACCAAAATAGATCCAAACACACCACTGTGCACAAGCTCTAATATCTTGTTCACCCTCTTAGCACCAGAAGGAAAACTCACCTGATTCTGCTTCCCATATACACAATGTTCACAGAAATCAAAATCCAGAGAGCAATTAGACATGCCTTCTACCATACCATTACCATGCAATATCTGAAGGCCCTTCTCGCTGATATGTTCAAGCCTTTGATGCCATATAATGGTTTTTTCTCCAAAGACCGCTAGGATTTCTGCTCCACTTTCAGGAACCACAAAACTATTGCACCCATAAATAACAATGTTACACTGAAGCTTGTACAAATTTCCAATCTGAACTCCTTGCATTAATACCAGTTCTCCTCGAACCATCTTGCATGTATCTTTTTCGAACACTGTTTTTACACCTGCATCATCCATCTTGCTATGGCCAATGTAGGAATATGCAGAACATCGAGAAGTGTTCTAATCCTTACACCTTGTAGCTTTAGCATGAATTTTCCATGTCCGACTATTCTGGCCTTCCTATCATCCCCTAATAAGACATCACCACCATCATACTTCTCATACTCGTAGAACTACTCCCTATGGGGAGTGAAGTGAAAGGATGCACATGAGTCAATCAACCATGCCTCGTGATTTACATGTGTATTTGAATAAAGGTGAAATACACATCCCCACCTTCATCTGAGGTGGTATTTTCCTCTGCATAAGGAGCATCATCGGATCCCTTTCCTTTCTCAAGAGCTTTAGATCTGCAGTCCTTTTTGAAGTGCCCTTCCTTTCTGCATTTCCAGCACACCTTTACAAGCTTTCTTGGAGATTTAGATATCCCTCTAGATTTAGATCTCCCACTAGAATTTTTTATTTTTTTTTGTTCTAGCACCTTCCTCGTATAGATAAGGAATATCCATTCTGGCCCTCCATATTTCTCTGTCTCATTTCCTCTGACAGCAAGGCTGAGACATTTTCATCAAAATTCAAGGTATTTGTATTGCTACCTATTGCAATAACCATATTTTCCCACGAATTTGGTAGAGAACACAACAAACTAATGCACTTATCTTCATCTGAGATTATAATATCAACATATGAAAATTTACGTACCACAGTATTGAAGGCATTCATATGCTCTATCACCAAGTCTTCGTCCTTCATCCTCAGGTTATACATCTTTTTTCGTAGGAACAATTTATTCACCAGAGACTTAGATTAGTGCAAAGTCCCTAACTTGACCCACAAAGTCTTTGTAGTAGCTTCCCCAAATACATTCAACAATACCAAATCTGAGATACACAACCGTATTGTGCTCTTTTCCTTCCAATCCAACTTCACCCATTATTCATCTAACATAGCCATTGGTTTAGTACCCGGATCTATCGCGATCCACTAATATTTATCCACCAATAGATCCTCTAACTTGAGATTCTACAACTCAAAACTATGACCATTAAATTTTTCGATCTCTATATTTCCACCACTCGCCATCTTCTTTCACCGCAATAATAAATCTCGCAGATCTCTCACTGAACAAGTTCTGCCACAAGCCCGAGAAAAAAACCCCTCAGTAGAAAAGGTGTCCCCTTGAAGCCGAAACAACTCTGATACCAAATTTAGGTTTTAACAGTGTACATAAATTATCTTCAAACGAATTCTTATAAACAAAAAATAAACAATAGCGAGAACATAAAACATAAAACATATATACACAGATATTTTTCCCCTGGATCCCAAATCGAGACTACCAGCTTGATTTTTCATTATATTCCTTTTAATGTTACAACACATATATATAGAAGCATTCGTAAACCCCAATCCATTAAACCTAGATTAGAACATAACCATAGTTCCCTTAACTAGATCTACAAAATACTAGGGGAAGAAAACCATCATGACTCAAAACCGTGTGCAAACCCATGAACAAAACCATAGGCGGGTTCACCCACCTAAAATAGGGTCCATAAAAAAAATTATTCCTGAGGCATTGCCCCAGACCCCATGGAGGGGGGATATTTCCCCCTGCAAACCCCCCGACAGGGGGGCTGCGGCCCGCGCAAGCCAAGAGGATCTAACGCCCCCCTCTTACCCTCCGCTTTGTGCTTGCTTCTAGTCATGGAAATAATATAACACTGTGTGACAGAAGGATGAAGGCACTACACAATCAACTGAATGAGATCCAATCCATATCTGCTTATGAAATCTTTTAACCACGGCCTTAAAACCCTCAGCCCGCAGTTGAAGCACCCTTAACCACAACCTTTATGTTTTGTGCTCGTGACTGAGGGTCTGATCAACCCGGATCCCTAGTCGAGCCCTGAAGACGGTTTTCCTGTTACCAACTTAACCGTGACCTTGAAAAATCCTGCCTACAATTCTAGCTCAGCTCAGATGCTACCTTCCCATGTCCATCCCCATGGTTATGCCTCAAAACACCTAGATCAGATGCGATACCATGCCAATGATCCCGATACTTTATGCGAGTTTCTCCTGACGTACCTGTGTGAGCTAAAAATAGAAAATATTGACCAATACCAAAAGAGCATGAAGATGATATCATGAGAGAATGTGCAAAAATTATCATGAGGTATCTTCTACTTTGTGAGGGACTTTTTGGGGCTTTGACCGAATCCAAATGAGTTTAGGCCAACCCATAAAAATAATCAAATAATTCATAACTTAACTTCTGCTTAATTGATTGGGGCAATCTATAGGTCGATTTTATTCCTCTCACTACAAGGAAAAGACCCTCTAGCAGAGGTTGTAAAGGAGGTTTTTAGTGTTATAAAATTGACCAAAATTGTCAAAAAAACATTTTATACAACATCTGTTTTTTATAACGAAGGTTTTGGCGAAGATTCTAACAGAATTTCAACACAAATTTAAAAAAATTAGGCAGTCAAAGGTTGTTGCGGATTTTTTTCTCATCGGTGCGCACATAAGGTGTCAACTGCAAACCTACCAAGCACTAGGATGGAAAACAAATTTCATACGCCCCAGGGCGTTTAGCAACAACCCTATGTGTGTCAGCCAGCAAGTCACATCGGACCGATGGAAGGTGCATGCACTCGGTCGTTAAGGTGTAAAATCGCACCAGGCCCTCTAGGTGATAAAACGCACTAGGTCGTTAAGTTATAAAAACGCACCGGTGCGTTAAAGGAAAACCACACTGGTGCATGCAACGCCTATCGGACCGCCTGGGTGGTAGTCGTCGATAAAGTGCATCGGACGTTCTAATTGGTATTGGTATTTTTGTGGTGCCCATAGGTCGTAGAAATGCACCGGTGGAATTATCATACAAACGCATCGGTGCGCAGTAACTAACACACATCGGTGTTCATTTTGTATTTTTTAGAAACATTGACCTGTGACAATGCAATTATTATGATTTTTTAAAATTCATTATTCATCAAAATTCGACACATATCTTATAACATTATTCATATCAATTAAATTTTTATTAGTGCATTTGAATGTGATGTTTGGATTAATTTTTTATATCATATCATCAGATTTCGCATCTCTTCATTATAATATTTAATCATCCATATATTTAATCAGTGGTGTAAGAATTCACAGCGACAATGGAGAACATAGTAGAATAAATTTATATATATATATATATATATATATATATATATATATATATATATATATATATAAGACAGTATTTTTCATACAAAATGGGACAATCATTAGTACCCCTTTGTCTTTCAATTGGGAGACTATGTCCATTACATTTTAAAAAAAAAAATCTGATTTCACAGACAAATATTTCAAAAAATACAATGCCTTGCTTTGATATCCAAACATATTGATCATCAAACTTCGTTGGAACTATTGTCACTGCTCTAACTACTTCCATGGCTTGGGTTATTTTAAGGAATTTTTTGCTCACCGTGTTGATTGTTTTCTTCTTCTTCAAGTTCCATCTACAAACATAAAAATAAACTATAATGAGTGTATATACAATGGTGAGAATAATGAAAATTGCAATATTAAATAATATACATCAATGTAAATCGAAAAGAAATATACCATAGAAATAATTGACTCATGAACTATACACATTCTTTCAAAACCAAATTTCATGCCATCTTTCAACAATTCATTTGATGGCGCAGTTCCATACTTTTTTTCCTGCAATTTTTATAACCCATAATAGGTCATATATTTAATATATAAAAAAATGTTTTATTAATTATAGACGGAGCTAAGTAAAACAAGGTAGATGCTTACAAATTCCACAATTAATTTCTGATATGCCAACTTATATTAACAACCCATATTTAACCCAATGTCAACCAATTCTTCTAATGGTTCTTCTTTGGATGTTAACACCTGTTTGAAAACATTCAATGATGATTGTTGTAAAACAACTTAAAATATACAAAAATGAAATCTAGTTAAGTTGTTATAAGGAAGTAACAATTACTCACAAAGATAGATATCAACCCTTTTCTTCCTTGTCGTCCTGTTTTATGTGTTGAATGGGTTCCATTTTATTTTATTTTCTGCAAGAAAATACAGTGAAAATTAATTTTTAATGTTAAATTAGTTATTTATTATACCTAATCGAAAAATTCAATGATTACATATTACATTTGAAGCACGTTTTTGTTGATATGGCTCCTCGTGTGATGCAATTATGTCCATTTATTTGACCATCTCCTTGTACACCATTTTGGACATTCCTACTAACATATTTTTGATATCAGCTCGTTCATCCTTCTAGATTTTCATAATCTTCTTGAAAATGTAACATGACAATAAACTATTTAATTTTTACATTGATATATGAAAAGTAAATATAACAAAAGTGATATTTATAAATGATTGCTTTCTAGTAATATATACATATAATTCTATAAAAACATTAAATGAATATTACTTTTTCATTCCTTCTTCTTTTTTTTGTACGTTTTTGCTATTAAAAGTCTGACATGTCTCATTGACCAATTCTTTGGAAACTCATTCGTGTAGTTTAAATAAAATTTGGTTCTTGGAATCACTAGATTGATTTTTGTATTTTAAGTGGAAAGAACGTCTATACATTCATTCCACTAGATCCTTCAAATTTTTGTAAAAGTTCCCCCCCTTCGTTAACCTCCAACACCACTCCAGATGAGCTAAGGAGAAATTTGTTTTCATTTTCATGTTCTATTTTTTTTGTTCTTAGAACAACATTCATTTTCTTTGTTGTTGGTCCTTGTAGAAAATTAAACATATGTGAATTAATAGATTGTTTGAAACATGTTATCTAATGTTTTTAAGTATATTATTAATGAAAATTCAAAAAAAAAAACTCATATTGGATCGATAGTATTTTTTTCATTCATCTGATTCATCCTTCTGCAATTTTTCCATCAAAATTTTATGCTCTTCTGGTCTTAGATCGGAAATAATATTATCGAGCTTTGTCATTTTGTGGCTCTGCATAATACACAATAAAAAATACATATTATTTAAACTTACATATAGTTCAAAAATAATACTTTTTGTAAAGAATTTACAAAGAACTTATCTTTTTTCTTTTCTCGATGTGCTATCAGTATTTTTGTTACTTGATCTCTTGTCATCCATTTCTTTATCAATATGAAACCTGTACCATACCATTAATTAATATATTTTATAAATAAATCACATACTTTTCAGGTATAAAAAAAATTTAAAAAATCAAGAAAACGGTGTGCCTTTCAAACAGTACACACCGAAGGTGGTGCTATAGGTTCTTATAAACGCACCACCAAAACAGTATAAACACCATACAGTGCTCTCTGTCAACAAGCAGACCTAGTGAGTTATATGTTAACCGGTGTGTTGTTCCTTGAGAAACAATTTCTTGCTGTGAAAAGAAATCCGTGCTCAAGACATTAAAGATTACGTCACAAAAAAAAGTATATCTGTCCCTGTTCTATAAACCTTCAAACATTAATTATATAATCTTCAAATATTAAACCCATGGAAGGTTCTGCAATTCCATATCCTCCTTATGCTGAAATGAAAGGATGGAAGAAACAAGAAATAAAGGATTTTAATTTGATATGCTGCTTGAAATAGAATCTATCAGTGTAAAATCCTGAAGGAATGAGTAATGATAACGTTAAAATAGAGGAGCGCCCATTAAGGTTTATTTAAATCTTAAATACACATGTATCTAGAGACCTGCAGCTCAAATTACTCTATTTTACTCACAGATATGAAAAACATAATGAAAACTGAGAAACTATTCAGCATAAATAGAATGAAGGAAACTTGCAAAACTTTTCATTAATTCAGTATTCTTCAGTACAAAATTTTAGCTTCAAGGTCCAAAAATCGGAACCTTCATCTTTCTTCAAATTGTCTTTTTATACATTATCACGAAACAGTTTCCAATAATGAAACTGATTCTAACTATTCTAACTAACTCTAACTGCCTAAACTATTAACTATTATAGAGGTACATGCCTCGAAAAAGTCTTATTACATTTGCATAATCCTGAGAAATGACATAATGAGAATTTTTATAACTTCTAATCTAAAGGAACAACTGGTCCTGAAGTGGCAGCAGAATCGACGGCTACTTTTGATTTATCCGTTGGGATCTTTTTTGCTGTGTCAATGGAGAAGATTTTGCATTTTTTCCAAAGTTCACTTTGAGTTGTAGGAGCATTCCTGTTGAATGTGACAGAGCCATCCTAAATTGATCCTTTTCAAGATCCATTACAGTCAATAATCTGGTCTGATCAGCAGCTATGTGATGTTCTGCTTGCACTCCTACATTGGTTTTAATCCTCTGGTTTCTTTCTTCAATCTGTGAAAATATTTGTTTTACTGACGACATCTTTTCTAAATAAAGTTCATGTCCTCTAGGAGAAGAGGGGACATTTTGTTCTTCATTGACATGGAGAGTAAAACCTGGCGAATTGGAAGAGTGATCTTCTGCTAATTTGGTTCTCTTTTCCTCTCTAGGCTCCTCATCATCTATTTCAACAACATTTTCTCTACCTCTTTTGCTTGTCTTTTCCATAATAGCAGGCGTTTGAATGTTGGTTTTTGATGCACTTGTTTCACCTGGATTTGCAAGCTTCTCCTGATCAAGTTTTCTTACATGGGAAAATGCAGCGTATCCATTTTCAATTCTTCTCTGAGAGATTATTGCATGCGGATCATAAGACCATTTTTCTCCTAGCAGCAACTGTGTCTCCTCCAGCATTTTAGAAACTTCATCAAAAGCTTGTCTCGAATTGACCACAAAAGGCCCCACACTCATAGGAAATTTATACATAACACCTTTCTTCATGGGAAGAAAGTGTATCTGATCCACGTTAAGGCTCTGTCTTATGAATTCCAATGCGAAAAGCCGCATGGGTACAAAATTTGGGAGCCTATAGGGCTCAATGATAGCTCCATACAACCTTATCTCTGAATACTCTTCAAATACAAACCAATCTCCAAATCTGCAATTAGGTCCTAGCTGTAGGAACTCCCGGGCTTTTGGTAAGAAGCATGGAGAAAGAACTCCATTCAAGACTTTATAAGCAATAGTCATGAAATGGCTAGCAAACTCAAACAGTCCTGCTTCATTTTCTTCTTTTCTTATCATGTCGGTCCAGAACAGAACTGTTTGTTTATGTTTATTAACATCAACTATATTCAATCCCAAACTCATAAATTCTTCGAAATTATGATATAAAAACAAGTAAACAATCAATGATGGGAATCTGAAAAAACCTGTGAGAGGGAGGGCCATCAATTGAGAATTTACGATTTCCTGCCAGAAAGATGGAATGTCGAGAACCACCCCTGGTTTCATCATCAGCGCGAACATCCCCAAGACTGATTTATCAACTGTCTGGTCATTGTCTTTACCCAAAATCTCCACAATGCAACTAAGAACTGGTCTATACTCAACATTGAACGTTTCCAGGCTAAATTCTTCTCCTTCTAACTGAGCCTCCTTTGAATTTGGTTTCAAGTATGACATGTACAGACTGAATTCTTCATTTGAAAGGTCTTAAAAATAACGAGCCAGTGAATCTTCAGAAAATTGCAGTGATGACTCATTTTCGGGAAAGCACAATGCTTGACGGATCAATTGCGTTGATACCTGTAGAACGTTTTCTCCCTGCGAATTCATTATGAAACATTCACCAGGGTACATTGAGGAGACAAGCCAGGAGATGAACTCATGAAACAAGTGGGTTTTTGGAATACAGGCAGACAAAACACCGGAACTCTTCATGGCCGAAAACACTGGAGATTCCTCAGTGTTTAGGGTCACTTGGTGATACAGCAAGGGATGATTGACAGATGACAGGGTATCGTGAATGTCCCTTTCACTGTCCATGAGAGAACTGAAGCTTGATGAACTGGATAAAGAGGCTCATTTTGCCATGGCTGACAGACGATGAAAACAATACGGGGGTATTGGGTAATGAAAAGGTGGTGGGAGCACGACTCAAAGGGAAAAAGAACCACAATCAAACGAGAATGGGACAAAGAACAATTTAACAGCTAAGAAAAACCATAATAAATGCCGAAATGACGTCACTACGGGGGGTCCGGGAGTACGGCGGAAGACATCGACCTATACCCCCCGTAATGAATCTCAGCCATTGATCACGGCTCACCCAAGATTTTGACCAGTCAACTACGGGGGGTTCGATTTTGATAATTAACGGGCTATTTTCCCCACCGTAATAACTAATCCGGAACCACTCTCCCACGATCACCACTTCCGCTCGGGAAGTGGTTTGAACTTTAAGCTCGAAATAAAACATGTATTTCAATAAAGTTTAATAATCATCGAGCTTTGAAACGCTTCTTTTAATGAGATAGTATAAAAACCTTATGCTATAACATATGTTTTTTTTATTTTCTAATTTTTTTGTATTTTTGATACTCGAAATAAATATTGAAAAGGATATGCGGATATGATCCACAACATCTGGCTCCACCTGGGGATAGTGTTTTTGCCACGAAACACTAAGAACCTGCAGATCAGTGCCTTCACTTCGGGCATGGAGTCACATATTGCTTGGTGGAAAATGTACAATGATCACACCGGATATATACAATGATGGTGAAACATCTTCTTTAGTGCCGGAAGTAATGCTTTAGATATTTCCCATTCACAGGCATATCTAATACTTCTCCTTCAAGATTTTCCAGCATGAAAGTGTTATTCATCCTGACTTCATTGATTTTGAATGGACCATACCACAAAGGATCAAATTTGTCATGTTTCCCTTTGTCCTCCCTTCGTACATCCCATCTCAATACTAAGTCTCCCTTCTGAAACATGATTTCTTTTGCTTTCCTGTCAAATATTGTCTTCATCTTCTGCTGATAAGTGAGCAAGTTGTCCCGAAATTTATTTATGTTTTCACTTAGTTCCATCACATTGTTCATTCTTCTGATCATAGCATTCGGTTCTACTTGAGCATCTTGGAGGAAGGAAATCACAAGTTTCACCAACTGGGTGGGAAAAAATGCTTGAGTACCGTATACGAGCTCATAAGGAGACTTGCCCGTAGACCTCCTAGTAGTCATCCTTGTTTCCCATAGAGAAAAAACTAACTTTTTATCCCAATTCTTTTGATTTTCATTGATTTTTTTCTTCAGAATTCTTACCAATGTTTTGTTAGAATATTCTGCCAAGTCGTTCCCCTGTGGATGATAAGTTGTAGAATGAGACAATATCACATTGTAAGTCTGACATAAATTAATGAACCTTAGTGAGCCGAAAACTTGGGCATTATCTGTCACAATCTTTACTGGACATCCAAACCTGCTAAAGATATTTTCTTCTAAAGACTTCATAACAAGCAAATCATTTGCCTTCCTAGTGGGGATTGCCTCCACCCACTTTGTAAAATAATCCGTAGCAGTAAGGATTCACTTAAATTTCCCACTGGATGGTGGATTGATTTTCCCAATGAAATCCAATCCCCATTGTCTGAAAGGTTCTTCAACAAAAACAGGGAGAAGAGGCAATGGAGCTAACTTCTTCTTCTCTGCAAATACCTGGCATTTTTGACAATTCCTGACTGCTTTATAAACATCAGAAAAAATAGATGGCCAATAGAATCCTGATTTAAAAACTTTATGAGCAGTTACCTTCCAACTATAGTGTCCCCCGCACAAGCATTCATGATGTTCTTTTATTAGCTCTGGAACTTCCTCCTCTGTCAAACACAGCAATAATACACCAGCAGGATCTTTCCAATATAAATTTGCTTCGATTATGACATAAGGCTGAGCCTTAAGTTTTAAAGCCCTGTATTTAGTTCTATTAATTGAAGGGGGGCAAGAAAGAAAGCATAAATAATGAACAATATCCTTATACCAATCCGAGCAGAGAAATTTATACTTAATTGCTATCTTTGACTGATTATCACCTGTTTCTCCAACGACTTCATCCACAGGGGCCAACAAATTAATTCCCAATGCTTGGAAATTTGACTCTGTCAATAAATTGGCCAATCCCAATCCTTTGACCAGTTTAGTTGGTTTTACATCCAGTTCATATTCCTGGATTTTAGCAATCCATTTTCCTCTTTTTCCTTCCACATCACTCTGTCCTAGGACATCCTTTACAGCTGAATTGGGAACATATGCTAAGATTTGAGAATGAAGTATATAAGTTCTAAAAGCTTTCAATGCTTTCACCAGAGCGTAAACTTGTTTCTCCAATATATTATATTTCAATTCTGCATCTCGGAGAACTTTACTAAAATATGCTACAGGTTGTTCGTGCTTTTCTTCATTTCTCTGTAACAACACAGCTGCAATCGTCGAGGGAGATGCAAAGGAGAAAATTTGAAATGGCTTCAAATAATTCGGACTGATGAGAACAGGCGCTTCCTTTAAAGCTTCTTTAATCCTTTGGAAATATTCTCGCGCTTCTTTGTCCCACTTCACTTCGGCATCCTTTTTCAACATGTCGGTTATCTTTTTGACGATTTTTGCGTAATTGGGAACGAATATTCTTAGAAAATTAATTTTTCCAAGAAATCTCTGAATATCTTTTTTGCTTCGGGGCAGTGGAATGGATTGTATTGCTTCAACCCTCACTGGATCTATTTTCACACCTTGTTTTGAAACAATATGACCCAACAGTTTTCCTTCTTCCAGGGCAAACAGAGATTTTTTAGGATTCAACGATAACCCATACTTTCTACACTTCAGGAAAGCTTTCTGCAAATGCTGCAAGTGTTCTTCATCAGAATTTGAAAAAATTGTGACATCATCCAAATAAATAACTACAAATTGATCTCCAACAAATGCAATATCCATCGCTCTTTGGAATGTAGCTCCTGCATTCATTAGTCCAAAGGGCATCCTAGCATACATGAATGTTCCCCATGGCGTAGTGAAAGCATTTTTCTTCTGATCTTCTTTCTCCACAGCCACCTGGTTATACCCTGAAAAGCCATCCACCATATATAGTCTATAAGCTCCAGTCACCTTCTGTAAAACAAAATCCATCTTCGGCAAAGGGTAATTATCTTTCAATGAAGCCCTATTCAAATTTCTGAAATCTACACACAGCCTTATCTCTCCATTTTTCTTTCGGACTGGTACAAGATTGGAAACCCAATCTGAATATCTAAGCGGAACAATTATTTTGGCCTGCAGCAATTTTTTTACCTCCTTTTCGATCAGAGCCAACAACAATGGATTGATTTGCCGGAGCTTCTGTTTATGCGGCTTGACTCCATCCTTCAGTGGGATTTTATGTTGTATGATACTCTTATCATATGTCTTCAAATCATCATAAGACCACGCAAATACATCTTGGAATTGTTTGAACAAATCTACGTACCTTTATTTGTAGTCCTTCGAGACCCCTTTGAACAATTTGATCATTTTAAGCTCCTGTTGAGTCCCTAAATTGCAATATTCCACCTGCTCATCTTGGTTTGCTTTCTTCTAATTTACTGCAACGTCGTTTGCATCAAACAGTCTTTCCAGAGGCACTAAGCCTCTTGGAAAAGCATTGTCTTTCAACTGAATGATTTCCTGACCACCAATCTTCTTTTTAAGAGTCTTACCATCCAATTCATCTTCATCAGTTTCCAAATCAATCTGATGATCTTCAAAATCCTCAATCATCAACAGGAAGTGCTTAATCTGTTCATCATTCTCAAAGACCTGCCAGTGTTTAATATTGTCAGGAATTGAAGGTCTATGTCTCATCTCAATTTCATACCTTAGTCTCGGACTGATCGGAGGCTTGAATGTACTTGCTGCAACCGCCAAAGAATCAGCCATTCTATTTTCTTCCCTTGGAACAAACTGTAAGTTGAAGGCTTCAAATTAATTTTCGATCAGATCCCAAACCTCATTCTGATATGCTCTTAACCTGGGATGTTTAGTTTGACATAAATTCTTGATCTGTCTTATAATTAATTCTGAATCTCCAAACACATTCATAGACTGAATTCCCATTCGCTTAGCTGTCTGCAACCTAATGATTAATGCTTCATATTCTGCAACATTATTAGTGGACTCAAACTCCAATTTGAAAGAAAAAGGCACAAGGTTGCCTTCAGGAGAAACAAAAATGAAACCAGCTCCAATGCCTTCTTTGGAAAGCGCAAAATCAAAATAACACTTCCATAGCTTGTTCGAATGCAGCTCCTTATGTACAATTGCTGAAGGAAGCTGCCCTTGCGATTCTTCAGCAAATTCTGCATCTTCATGCAACATGAAGCAAGAGAGGTCATCCTTCTCTTGGCCATAAATTGGTGAATTACCTGCATCTTTCTTGGTAGTAGTTTTTTGAAATCTAGTCTCTCTATACAACCTCCTCTCTTCACCATTGAAAACGGGAATGATAGCATATGTAAAATCTAGCTTCAAAACTCCTCCAAGCTTTGCCCCCCATGATCTAGATAATAACATACCAAACCTGGCAGGAATATCTGCCACTACAACATCCATCATAATGCTTTTGGCTGGGATTTGAGCCAATGTAACAACCATATCCTTAATCAGACCCACACACTTTACCCTTTTTGATTCAAAAGAGTAAAGATCTCGATATGGCTTGGTGATTTGCAAATTCAACTCTTTCATCACACACAATGACATCAGATTGTGGGACACACCAGAATCTAGCGTGCAGTTATGTAGAACAAAATCATGTAACAGAAGTGATATATAAAAAGGAGGGACAGATGAATCTACCTCTTCAACATGAGGTCCAAATGTAACCACTGGTTTCTCTTCCTGCAGATTTATTATATCACCTACTTTATCAGACTGAGATAAATTGATAAACTCGGAAATCTCTTTCTTATAGCCAGGTGTTTTCATTAACTCAAGAAGAGGTACTTGAATCTTCACTTTCTCCAACTCTTTCGACAAACTGAAAGTTTGATTTGATTTTGTCAACTTTTCAGGTTCTTCTTGATCTTTCTTGGAATTTGAGTTTTGATTAGAAACAGTAACCACTTTCTCCAAAATATTAGAATCTCTAACTTTTTTTTTAGAAGCTTCTACTTGCTGCTTTTCCTTCTCTTTTTCTTCGTTCATGGGCTTTTTCCCCTTATATGTTTTCTTAGTTTGATCTTTCTGGAATGGAGTCGCCATTGGAGCAGGTGCTACTTCTGATTCTTTTTCTTCATTGTCTTGAGTCCTTAGTCTCTTCTTTGACCTCAAATCATACTTTTTATGCAACTCGGATTGCATGAAGTCTGTGAACTGTCTGCAGTAATCATCCATCTCTTCTTGATCAAATGAAAGATCATTTTCTTCCACTTCTTCTTCTTCAACTTCTTCTTCTGTTTCATCGTCTTCCATATACACAGCAGAAATTCGAGCATCATCCTCTCTCTCATCATCATCATCTGCTGAACGGGACGGGGCTGCCTCTATGTACAAAGGTGCTTGCACCTGATCTAGATCTTTCTTCTCTCTTTGCAAAATCTGTAGAGGCTGTTTTTTAAATTATGGATTAAAAACCCCTCTGTTCTGTCTTGCAGGCTTACTATCTATTTCCAATTTCACCAATTTATTGGACAGATTTTTTATAACCTTAGTCATATCATCAATTCTTTGTTCTTGAGCCGAGGTTTCTTCTTTAGCTTTTCCTTTATCTTGGACTTTACCAGCAGCAAACATATTAGCCTCAATCTCCAGAGCATCAGTTTGAATCTGCTCCAATGTAGGTGACCTCATTTCCCTCAATGTGAAACTGAATTCTGGTTCAAAAGCACCAAAAAAAACAACCCTTGCTCCAATAGGAGGGGGTTTCATTTCAACAAGAAAACTATTATACAATTTATTAAATATTTTCACAAAATCTTTCATGCTTTCATCAAATTTCTTCTTTATTGCATTGAACTCTGTCAAAGAATAGCCATGGTCCCTTTTTTCACCCCATCTCTCAATGAAACGTGTTTCTAGGGTATACCAATCATTTATGGTACCATTAGGCAATCCTTTAAACCATTTCCTTGCCTCTCCACTTAGAGACTGGACAAAAAGTCTCATTACAACGTCCAAATGTTCAACATTTAAATTCTCGGCAAATGTGCAAAACAGGGGCAAGTGTTGTTCTGCAGTTATTTCGTCTTCACCAGTAAATCTAGGGAGTAACTTGAGATACTCCTGAGGCATATCATGCAGTGGTTGGGGTAGATTCAATGGTGCATATCTATTCATCAAGAAAGCAGGGGCTGCAGGGACTGCCATGTTTACGCCCGGGTTAACTGCTCCTTGAGTGGGGTAAAATGAATACCAGTTGTAGGAGAGGATGAATGAGGTGGAACAACTGATATAGGAGTTGGAGTATGAACGACTGCAGAAGAGCTGGCAACTATATGGGGCTGAGTTTATGTAAAAGGAAAACACACAAACTCCAAAGATTGCTCTTCTAATGTGGGTTCTTGAAAACGAACGGGTGATGGTGACGACTCTTCTTCCGAGAAAGTGAGTTTCTTGGAAGCTTTCTTGGATATAAAAGTGCGTGAACTGCTGCCTGGTGCGAGCAGCGTAGTTTCTGGTGTATCAAATATTTTTAGTTTTTGGCCCTTCTTTGAAACAAGCTTCTCAGGATCAGACAAAACAAGAACGGTTTGCTGAGAGGAATCCGACCTCGTGTGAGGTTTCTTGGGAGCCAGAGCTATTTTCAAACAAACACAGCGTACTATTTCCTCCTCTCTGAACAACCAGAGGAAATGTAAAACAAAACCCAGGGAAAATCTTCGAATCTTCGGTCCCCGGCAATGGCGCCAATTAATGTTGTTCCTTGAGAAAAAATTTCTTCCTGTGTAAAGAAATCCGTGCTCAAGACATTAAAGATTATGTCACAACCCAAAGTATATCTGTCTCTATTCTATAAACCTTCAAACATTAATTATATAATCGTCAAATATTAAACCATGAAAGGTTCTGCAATGCCATGTCCTCCTTATGCTGAAATGAAAAGATGGAAGAAACAAGAAAGAAAGGATTTCAAATTGATATTCCGCTTGAAACAGAATCTATCAGTGTAAAATCCTGAAGGAATGAGTAATGATAACATTAAAATAGAGGAGCGCCCATTAAGGTTTATTTAACTCTTAAATACACATGTATCTAGAGACCTGCAGCTCAAATTACTCTATTTTACTCACAGATATGAAAAACATAATGAAAACTGAGAAACTATTCAGCATAAACAGAATGAAGGAAAATTGCAAAACTTTTCATTAATTCAGTATTCTTCAGTACAAAATTTTAGCTTCAAGGTCCAAAACTCGGAACCTTCATCTTTCTTCAAATTGTCTTTTTATACATTATCACGAAACAGTTTCCAATAATGAAACTGATTCTAACTATTCTAACTAACTCTAATTGCCTAAACTATTAACTGTTATAGAGGTACATGCCTCGAAAAAGTCTTATTACATTTGCATAATCCTGAGAAATGACATAATGAGAATTTTTATAACTTCCAATCTAAAGGAACAACTGGTCCTGAAGTGGCTGCAGAATCGACGACTACTTTTGATTTATCCGTTGGGATCTTTTTTGCTGTGTCAATGGAGAAGATTTTGCATTTTTTCCAAAGTTCACTTTGAGTTGTAGGAGCATTCTTGTTGGATGTGACAGAGCCATCCTAAATTGATCCTTTTCAAGATCCATTACAGTCAATAATATGGTATGATCAGCAGCTATGTGATGTTCTGCTTGCACTCCTACATTGGTTTTAATCCTCTGGTTTCTTCCTTCAATCTGTGAAAATATTTGTTTTACTAACGACATCTTTTCTGAATAAAGTTCATGTCCTCTAGGAGAAGAGGGGACATTTTGTTCTTCATTGACATGGAGAGTAAAACCTGGTGAATTGGAAGAGTGATATTCTGCTAATTTGGTTCTCTTTTCCTCTCTAGGCTCCTCATCATCTATTTCAACAACATTTTCTCTACCTCTTTTGCTTGTCTTTTCCATAATAGCAGGCGTTTGAATGTTGGTTTTTGATGCACTTGTTTCACCTGGATTTGCAAGCTTCTCCTGATCAGGTTTGCTTACATGGGAAAATGTATCGTATCCATTTTCAATTCTTCTTTGAGAGATTATTTCATGCGGATCATAAGACCATTTTTCTCCTAGCAGCAACTGTGTCTCCTCCAGCATTTTAGAAACTTCATCAAAAGCTTGTCTCGAATTGACCACAAAAGGCCCCACACTCATAGGCAATTTATACATAACACCTTTCTTCATGGGAAGAAATTGTATCTGATCCACATTAAGGATCTGTCTTATGAATTCCAATGCGAAAATCCGCATGGGTACAAAATTTGGGAGCCTATAGGGCTCAATGCTAGCTCCATACGACCTTATCTCTGAATACTCTTCAAATACAAACCAATCTCCAAATCTGCAATTAGGTCCTAGCTGTAGGAACTCCTGGGCTTTTGGTAAGAAGCATGGAGGAAGAACTCCATTCAATACTTTATAAGAAATAGTCATGAAATGGCTAGCAAACTCAAACAGTCCTGCTTCGTTTTCTTCTTTTCTTATCATGTCGGTCCAGAACAGAACTGTTTGTTTATGTTTATTAACATCAACTATATTCAATCCCAAACTCATAAATTCTTCGACATTTTGATATAAAAACAAGTAAACAATCAATGACGGGAATATGAAAAAACCTGTGAGAGGGAGGGCCATCAATTGAGAATTTACGATTTCCTGCCAGAAAGATGGAATGTCGAGAACCACCCCTGGTTTCATCATCAGCGCGAACATCCCCAAGACTGATTTATCAACTGTCTGGTCATTGTCTTTACCCAAAATCTCCGCAATGAAACTAAGAACTGGTCTATACTCAACATTGAACGTTTCCAGGCTAAATTCTTCTCCTTCTAACTGAGCCTCCTTTGAATTTGGTTTCAAGTATGACATGTACAGACTGAATTCTTCATTTGAAAGGTCTTAAAAATAACGAGCCAGTGAATCTTCAGAAAATTGCAGTGATGACTCATTTTCGGGAAAGCACAATGCTTGACGGATCAATTGCGTTGATACCTGCAGAACGTTTTCTCCCTGCGAATTCATTATGAAACATTTACCAGGGTACATTGAGGAGACAAGCCAAGAGATGAACTCAGGAAACAAGTGGGTTTTTGGAATACAGGCAGACAAAACACCGGAACTCTTCATGGCCGAAAACACTGGAGATTCCTCAGTGTTTAGGGTCACTTGGTGATACAGCAAGGGATGATTGACAGATGACAGGGTATCGTGAATGTCCCTTTCACTGTCCATGAGAGAACTGAAGCTTGATGAACCGGATAAAGAAGCTCATTTTGCCATGGCTGACAGACGATGAAAACAATACGGGGGTATTGGGTAATGAAAAGGTGGCGGGAGCACGACTCAAAGGGAAAAAGAACCACAATCAAATGAGAATGGAACAAAGAACAATTTAACAGCTAAGAAAAACCATAATAAATGCCGAAATGACGTCACTACGGGGGGTCCGGGAGTACGGCGGAAGACATCGACCTATACCCCCCGTAATGAATCTCAGCCATTGATCACGGCTCGCCCAAGATTTTTACCAGTCAACTACGGGGGGTCCGATTTTGATAATTAACGGGCTATTTTCCCCACCGTAATAACTAATCTGGAACCACTCTCCCACGATCACCACTTCCGCTCGGGAAGTGGTTTGAACTTTAAGCTCGAAATAAAACATGTATTTCAATAAAGTTTAATAATCATCGAGCTTTGAAATGCTTCTTTTAATGAGATAGTATAAAAACCTTATGCTATAACATATGTTTTTCTGATTTTCTAATTTTTTTGTATTTTTGATACTCAAAATAAAGATTGAAAAGGATATGCGGATATGATCCACAACACGGTGAACGATTAACACATACATAAATTAATAAAAACAATACGCGCCCAGTGCACTATTTTAAACAGGGTGCATCAATTCAAAAAAATCCATTTTTTTTTAAATCGTGCAAGGGCCGACATGGATTGGGATCTGACTCTGCAAGTGGTCCCACGGGTTAGATGTCATGTGCCCATATATATAGCAATACAAACCCTATAAATGTAAAATTAAAATCCCTAATTGTGAAGTCACAGAAACAAGAAGAAGAAAGGGTTTAATATAAGAATGGATTTTTTTTGTTTTTATTGTTTTTTTCTGAATTTTTTTTGAAGTCACGGAAACAAGAAGAAGAAAGGGTTTAATGTAAGAAAGGATTTTTTTTTTGTTTTTTTTCTTCTGAAAATGCATAGTAAAATTTAAAATTTTTACTATGCATGTATTAAATCCAATAGAAACTATAAAAAAACAATTATTACAGTAAAATTTAACAATTTTACTATACTACAGGGTTTTTTGTTTCAAATTCTGATTCTCTGAATAGTGTTGTTGTTTGAAAGTATTTGCTGCTCCACAGTGCTCTCATGCTCTCTTGCTTCAGGTATGTCTCTCATGCAAATCCCTCCCTGAAATTTTTTGCAAAAATAATGAATAGATTTTACTATTTAAATAAATTTTTATGAAATTAGATTTTCGAAAATAATTTTCCGCCCATTTTTCAATTTACCATTTTTTTTCAATTTAAAAAAATAAAGTTGTGCTTTTTTTATTTCCGAATATTTAGTGTGTTTGTTAACTAACCGCATCGATGCATTAGTTAATAACACTGCACCAGTGCACAGTGACTAAAACATACTAGTGCGGTTAACTGTACATTAGCACCGATAACAATAAGTCCATTTATAAGGCAGCGAAATTACTTTTAGGTATGTATAGCAAAATTTATTGTTGATTTTTCTCAAATGCAGGGAGAAAATATCATAATTATATCAAATGGACAATTCTTCAAAATCCAGCTCGTTCCATAATATTTCTCAAATTCCATCTCAGAGTTCTCCCTATCCATCTCCAGACGTAATATTTACTTCAAATTTTATTTATATTTTCATTATCTAATTGAATTTATTTTTTTATCCATGTCAATTAACTGAATAAAATTAATGTTTACAAATTTTCAGGTTCATGCAGATTCAGAATCAATTTTAGATGCACAAAATATTCAAACAACTCCAAAACTTCGAAAGCTCTTATAAGGAGCAACATACCGCAAGGCACATTTGGTAGATGAAAATGGACAGTCGCTTCACCCTAACAGTTGTAACATTTCATCTTATAACCACAATCCTGGGACAATGATGGTAATAATAATTGTTTAGTATATTAATGTAATTATTTCAACACCAAACCAATTAATCATACATTGTCGACGTGCTAACTATTTGATATCACTGATTTTGTACTAATCATGTTCAAATATATTTTTTGAAATTATTAGGATTCTATTAATGATGAGCGGCCTACCTACCATCTTTTGTTGCACCCCACGACAATGTCAAATTGAGAGAAGGTTGAATTAAGAGAAAAAATCGAAGAGGAACAATACCAAGAATGGTTGAATCAACCACCTATTCAATTCCCACTACGTCCAGATTCACCAATTAGGAATTACTACAACAATAGTAGATCTTCACAAGCTGGCAATGGAATCAATCAAATAGAGGTTGGTATGGATGATTACTTAAGGGATACGACTGCCATGGACACAATGTTATTAGATGCATTCCAGAACGATAATCAACTAGGGGATGATCCTCATATCGTTGATACCTTTTTCGAAAGCCTTAAATTTTCTTCCACCACCCCTCTCTTTGGACCTGGAGATCTGTCAAAGTATACCTAGTTGGGGACAACAATGTTACTGTACAACTTGAAAGCAAAGTTTGGCTTGTCGAATGCATGTTTCTCAGAAATTTTGAGGTAACTGACCATCAAGTCCTCCCTTATATTTTGAGAAATATAATAACACAATTAACATTACAAATGGTCAATTGTATGAACGTTAATAATTATATCGGCATTAATGTACATTTAATATTTTCCGTGACCAAATATAATTTATTCAAAGATAAGGTTCTTCCGAGTGATAATGTCTTGCCTGGTAGCTGCAAAGAGGCAAGGAAATTGTTGAAAATGTTGGGCGTTGAGTACATATCATATCATGCATTTCCAAGTGATTGTATTCTATATAGAGGATAATATGCAGACAAAGACATATGTCCGAAATGTGGGCATGACAGGTATGATAAATAAAAAAAGAAGGGTAAATCATGTGGTCCTCCATTTAAGATATTGAGGCACATGCCCATAATCCCAAGGATTAAAAGGCTCTTTCGTTGTAAATAATTATCTATGTTGCATGGATGGCATGCCTCATACAGAAGTGAGTTGGGATTTATGTGAATCCCAAAAAATTCAATAGCCATGAATCGTATAGAGGATACATGGCCCAAAATATTCAAGGATGAAGTACGAAGTCTACGACTCAGCATAGCCATGGATGGCATCAACCCATATTCCATCCAGAACACCAACTATTCTATTCGGCTTGTAGTAGTGATCAATAAAAATACCCCCCCATGGTTCCCCATGAAGAATGAACATCTTATGTTGGCTCTCATAGTCCCTGGTAGAAGAAAAGTGAATAATATGGATGTCTACTTACAACCACTGGTAGATGAATTGAAGAAATTATGGGATGGTATAAATGTATACGATGTATCATGACCAATCGCAACAAAGAGGATTTTTATGTTATATGGCATATGTGCTTACACGACACATGATTATCTAGGCCTAGGAGTTTTCTCTGGAAAATTACATGTTTATTGATTTTTTTATATACATAACATTATTCTTTTGCATATTAGTTATTTAATTCCTTGTAATTGTTATGATCTTCATGATATTATTTAACATGACATGCACGGTGTATACAATAATTTCACAGGTCTTGTAACAAAAGGGTATTTTGGCTGTAAATGTTGTCGACCTTCTCTGAAAGCTAGATGGTCCAACGACCTATGAAAGCCAGTGTATGACTGCTCCAGGGTATTCCTCCCAGGAGAACACCCTTATAGAAGAGCAGCATCCACTTTCAATGGTAAACGAGAGAGAACGCAAAGGCCTCCAATAACAACACCAACTAAATGGATTAGAGCATATGAGAGAGAGAAGGAGAAGGATTTCATAGAAATGTTCGATTCAAATGGGGAGGCTATGTTAGATGATCCAGAATTATTCAACACCTATGTTGAGAAATTGTCCATTGGGATGAAAAGGAAATCTATCTTTTATAACCTCCCATATTGGGAGCATCTTAATATTACCCACTTATTAGATCCCATGCATATATTTAAAAATGTTTCATCTTCTTTATGGTGTCACATATCATCGAAAAAAAGTGACACATTAGTTTTTAGGAAAGATAGTATTACTTCAAAAACTAAAAAGAAACATTGGCAAAGACAATTAGAAAGTACAAGATCAGAGGCAGGCACTCGTCCCTCTAATTGGTATTTCAAAGAAGGTGATGTCCCATGGATTTTAAGAAAACTATGATATTTTTCTGGAAAAGGAAGTTATTATGGGTGTGAGGGTGGCATCTTCATATGGATCTTCACTACGGTGCTACTTCACCATGGATGACCATTTATCGGGGTTGAAATCGCATGACCTAGGACGTGCCATATCTAAATTATATACATTTGTACATTGGATCACATCAAAGTAGATTCATATGGCTAACATTGCACGGTGGCCTCAAGAGATAGTTGAGATTGTTTGTATGTTTGAGAAGGAATTGCCGACGAGTTTCATGGACTTGCAGGTTCATCTTCTAATCCACCTAGTAGATGAGGTTGAATTAGTTGGGGTGGTTTCTTGTTGTTGGATGTTCTTCTTAGAGAGGTACATGGAGAAATTGTGTTGAATTTTGCAACAAGAAATAGTGAAATTGGCATCCAGAAACAACATGACAACACCTACACTAGTGTCGGACCACAAGTCGTGTAGTGATGGGTCCTAGCGATACATTCAATGTGCAATTCAATTTATTTAATAAATTTTAAATGTGTCAAATTTAATTATCCCTTAATTAAATTGGACAATAAATTGTAATCTTATTCCATAAATGTTGAAAATGCAACAAGATGATGGAGCTTAGTGAAATGAAGTCGCCTTCACTAAGTGGGCCCGCGGGCTATTTTTGGCGCAAAGTCTATTTTTAGACATATGGATCATGGTCTATGAGTTGCAGGATGCTATTTATGGATGATTGGTCGAGTTGGTAAAAATAGATGAACCTCTATTTTTAGACATTGGGCAGTTTCTATTTTTAGACTGCCGGGCTAAAAATAGATCAGTCAAATATTATTAGCCCTTAATAATATTTGGACTATAAACATTATCTTATCCTCTTGGAGCACTTCAGTTTGATGCCTGGATGTGGCACATGCAGCTGACAGAAGGAATTACGCTATTCCTAGGGTTTGGTTGAGCTATTGCATGGTTGACTTCAGTTAGAACTCATGTGGCAGAGTTTGGTGGAGTTGATGAGACAGTTGATGGAGTTGTGTTCGGTTTAACTTAGTTGAACTAGTTGTATTTAGTTTAACTGGCTAATACACTAGAGATGAGTTGTGTGAATTAATTATTAATTAATTCACTAATTATTAACTCATTATTCAACTAAAGAACACATCAGTTAACACCAGTGCATGGACAGTTCAGTGAAGACCAGTGGAAGAGATAGGTGAAAGAGCCAGTTTGCTATTAGTTGTGACATTAGTTGTGCATGAGATTTGCACAAGAATTGGAGGATATTGAAAATGAGGATTGCACAGATCAAGCCAAGGAGATTCGAACTTGGATCTCTCATTACACCAACTTGGATTGCGCAGTAGAGGCAGGAAAACAGTGGAGGAGTTTTGAACCCGTGACTTGTTCAAAACTAAGCTAGTTTTTGTGTAACTTCTGGAGATAGTACTGAGTACTTGTGAGGAGTATTGTGCTATGTATTGTTACATGTTCTCTTCTATTATAATATACAAAATAGCTGGGGGTTTTCAGCTATAAGCTTTCCCCATTACATATTGTGTTTATGTGCGCATGCGACTGTTTCTATTTCCGCATATTGATGATCAATTGTAGAAGAGGTTATGTGTTATGCATGAATTCGAATTAGTGTGTGATCAGGATAATATCAGTGGATAAATATTCATTATTCAGCAAATTTCTATATGGTATTGGAGCGAATTGATCATCGGGATCTATTATAGTGATTACAATTTTTATTTCGGTAGACAGAGTCTGTATCGGGCCAGGTAGCCTCTGGATCCATCCTTTCTTTGAAAGGTGATATATCCAGTAAATGCCCCTACAGTCGATCTCTGTGCTAGAAAAATTGTTCTCACAGATCCAGAAGCAGTTGAGTTTTGAGCTTGGAATTCGAATTTTGCAGCAGATTGTTTTCTTGGTGCCGGAGTTGAAATGTCTTTCAACGGTTTGCGACTTGAGTATGCCCTTGAGGGTAGTTCAAATTATGTTGCATGGAAAGACTGGATGGAGGCGGTATTAGATGATAACGGGCTGAAGGAGTTCATAGATATGGATGTCCAAAAGCCTACTGATCCTGCTGAAGTTGAGGCTTGGCAAAAGAAGATGGCGAAATGTCGAAGGATTCTGTTGGAGGGCGTGAAGGATCACATTGTATCCAACCTGCATGGAAAATATTCTCCATATTTGATGTGGAAAGCATTGACAGATCTATTCCAGAGCAAGAGCGACCAAAGGAAGCTGGCGCTCAAGGATAAACTTAGAAACATTAAGATGGAGAAAGGCGACAGTATCGCCAAGTACCTCACGAAGTTCACTCAATGCAGAGATGAGCTGGGAAGTGTGGGGGTGAATGTCGATGATGAGGACTTGGTGGACCTGGCTCTCCTTGGGCTTCCGAAGAGTTGGCATTCCTATCAGGACTCTGTCAATGGTCGGGAGAAGTTGTCGGGATGGGAGCGACTTTGGTCGGATCTCATGCAAGAGGAGATAAGGCGGACTACTAGGGACGGATCTTCATCAAAGGCATCTGATGAAGAAAATTGCGCTTTGGCTACCAAAGAAAAGAAGGGGAAGAGCAAGAAAGCTTCTCAGTCTGGTGCGAAAGGCAAGAAGCAAGACATGTCCAAGGTGAAGTGTTTTCACTGTCACCAGCACGGACACTATGCCACAAATTGTCCGCAGAAGAAGAAAAATAAGAAGGTTGTTGGATCTACAGCGGGAGAGGCATTGGCCTCCCAGTTTGAACTGGATTTTTCACTGATCGCATGCTTGGTCTCAAGTGTGATGGGATCAGTATGGTTCTTGGACAGTGGTGCGTCATTTCACATGACAGGAGATCAGGATCTGTTTTCAGATCTGGAGGAAAAAGATCTTGGAGTGCACATCGAGATGGACGATGATGGTAGATACAGTACGACCGGTATTGGTACCATTTCCTTTGAGAGGGAGTCTAGTAAACCCTTCGTATTGAAGGAAGTATTGCATGTGCCAGAATTGATGAAGAATCTGATCTCTGTGGCGATGTTGGAAGACAAGGGGTACGATGTGGTCTTCAGCGAGGGAAAGGCTTTCCTGCGCAGTAAGAAAACTGCAGAGACCCAGAAGATAGGGGTTCGAGTCAATAACCTTTATCAGTTGCAAGTAGATGGCAGCACAGCAATGGAATGCAAGGTGGAAGGAGTGGTGAGCTGGGATGATGGCGAGTTGTGGCACCGGAGATTGGGCCACCTTCACCATGGAGCCTTGAAGATACTGCAGCAGATTTCTACTGGGCTTCCTAAGGGCACTCTTGCGCAGTCAGATCATTGCAAGGGGTGTACCTTGGGAAAATTTGTGAAAGCCACCTTTCACGAGAAGGATAGTCGCGCCACGACGATCCTTGAGAGAGTTCACACAGACGTGTGTGGTCCTTTCTCAGTAGCTTCGACAGCAAAGCACAAGTACTATGTGATCTTTTTTGATGATTTCTCAAGGAAGTGTTGGATCTTCTTCATGCAGAAGAAGAGCGAGACATATTCAAAGTTCTGTGAATTCAAGGCGCTGGTTGAGAAGGAATTGGGGAAGCATGTGAAGGCTCTTAGGAGCGACAATGGTGGTGAATTCATCTCTGTTGAATTCAAGGACTTTTGCAGCGCAGAAGGGATTCGGAGAGAGCTCATCGCACCCCATAACCCACAGCAGAATGGGGTTGCTGAGCAGAAGAATAGAACGATCGTGGGTGCTGCACGGATGATGTTGCATGATCAGGGCCTACCCCTTCACTTGTGGGCGGAGGCATGCAATACTACAGTGTATGTGCAGAACCGTTGTCCTCACAAGATACTTGGCATGAGTACACCGAAGGAGGTGTTTTCTGGCAAGAGGCCTGACATTTCTCATTTGAGAATTTTTGGCTCACCTGTCTACATGCATGTGACGAAGGACGCCAGAAAGAAGCTGGATCCGACCGCAGAGGTTGGGATATTTGTGGGGCACACTGATATGCCCCACAACTATTGTGTGTATTTTCCATACAGTCGCAAGACTGTTGTGCGACGGGATATCAAATTTCAGGAGGAGAAAGCCATGAAGTGTTCACTTGAGAGGGAGCCACACTTGCATGTAGAAGAGGAGCTATTAGTTCCTAAGGAGGAGCTTCCGGATGTGGATCAGCCACAAGAGGAATTTCATGGAGTGGAAGAGATCACTCATGCAGCGCCAACCAACAGAGGGTGCAAGCGCACTACAGAAGCTGAGCGACTGGCTCAAGATGCAGAGAGGGTTGTAGGACCACCTACAGCACAGCGCAGACAGAGACAATCACCAGACCGGTACACTGGATACATGGCTCTTGTGAGCAAATGTTGTGATGGTGTTCTTCATCCTCTTTCGAGGAAGCTGTGGAGGACCCCGCATGGGTAGATGCCATGGTGGAAGAGCATGATTCATTGTCTAAATAGTGCATGGGAGATTGTCCCATGACCTAAGGGAAATCAGTGGTGGGTTCGCGAAGGATCTACAAAGTGAAGCAGGCGGCTGACGGGAGTGTGGAGAAGTACAAGGTGAGATTTGTCGCCCGTGGCTTCTCACAGATCGAGGGGATCGATTATGAGGAGACCTTTGCACTTGTCGCAAGGTACTCTTCCATACAGACGATCCTTGCTCTCTTAGCGTAGATGGGATGGCACATCCATCAGATGGATGTGAAGACTGCGTTCCTCAACGGAGTCATTGAGGAGGAGGTGTACATAGAGCAGCCTGAAGGTTTCGAGATCTTCAGCAGTGAGTCGCATGTGTTCCGACTCAAGAGAGCACTGTACGGGCTGAAGCAAGCACCTCGTGCTTGGTACACTCGGATAGACAGCTACTTCACCGGGCTTGGATTCTCCAAGAGTGAGGCGGATCCAAACCTGTACCAGATTGTGGTGGAGGGGAAGCTGTTGATCATCGTACTGTATGTGGATGATCTGATTTTGACTGGCGATGAGCAGTTGATACTTTCATGCAAGGAGGATCTTGCACGAGAGTTTGAGATGAAGGACCTGGGCATCCTTCATTATTTCCTGGGATTGGAGATTTGGCAGCGCAGTGGAGGACTGTTTGCTTCTCAGGGCAAGTATGCCCGGGAGATTCTGGAGAGGTTCAACATGCAAGGCTGCAAGCCTGTTGACACTCCTCTTCCTGGTGGTTGGAGGAAGGAGGATGCTACTTCAGCGGAGGTAGTGGATGCCACTGTCTATCGACAGTTGGTGGGGTCGCTTATGTATCTGGTCAATACACGACCCGATATATGCTATGAAGTTAACCAGCTTTCGCAAGCTATGGTTAAGCCTACCAAGCTCTTTTGGAAGGCGGGCAAGCATGTATTGCGCTATATCAGAGGCACATCGGGATATGGTCTATGGTACAGACAGGAGGATGGAGTGAAGCTTTCTGGTTTCACTGATGCAGATTGGGCAGGGAGCTCAACAGACCGGAAGAGCACTTCTGGAGGAGTTTTCAGCATTGGGTCGACAGCAGTTTCCTGGTACAGCAGGAAGCAGAGATCCGTGGCACTCAGTTCAGCAGAGGCCGAGTACATGGCAGCTAGCTTGGCTGCATGCGAGGCTATTTGGATGAGGAAGATCCTCGCCGGATTGTTCAGGTTGCATTTGGAGCCTACAGTGATCTACTGTGATAACCAGAGTTGCATTAAACTCTCGGTTAATCCAGTATTTCATGATAGATCCAAACACATCGACATCAGGTACCATCATATCATAGATTGTGTACAGCGGAGAATCATGTTACTTTCATATATTCCCATGGAGGATCAGGATGCTGACATCTTGACGAAGGCGCTCACCAGGAGAAAATTCAAATTCCACAGAGGCAAGATAGGGGTTGCAGATAATCCATATCTTGTTGAGAGGGAGTGTTGAAAATGCAACAAGATGATGGAGCTTAGTGAAATGAAGTCGCCTTCACTAAGTGGGCCCGCAGGCTATTTTTGGCGCAAAGTCTATTTTTAGACTATGTCTATTTTTAGACATATGGATCATGGTCTATGAGTTGCAGAATGCTATTTATGGATGATTGGTCGAGTTGGTAAAAATAGATGGACCTCTATTTTTAGACATTGGGCGGTTTCTATTTTTAGACTGCCGAGCTAAAAATAGAACAGTCGAATATTATTTGCTCTTAATAATATTCGGACTAAAAACATTATCTTATTCCTCATAAAGACTTCCGCTTTGAGCTACGGATGTGGGCCCATAAATGCCATGCAAGGAATTACGCTATTCCTAGGGGCTCATGGCTATTGCATGGTTGACTTCAGCAAGAACTCAGTGGCGTAGTTTGGTGAGCTAGATTGAGGAGTTGATGGAGTTTGTTCGCTTAACTTAGTTGAACTAGTTGTATTTAGTTTGAACTGTCAATACAATAGAGATGAGTTGTGTGAATTAATTATTAATTAATTCACTAATTATTAACTCATTATTCAACTAAAGAACACACGCCATCAATTGCATGGACAAGCTCAATGAAGACTCAGCAAAGAGATAGGTGAAGGAGCCACTTATTGTTTATTGCACATTTAGTGTTAGTTGTAGTATGATTTGTATTTTTGTACATTGGAGGATATTGCCAATGAGGATTGCGCAGTTAAAGCCAAGGGAATTCGAATTCATTCCAATCCATTCTCTCATCTTGGATTGCGCAGTAGAGGCAGGAAAACAATGGAGGAGTTTTGAACCCGTGACTTGTTCAAAACTGAGCTAGTTTGTGTGTAACTTTTGGAGACAGTACTGAGTACTTGTGAGGAGTATTGTACTGAGATTGTTACATGTTCTCTTCTATTATAATATACAAAATATCTGGGGGTTTTCAGCTATAAGCTTTCCCCATTACATATTGTGTTTATGTGTGCATGCGACTGTTTCTATTTCCGCATATTGATGATCAATTGTAGAAGAGGTTATGTGTTATGCATGAATTCGAATTAGTGTGTGACCAGGATAATCTCAGTTGAACTAGTTGTAATTGTTTGTTTTACTAGTGAGAGATCAAGTGAATTAAATCATATTTAATTCAAATGTAGTGATCGATCATGCAACTGATGATTTAATATTAATAACTTCATGCATGTCAGTTCCAGTGGAGACCCAGTTGAGACAAAGGTTAAAGGGAAGTTGACTATCAGTTGTGATATTAACAAACTATCTAGATGCAGTTAAAACACCACAGGATTTCCCATGATACTTGTGTAGTCAAGGAAGGTTGAAATTCCTAAATAATAGGGATTACATTCCACAGGGATTGTGTGAGCAAGGAAGGCTGAAGACAGACTGATAATTGGCCAAGTGTTGGCTCGATTTTGTTCGGATCAGTGTGAGACAATTGTGAGAATGCAGGAGACACTTGTGAGAAGAGTGCATTGTAATTGTTTCATGATTCCTTGGTGAATATACAATAGAAGATAAAGGGGTTTTGAGCAGCAAGATTTCCCCGGGAAAATATATGTTTTGTGGTTTGATTTTCTTATTTCTTTACTTGTTGTGATTGGTGATCATATTTACTTTCCGCAATTGATTTGTAGAAGGATTTAGTATCTTCCTTTAGTACATTGTTTGATCGGATTGAATCTATTGATATAAATATTGTTTGTATAATTTCTACATGGTATCATAGCACAAGAAATCACTATATTGGAGAAGAAATTTGGTTTGTGACTGAATAGAATTATAATTTTCAAAAGTATTCTTGGTGCGATAGGCGGATGAGGATCGAAATGGATTTCAATACAGAAAATACAGGATGGAGGCAATACTGGAGGACAATGGGTTGAAATAATTCATTGATAATGACATTCCCAAACCCCCTACAGTAGATGCCGCAAATCTTGATGTTTGGAAAAAGAAAGTTGCAAAGGTGAGAATGATCTTATTGGAGCGAGTACGAGACCACATTGTCTCAAGTCTCTATGGAAAAGCGACACCATATGCAATGTGTAAAGCTTTGACATATCTCTTTCAAGGAAGCAATGATCATAGAAAACTGGCACTGAAGGACAAGCTCGGGAAAATCAAAATGGAGAAAGGCGACATCATTCAGAAATATTTAACAAAGTTTTTCCAATGTCAGGATGAGCTTGGGAGCATCATAATTACTATTTTGGATGATGACTTGGTGAGCCTAGCTCTTCTAGGCCTTCCCAAGAGTTGGCATAGTTATTAGGACCCTGTCAATGGGAGGGAGAAGCTGCCAGACTGGGAATGACTTTGGTTGGATTTGGTGCAAGAATAATTCAGGCGGAATACCAGGCATGGATCTTCATCTAAGATCATATGCTTTCACTTTCATGAGCATGGGAACTATGCTTCGAATTTTCCACAGAAGAAGGAAAGCAATAAGGACCCTGCAGTTGCTTCAGGTGAAGCACTGGCTTCATAGTTCGAGCTTGATTTTACACTCATTACATGCATGGCCAGTACTGTAATGGGTTGCATATGGTATTTAGACATCAGTGCCTCATTCCATATGACAGGGAATAGAGATCTCTTAAGTGACTTGGAGGATAAGGACCTTCCGCAGAGCATAGTGTTTGGAGATGATAAGAGGTATAGCACTATCGGCATAGGTAAAGTTACCTTTCAAAGGGAGAATCACTCCCATCTTAGACTAGCAGATGTTTTGCATGTTCCAGGCCTAAGGAAGAATCTTGTCTTTGTAGCGGTATTGGAAGAATGTGGTTATGAAGTAATGTTTATAAAAGGAAAGGTGTTCCTTAAACACATAACCATGATTCAAGTGAAGCAGATCAATGTAAGAGTCAAGAACCTGTATGCTCTCAAGGTTGAGGATGCATGCAAGGCTTTAAGGAGCAAAGAAACGTTTAATGACTTGGTTGTTGAGAGGGAGAAATTATCTCTCAACATGCAACCTTAGAAGCAGTCTCGGAAGTTTGTGGAGTAGCCATAATTGGAGAAGCAGATAGGAGACCGAGTGGAAGAGTCCACTCAAGAAGAGACCTCTGGGAGGCAGAAATTTTGAGCCAGATGGGTAGAGAGAGTACATGCAGCTATACCTCCAGGTGTGAGGTGGGGCGATGTGCGGAGTTAATCCCAAGAAGAAATTTGTGCAGGGTTCATTGAGATGTTGTGTCTCATGGATCAAACCTGGCTACGAGGATCCCAAAATACAACAGTAGTAGGAAGGATCGGTTAGATTGATGCAGTCAAATGTCAGGAAGATAGAAATCAAAGTGACAAGTGTTAGATATTGGAGCGCAAATCAGAGTTGGCAGCAGTGCGGAGTGCATGGATGCAGATGTCAACAACGTAGAGAGTCCAGTAGACATGAGCAGTAGATACCAGTAGTCACAAGACTCTGATGACAAATCCATTATATTTATTTAGTTTTTTGGATTCTATTTAGTTTCATAAGTGTTTCATGCAAGAGTTGCATGTGCGAACAACACTAGAGAAGTGTTGCATGCAATAGTTGCATGTGTGCACAACACTAGAGAAGTTTCGCATACAAGGGTTTCATGTCTCATGCAAGAGTTCCATGTCGCATGCAAGAGTTGCATGTGTGCATGCAAGGACATTCCAAGGTACCAGATCGAGACAGATTGATTCCTTTCTTGTTCAGAGGGAGTGTTGAAGTTTGGAACAAGAAACAGTGAAATTGGCATCCATAAACAACATGAAAACACCTACACTAGTGTGGGACCATAGGTCATGTAATGATGGGTCCTAGCGATACATTAGTGTGCAATTAAATTTATTTAATAAATTGGAAATGTGTCAAATTTAATTATCCCTTAATTAATTTGGACAATAAATTGTGATCTTATCTCATAAACACTTGTAATAGTTAACTAAGTGTGATAGACTCAGTTAGATCATGAATTTCGAGTTGAGGGTGGTTGGTGAGGCATGTAGAGTGATTCTATATGTTTTATAATTCAAGTTTGAGTTAATTGCATGAGTTTAATGCATGAGAAATCAACTAACTCAATTAATTGAGTTAAAGTTAGTTGAACTAGTTGTAACTGTTTGTTCCACTAGTGAGAGATCAAGTGAATTAAATCATATTTAATTCGCATGTCATGATCTTTCATGCAACTAATGATTTAATATTAATAGCTACATACATGTCAATTCTAGTGGAGACCCAATTGAGACAAAGGTTAAAGGGAAGTTGACAATCAGTTGTGATATTAGCAAACTGCCCAAATGCAATTAAAACACCACAAGATTTCCCATGATACTTGAGCAGTCAAGGAAGGATGAAATTCCTAAAGAATAGGGATTTCATTCCACGAGGATTGCGTGAGAAAGGCAGGCTGAGAATTGGCTATGTGTTGGCCCGATTTTTTCCGGATCAATGTGAGACAGTTGTGAGAGTGCAAGAGACTCTTGTGAGAAGAGTGAATTGTAATTGTTTCATGATTCCTTGGTGAATATACAATAGAAGATAGAGGGGTTTTGAGCATCAAGCTTTCCCCAGGAAAATATCTGTGTTATGGTTTTATTTGCTTCTTTCTTTACTTGTTGTGATTGGCGATCGTGTTTATTTTCCGCAATTGATTTGTAGAAGGATTCAGTATCTTGATTTAGTACATTTCTTGATCGAATGGAATCTATTGATATACATATTGTTTGTATAATTTCTACAAATTTAAAGGTTTTGTTCGACAAAGGGAAAAACCCGAGGGGTCTATGGCAGAGGCGTACATATCGTATGAGTCTTTCTACTATGCCAGTGAGTACATCAAGCAAATCGACAACAGACCAGGTGTTGTGATTTGGGATGATAAAAGGGATGAACAAAAGAGAAGGGGAGTTGCTCCAAACAAATGGAAAAAAGTGCTTGATAACGAGTAAGAGACTTATAATTTTTCAAATTTACACAAATTAAATATTCATGTTGAACTTCGATATAATGTATATTTTAATCTCATATGTACTATATGTCGGTTTGATTTCATCAGCCAATGCAAGAATTGAAGCAATCAATAAATTCGTTCTTTAAAATTCCGAAGTGACACAACCATGGGTCGCATTGTACGAATAAAAGAGGATTAAATGATATAGTGAAAGGAAAGAATTCAGACGGTTGAATGGTAGAAGTGTGCCTTATCCTAATCATTTAAAAGAAAATATGCCAACTATATGCCCCAACAATTGGGTTGCTAACCAAGTTAGAGAGAAATACAGTGCAATTGGTCGTTACCCACGTGTCAAAGAGGATGCACTTAACGTAGGGATTGGGTGCACCCACTCGGTAATAATCTATTTATGTACATTTTAAACTTTATAATGCACCTTTTAAATGTAACATCTATATTTCATATTTTAACAGTTGGGTTATTATAAGACACATGACACTATGATTTTTTAACTTTTTTATAGGTGAATTTGTTCCCATCTATGTGGGCATATGGACACCATTTTCGCACATAAAATGTCAATGATGGACACATGACACAAGACTGTGGAGTGGAAGTCGAGCTAGCCACCATGATCAAAACCTAGTACGAGGGGCATTAGGTTACGTCAGAAAGATACAAGAGATCATTGAAGTGGATTTATCTTCTTTCCAATGTGTTATTTTTAGGTGCAAGTGGTGGGACACCTTTGATCGGAATAATGTAAAGGAAGATCACGATAGTAGTCTGATATGTATCAACTCTAGAAAGATGTGGGATGAAGCTAAGGAGTCCTATGTTTTCCCCAAACACTGCAACCAGGTGTTTTTTACCTAGATGTGTTGGATAGGGATCAATGATTTGTATTGAGACATGACCCTAGATCAAAACATATTTTTGAGAAAAATAGTGTTATCATGCAAAGCGAGCTAGAAGATAATGAGGGTGATCATAAGAACCGAGAGTGATATGGTACATGTGTTATTTCATCATTTATACTTTTATAGATGGGTTTTTATAAAGAAGAGGACTTAACCTTATAACTAAGACTCTCTTTTTCAAAACATTATAATATGTATTTTGAATTAATTGGTTTGCATTGTGTTAATGTTAAAATCATTTCACTTGAAAATTTGCAATTATGTTGATCTCGAAAACAATGGCGCACTGTATAAAGTTCTTTTTTTATATAATGTCAATTCCTAAAATAATACAACTACTTGATTTCTTTAAATGTGTGTGAATGATATTTTCAAAATGTATACTGTTATTTTTTGGTATATAAAATCATAATAAAAGAATGATAATTCTAAACATGGATTTATTTGCATTATTTTATAAACTTTATTATGTTACAAAAACTCATATTATTCTAGATTTATTATTTTACAATTATTTATATTCATACAAATTTACTATTATACAATTATGGTAATTTAACAATATTTATGGTGTACATTTTACTTACGGTAGTTATGGTTTAAAATTGATAATTAATTTACAAATTTACAAATTTACAAATTTACAAATTTTAATAAAATTAAATGATGACAATACATACAATTACAATTTTACAATTTCGCAATACAATTACAATTACATTAACAATTTTACAAATATTTTACATACAATTAAAATTACAATTACAATCATTTCACAATACAATTACAATTACAATTAAAATTTTACAAATATTTTACATACAATTACAATTACAATTACAATTATAATTACAATTACAATTTTACAATTTCACATACAATTACAATTACAATTACAATCACAATGCATAGAATTACAATTACATTTGTAGAATTTTATAAATTTACAAATTTTACAATTTTAATAAAATTGAATCATGACATGAATACATATAATTACAACTATAATTTTACAATTTCACAATACAATTACGTACAATTACAATTACAATTTTACAAATATTTTACATAAAATTACAATTAAAAGTACAATTACAATTTTACAAGTTTACATACAATTAAAATTAAAATTTCAATTACAATCACAACATAATATTTAATAAATATCATGATTTAATATTAAAAATAAACATCACGATCATGATAACCATCGTACAAACATCATATTCGACTAAAATACACATTCAAATTCTCTAACATCATCTAATCACCATGATCATGATCATCTAACAAAGCACAAGCATTGTCTAACATCATCACAATACAAATATCAAATATACATCTCTTGTCAAATAACTTCTATCACATACACATCTATCTACAAGCACATTAAATGAACATATTTAACATGACCTAACAATATACACATCATGATGAACACCAACATGTAAATTAAGTACATCAACATGAACATAATATATATACAATTGTAATATAAATGCATATAAATGTCAAATATCTGGTGGTACATCAATACTAGTACTATTTGAGGCCTTCTTAGTCGATGGTTCAGCCTCATGCTCAGATAGATGGCGTGCCTGCTCCGAACGTTCCTATTGATCAGTCGATGGTGCATTCTGCTAAGGAACTTCCTACTAATGACTCATCGATGGAGCAGCCTACTCAGATGGACATGCCTCCTCAAATGGACCTACCTGCTCAGCATCAGGTGCCTGCTCAGGACTAGGTGTCTGCTGAGATGGTGCAAACTTCTAAGATGATGCCTGCTAATTAGGAATGGATGTCGGTTTCTCATCATGATCTTCGCCGACGTGAGGTGAAGGAGGAGGAGGTGGATTACTAGAATTATGATCACTCCCCTCATGATCATGATCATCAGATGAGGTGTTGCTTTGTCATGCATCTCCACAACGCCTACCCCTCCTAGCCCGCGCCAGTGCTCTGGAAGCTCCAACGATATGACGCATGAGGGTCAAAATATCATGAGTAATGCCTCTCCAAAGCTGTGTGAGCCTATGATCAGCCTGGATATTTCTGATCATAGCCGGGTGGACTCCCTCATCAACAAGGAGTCGACAGAGTTGGTCAGCCAGCTCCATCCTGAATCGGGTGTCCGGCCTACGCCTCGCCCCCGCGGGTATCTGCACCCGATCAGGATCAAGTCTATCACCATGATCCTCCACCTCTGCCATCTCCTCGTTAATGTCTACACCTGGATCATTTGGTGGGGGTGGAATCATATACCTAACGAATGTCCCAATATCTACAAAACATATAGTACACAACAATAATTAGACATTTTCTTTAAACAATTTTATAAAACAAGTTAAAGAACGTGTTAGAATGAATTTGATAATTCTAATTAATTAATTAAGATAATAAAATGAAACTATATTAATTTAAAGAAAACACTAATATTACCTCTCGCATCCGGCAGCTCATCTTGTGTGAAGAGGATGTTGGTACAACCTCACCAATCCAAACTGGCATATGGACATGGCACCAGAATGAAGGAGTGATCATCAACACTGGATAGCAACTCTAGTGCATTAGGATATATCCTGGCGAGAAAGTCACACTGGCCCCTCTTGGGCATCATCTAGCCCCACATCTGCATATGTACATGAAACGTCGACCTACGAGACTGCCAAACAAAAGTAGGCCTCATCTCTGGAAACCTCTCAAAAAATAAACAAAATAACTTTGAATCAAAAGGGAAGGTCAACCTCCCACGTGCCTGAGAACGACATATATCTAATGTTGTACAAAACTGCCGCAAATATATCGCAGACTACCTCACAAGTCGTGGTGCCTAGAATAAAGAATCAACATAAAATAAAAGCAGGAAAATAATGCATTGCTTGTCATTGGTATAGTGTGCAATGGTCATCAGTAGTAGTGAGAGGCACCTCAGCTCCTCTGCGCCAAATGAATCAATACGTAACTGACCACCAGACACCTAACAATCTGTAGGAGAAACTATATGTCCCTAATTTATCTATGGGAGTATGCCAACTGACTCCCTAATTTATAGCCGATGGGGACATCTTGGAACTGGGGCAAATCCTGCCCTCTCCTAGATAGGCCAGTAATAAAATATATGCCCTCCTTGGTGGGCACGAACCACTGGCTAGGACCAACCCAAAAAGCCTGTTGGTGGGCATCCCACTTGAAGATCAACTATCCCAATAACCCACTATGGCCGTTCAGGGATGTAGCCTCCTCATAGAACTTGAGGAGGCCTACCTCCCTTAGGAGCAACTAGGTGGTTTTCATAATAGGGCGAGGGTACATAATCCCCCCCCTCTCTCGTGCCTCCCACAGGTGAATCACGTTATATTGGTCCTCCATATGTTCTTGTTTTTCCCTTTGTTCTCTTCATTCACATCGCTGAATGATTCACATATTAAATACATTTTTTTATTAATGAGAAATGTATATATATATATATATATAATTTTTTTAGACAAGGAAAATAATCGGTGCAGCCAAAAAAACAGTCATGCACTGGTACCGATGCATACGTTTTTATCGCGCACCACTCTCGGTGCACATGGAAACTGTCTGCGCAACGCAAAAGATAAAAAGTAATTTTTCTGTTGTGTGTTGACCTACTATCTACCCCGGGGCGCTTAGTTAGTTCAACGCACCACCAAACAATAATACATGGTCAACGGTGCGGTCCTGTAAACGACTGCACCGTTGACCATGTACTATTGTTGGGCGGGTGGTGCATTGACCAAACTATCTGCCCCGAGGTGGATAGTTTGGTCAACGCACCACCCAACAATGGTACATGGTCAACGGTGCGGTCCTGTAAATGACCACACCGTTGACTATGTAATGCTGTCATGCAGGCAGTGCGTTGACCTAATTACCTGCCCCGGGGCAGATAGTTTGGTCAACGAACCACCTTCCCGACACTAGTACATAGTCAATGGTGTTTTCGTTTAAATGACCGCACCACCATGTTATTTTTAAAATTAGTCACGGTGCACATTTTTTCGATACTGCAAGAGAACCTGGTGCGGTTTCCGTTAACACCATTCATTGTGCGGCTTGTAAATTTACGGGCAGCACTGCAAATGGTGCAAGCCAAACGGCTCGAACGCACCACACATAAAAAAAAAATTTTGATGGTTAATTTTAATTTTTTTTCAAAATCTAATCTCCTAAAATTTTTAGTTATTAAGAAACAAGTAAAATATCTGTAAATTTGCATGTCGAGGAGGCATATTTGCTAAGGAATTGAAGAAACCAAATTTGGCCATCGTTTTCGAAAATTTGAACTCTACAAGGTGGGAAATGGACGGAAAAAATGCGTGCAATGGGAGCACTGATTTTAGGGCATCTCACACAAGACAAATTCACACTGGTGCTTGAGAGGTTTGGAGCACTGAAGAAGTAAAAATGACATTTTTGTGGCTGGTAATTATTTTTTATTTAACATTGTTTCGGTGCGCAGGTTTTTGAGACACATCGAGTAGTATTATTGATGGCACACTACATGGCATTACGGTGCGTTGGATTACGGTGATGCATCGAGCCTGTTTATATGTAGAAAACCGGTGTGCTATAGTACTTAGACGCACCTGGCGGGTTTGTACGGAGAGCACGGTGTCTAGGTGTGCCAATTTTTAGTACGCACCAGTGTGGTTTATGATGAGAAATGCGTCGGACAAAAAACATCTACAAAAACCTCCACCCACCAACCTCCTCTAGAGACCTCTGCTACAAGTGGATATCTGGGATATTTTCATAAGGGGTTCCTTAAAAACATTTGCTAGAGGGTATTTTCCTTGTAGTGTCTTGAAAAGAGGAATCTAATGAAATTATAATCTTAACCATCTGAGCTTTACAATGTGGAATTTGACTCTAGTTTCCAAAACTTAAAAAACTCCCCCTGTACCTTCCACCCCCGAGAAACGACCAGTAAATTATTAAGAATGCCAAGTCAATAATTCATGACATGAATTTGACCATGGATATTTGAGTGGATGTTTGTGATACAAATATGTATATTTTAAATGTGTCCTCCTAGTATATTGAAGGATAGGACACTAGAGAAAGCTTTCATTGGTGTGAAACCAAATGTATCACATTTCCATGTGTTTGCTATCTACTTTACATCCATGTTCTTGATTAAAAAAGGACCGAATTGGAGACAGCTTACAAAATTTTCATTCCATCACAATGGAATATTGTGATGAGTTGATATGTGAAGTTTTATTAGGACGTGAGGTCATCTAGTACACATGTTTATCCTTTATAGTTTGAATGGAACGAGGAGGATGTTGTTCTAGAGAAAGATTTAGAGGTTAGGGGAAAATAAAATTCAAGTGCGAACAATGTGATATTAGGGATTCCTATCTCATCATTCTCTACTCTAGTTCATAGGAAGTTGAGATGGATAACTTAGATATTATAAGAACCACAAGAGAATGTACGAGAGTCGAGATCTTCATTAAGGGTGAGTATATCTCCTCCACTTTTTATGAGGAGGTGAGATGTGGTGCCTTGATGAAGGAGAATGATGTATGGGTGACAGTTCCTTATGAGGATATATGTTTTTTTGTACCAACAAGCTTAGCGATAGGAAACGGGGTCTATATCATCCATTACATGAAACCATTTATCCTTGGGAGATAATTTCCATGGACTTTGTGGGAGGTTTACCAACAACTAGGAAGGGACATGAATACTTGTTCGTGGTAGTTGACAGGTTCAATAAGACGTGGTTTTTGATGCCTTGTAAAAATACCATTACTAGGCATGAAATGTTAGGTCCTTATATTACTAGTATAGTCCCTTATTGTTGTTAGTGTAACCCCCTTATTGTTATCGTTGTACCCCAGTAACCCCCATATTGTTATTATTGTTCCCTTACATTATTATTGTTAGGTCGGCTAGGATTACATTGTGGCCCCATGGACTCCTATATATAGAGAGGAGGTTTTTTCATTTGTATCATCCAAGAATTATTCATTCATGTAATGTATTGGAGGTTTCCCCCTCAAAGTGGCTTATTTCTAAGGCTTTGATATCTCTTTTCTTCTCTTTTTGGAGCTGGTTTCACAACATTTGGAATCATAGCTTTGGATTTTAGGCTTTCGCTGCCCCCAAACAGGTCATCGTGGCATTTTAGCTATAACGTTTTTTCTACAAAGGTTCAAAAGCTGAAATTTTTAGAGTGCGAATTTGAAAGCGTGAGGAACATCGTCGCAGAATTTCAGACCTTAGTTCGTAATAGTTAAGGAGATATGATCTGTGGAAGTTAGGTCTTATGGTAGGCTCCTGAATTTAACCTAAACAGGTCATCGTGGAATTTGTGCAATAACATTTTTTCTACGAAGGTTAAAAAGATGAAATTTTTAGGGAGTGCAGAAGAAATCCTGAGGAAGAACTTTGCAAAATTTTAGAGCTTGGTTCGCAATATTTTCAGAGATATGGTATGTGGAAGTTAGGTCTTTTGTAGGCTCCTAAATTTCGTCACAAAGAGGTGATCGTGGTAAAATATTCATAACTCTCTCTCTGAGCATCGGATTGGAATTCTGTAAAAAATGGGCACAACAATATGGACTGTAGTTTTCACTATATCAATTTCAGAGCTGAAGGAGGAAACAGTGACACGTGGCAGGTCGTACAAGTTGGATCTACTGAACCAGTCCATAATTAGGTCATCATAGGAGATTGGACATAACTTTGTCTTCAAGAATCCAAATCATGCCAGAACTGTGGCATTCAAAAGAAGCTTCAGAGGGCTCATTCAGGGCCGAATTTCAGATATTGAAGATCCTAAATCACAGATATAATTCAATTTCAATATCGATCTCCTCAAAATCAAGAAAAAGGTGTGTATTTTTTTTCAAATTGCATAAGTCTTGTTTGAAAAATCAGTTCTAGGTGATTCCAAAGGCCTATTGAGCATAGATATCAGTATTGGGTTCTAAAATTCATCGTAAAAATAATTCAACACCCATTAACACTTCAGAAGTCTCTACTATGACTCATGAAGACGAAGAAATGCAACATGAGATATCAAAAGTCCATGAGCAAGTGCACCAAATTTCTCTATCGTAAAGAGCAACAAAAAATGAAATGGAAGTTTTGAAAAAAGGCGTGGAAACTAATATGGATGGTTTGAAGAAAGGCGTGGAAGATAAGATGAATGGTTTGGAAGCTAATATGGATGGCATGGAAGTTGGCATGGAAGCTAAGATGGATGACATGGAAGCTAAGATCGATGAAAAAATGGAAAACATGAAGAATGATCTAAAAGTAGACATAGAAGGTTTGGCAAACTTGATACAAGAAATGTTTCCTAATGGCGAAAAGATAGTAGAGGAAACTCATGATGAGAAAAAAATAAATGTTCATCGTTATTTCATAAACTTTAATGTTGGATTAAAGAACCACCATATTCCAAAGATGGATATGAGGAAGTTTGATGGCAAGGATCCCGTAACATGGATACTTCAGATGGAGCAATATTTTGATCTCAACAATGTGAAAAACACACAAAAGTTACGCATTGCAACTTTACATTTAGAACAAAATACATTTGTATGGTATCAATGACTTTGCTCCCGTAAAAAAATTGTCACTTGGTCAATTTTTATGGAGGAAATGATAGCACATTATGAGGATACAAAGAGAAACACCTTCTTTAGCCAATTGATTAATCTCAAACAAAAGGGTTTAGTGGCAGAGCACATTGAGGACTTCCAAAAATTGAATATAAGGGTAACTGATATTCCAGAGGAACACAGGATTGATGTCCTCATAGGGACTTTAAAGGATAACATCCAACATGAAGTTCGCGTTTGGGAACCGGATTCATTAGAGAAGGCATTCAGGTTGGCAAGAAAAATTGAATGTAAAATTATGGCGACAAGGAAGCCTACCACTCACATCTATAAAGATGGAAATGCTACTACTCCTAGACTTCCACAACCTACAAGGTTGACACCACAACAATTGGAAGAAAAAAGAGCAAAAGGGCTTTGTTACAGTTGTGATAGCAAATACACTAAAGGTCATAAGTGTGCTGAGAAGAAATTATTTTACATAGATTGTGAAGAGGAGGAAGAAAATGAACAAGAAATTTCAAAAGAAGAGGATATACACCAGGAAGCAACCCTAGAAGAAGAAGAAGTGAGTCCGACCATATCATGTAATGCATTGGCAGGAATTACCACTCCTCAAACTCTCAAGATAGAAGGACATATCAAGAAGAAAAAGGTAATAGTGTTGATTGATTCAGGTAGTACCCATAATTTTATTCATTGTAAGGTAGCCAAGGAATTGAATTGTTTCCTATATCCAGCACCAGAATGTCAAGTGATGGTTGCAAATGGAGGAAATATAAATTTCTATGGAAAATGCCATAATATCAAGCTATCCATGGGGGAGTATGTATTGAATAGTCCAATGCTTTCCATCCTAATGGGAGGTGTTGATGTCGTACTAGGAGTACAATGGTTACAATCTTTGGGGACAGTAGCTTTTAATTTTCAAGAAATTTTCAAGAAATTTTTTTCGGAAGGAAAGGAAATCGAATTACAGGGTATCATAGGGAAGCCAGGAAAGATAATAAGCTCTAATGTCATGACAAAGCTTCTAAAGAAAGAACAACGAGGCATAATTGCACAATTATGCTCACTAGAAGTTCCAACATCAAAATCATCTATTTCTACAGATCTCCAAAAAGTCTAGGACAATCATTCCAAGGTTTTTAAAACTCTAAAAGGACTCCCACCTATTTGTGATCATGATCATGATATTCATTTGATTCCAGGAAGTGTTCCTCCAAATATCGACTGCTTACAAATATCCTTATGTCCAAAAGAGTGAAATTGGGCATTAGCAGTTTAGGAAATGTTAGATGCTGAGTATAGTTAAACTAGAAAATTCTTTCTACACTCCAATAGTATTGGTGCACAAGAAGGATGGATCATGGCGCGTGTTCGGATTATAGAGAACTCCGTAGCTCACTATTAAGATCATTCCCATTCTTGTGATTGATGAATTATTGGATGAATTACATGGAACAATTTATTTGCAAGTTGGATCATAGTTTAGGATATCATCAAATTAGAATGAAAGGCGAAGATATACAGAAAACGACATTTCGAACTCATGGTCATTATGATTTTTGGTCATGCCTTTTGGCCTTACCAATGCACCTTCTACATTTCAAGGGTTGATGAATTCCATTTTCAAACCCTTCCTTAGAAAATTTGTGCTAGTATTTTTTGATGATATACTAATCTACAACAGGTATTGGAAGGATCATGTTCAACATGTTGACAAGGTGCTCAAACTATTGGAGGAGAAACAATTATATCCAAAAACATCCAAATGTTTCTTTGGAGTTCAAGAGGTGGAATATCTGGGTCATATTGTATCTCACAAGGGTTTTAAGGTAGACCCTAACAAAATTAAATCCATTAAGGAATGGAAAGTCCCCACAACCATAAATAAATTGCGCAGATTTCTCGGGTTAACAGGGTATTATCGCAATTTTGTTAAGAATTATGGGAGAATAGCAGCACCTCTAACAACATTATTGAAGAAAGATGCATTTTCATGGACTCCTGAAGCAACTAAGGTGTTTGAACACCTTAAAGAGGCAATGTGCCTAGCACCAATCTTAGCTACGCCAGACATCACAAAAACATTTATTGTGGAATGTGATGCCTCAGGAAATGGAATTGGTGTTGTTTTAATGCAAGAAGGAAGACCCGTTGCTTTTGAAAGTCGTTCAATCAAAGGAAAGTATTTACAAAAGGCTATTTATGAGAAGGAAATGTTGGCAATACTACATGCACTAAAGAAATGGAGACCTTACCTAATGGGAAGACACTTCAAGGTAAAAACTGACCATGATAGTCTTAAAGACTTTTTGGAACAAAGACTATCTTCGAAAGAGAAGTAAAAGTGGGTCATAAAGATGTTGGGTTATGACTTTGAAATCATCTACAAAAAATGGAAGCTAAATGTTGTTGTAGATGTGCTGTCAAGAAAGGATGAAGAGGTGGAAGCATTACTTTGTGCCATTTCTATTATCCATCCAAATTGGATAACCAAAGCAAGGGATGAATGGAAGAAGCACGAAGAAGTTTGGACACTCATTCAAAAGTTGCAGCAAGATCCTAGTACATCTGATACATTTAGTTGGAAAAATTATTCCTTATGGTACAAAGATCGCTTATATATTTTCAATAATTCCCAACTAAAACAAAAGATTCTTTTGGAATTGCACACTTCTCCTTTAGGAGGACACTCAGGATTTTTAAAAACTTACCACAAGGTGAAGAAAGAAATTTTTTGGGATGGCCTTAAATCTGATTTTCAAAATTTTTTGGTGGAATGTTTGGTTTTCCAGCAAAATAAATTTGAGACAATTAAGACCCCGGGTCTTCTACAACCTTTATCCATTCCAAGTCAACGTTGGGAGGAGATTTCAATGGATTTTATCATAGGTTTACCTAAGTCTGAAGGAAGGATTGTCATCATGGTGGTAGTTGATAGAATTACCAAGTATGCACACTTTTGTGCATTATCTCATCCATTTAAAGCAAGTACAGTTTCTACTGTATTTATGGAAACAATTCAAAAGCTACATGGAAACCCGAAGATTATTGTAAGTGATAGAGATCCCATTTTTACAGGAAATTTTTGGACAGAATTATTTTCTTGTTTGGGTACTCAACTAGCTCATAGCTCATCTTATCATCCTCAATCTGATGGTCAAACAGAGATAGTGAATAAATTTTTGGAAGGCTATCTTTTTTTTTGTATCTGATAAGCAAGAAAAATGGGTCAAGTGGTTACCTCTCGTTGAATGGTGGTATAACACTTCCTTCCATATTGCAGAAAAAATGACCCCATTTATGGCACTTTATGGATATCATCCACCATCCATCACATCTTCTTTAAGGGAAAATTATAGGTTTCAAGCAGTGAAGGATCACATCGAGCATCAACAAGAAGTTCTCCAACTCTTAAAGGATAACCTAAATTTGGCACAAAATTGAATGAAACAACAGGCAAGTCAACATCGCAGTGAGAGAAATTTTGATGTGGGATACTGGGTATTTTTACAGCTACAACCATACAAACAAATGTCAATCAATCAAGCTAATAAGGATAATAAATTATCGCCAAAGTACTATGGTCCTTACAAGGTGTTGCAAAATATTTTTACTATGGCATACAAATTGGAGCTTTCTACTTCTTCGAGAGTGCATCTAGTTTTCCATGTTTCATGCTTAAAAAAGGTTATAGGGGACAAACTTCCAGTTCAAACAATATTGCCAGAAATTGATGAGGAAGGAAAAACCATATTGGAACCTGAAGCACTCACGAAAACAAGAACTCGACAGCTACAAAATCGATCAATTTCAGATTATCTCATCAAATGGAAGAACTTACCCACTGAATATTCTACATGGGAGGATGAGAATTTTATACATAAGCACCCGGAGCTACTCAAGCATTGAGGACAACAATTTTTTGAAGGAGAGGAGCATGTTAGGTCCTTATATTACTAGTATAGTCACTTATTGTTGTTAGTGTAACCCCCTTATTGTTATTGTTGTACCCCTGTAACCCCCATATTGTTATTATTATGCCCTTACATTATTATTGTTAGGTAGGCTAGGATTACATTGTGGCCCCGTGGACTCCTATATATAGAAAGGGGGTTTTTTCATTTGTATTATCCAAGAATTATTCATTCATGTACTATATTGGAGGTTGCCCCCTCAAAGTGGCTTATTTCTAAGGCATTGATATCTCTTTTCTTCTCTTTTTGGAGCTGGTTTCACAACATGAAGAATAAAACTTGTTCTTTGGACATGTTTGGGTGCATTTTGGGATACCAAGGAGCATAATTTCAGACAGGGACACAATATTTCTCATTTTATTCTGGACTACATTGTGGGAGAAGATGGACACAATGTTGAATATATCTACAACATTACATCCAAAAATAGACGGGAAGACAAAGTAGTCAACAGGACTTTGGTGCAACTTATAAGGGGATACAACCAGAAGCATCCAAATACCTAGGATGAAAATATGGTATATATACAACACTCTTATAACACAGCAGTCAACACTTCTACTGGAAATTCCCCATTTGAAACTTGTTTTGGATATTTGTTTCCTTCACCTTTGGAATTTGCATATGGGAAATAAGGAGTGAGGGAATATCTTACAAGAGTCGCCTTGAGGGATGAAAAATTTATAGATAATATCAGGAAGATAAATATACATGTACAAGAGACATTGAAGAAGTCACAAGAGAAATATAAGGACATACATGATCAACATAGAACAGAGAGATTACTCATTGTGGGAGACAAAGTATGGCTACAGTTAAAGAAGGAGGGGCTACAAGGGCCTGGTAAGAAAATCAAGGCTCTGTTGTATGGTCCCTTTTAGATAAAAACAAAATTGGGCGATCCTATCAACTCAGTTTACCACCATATATGTGCATTTACTCATTTGTGATTGTAGAGAATATGAAACTCTATGAGCCTTTCATGCTATATTAGGAACAGGAACATGTCCTATATTATGTGGAGTATTTGGCACCATAAGCTCAGGAAAAATTGACAGAAGATACATGTTTTGTGGAAAAATTCCTTCTACAGACAAAATAATTCTCTCTAGACCTAGTGGCTTAGTCAAGAAACAACCAAGACAAAAATACAATGCTTTCCTTAGAGATGTTTGAAATATGGGAAGAAAAATTACTTGGAATCCAATGCAAACTTCCCCCTTCTCCCGACTTGTTAGCTCCATATCAAACTCCAATTTCTATAAGTGGAATGCGTAAATCATCCAAAACAAGAAAGAGAACCAAAAAATACAAATAAAACATGCAAACAACTCTAAACAAGAAGTCAAGGATTCATGTTCTACATATGCATAAATAAGACATAAGTATAGGAGAAACAATGCATTTTTGTATTAATAATGATAGGAAAATATTACAAACCTTGTAGGCCTTGACCTTTTGATTCTCTCCCAACTATCTTGTCCTTCCTTTCCCACAATAGTAATCCTTCAATCACACCTCAAGAACATGGATGGATTGTGGACCTGTAGGCACAAATGAGAAACATAAAGGCGTAATTCAGAGTCTCCAAAATCCAACCTAGACTTTATGGGAGGCATTAGATTTATAGGGTAAATGAGGCAGTTTTGGTTTTACCATTCTAGGGCTTCGATCCACATTAGAGGGAAGTAATTTCTAGGGGACAATAGATAAGACCTCAATAGTAGGAGTTTGAGATATGATCCAACAATAAATAGTTAAAACCACTTTTGAAGCTTTTAGAGAGAGAAACTTCAAAATTAATTTTTATTTTTCCTCATTTTCGGGTGTTCATAACACTTTTTGGGAAAGCGACATGTGTTGGCCATCATAGTTTTCATGTGTGCAACCTATGTTAGCTCAGTATGCCTTGAAGGTAAGTGTGATGATCCAAAAAATTAGGTTTTTTAGCCAATTTAATCCAGGATTCTTGCAACTTCTGGAAAGTAAATTCTTTTGGATTTGTAGGGGATGATTGTAAAGTGTAAATGGATGATGATAGATCTAGGTTCAGGGCTATTTGTTTGGATGCAGAAAAATGAACTGTAAAAATATTGTTTTGTAGAAGACGTCCAGTACTACAAGACAAGGGAAAAATGACCTTTGGCATATTGGGTTTAAAGGACAACTAATAGGCAAAGCTAAATGGTACACTTAAGAGCAGGTGGAGGAAAAATTTCCTCATCTCATTTAGTAAATTTTTTTGGGGAAAAATGCCCCCAAAAATGGGGAGGTGTGATCGAAATTGGATCATTATATTGTTTTTCATCCATCTCGATCCTTCAAGAGAACAAAAAGTCAAGAAATCCGCTCACATGACCCTTTTTATTGGTGGGATCCAGTTTGGAAAATTGGGGTCTGAAACCTTCCAAGAGTGTTTTGAGGGATCAAATGACCTACACACATATACCTTTCTAACAATGTAGTAAGCATGTCAATCAAATTTAGTATGTGAAAGTCATGCCACTCAAAAGTTGACCTTCCTGTTTTCACCGCCATAATTTGAGAGGATGCCACGTCCACCCCAATTATTCATGAAAAAAATGCTATCCACATGATTATGATGAAGAATATGCTAGTGTTGGAATTGTAGTGTTGGAATCGATGTCAACAATCTCTTGGTGTTGTTGGTAAAGCATGTGTGATGAGTGTTTGGTTATGGATGATTGGTTTGTGGTCTTGTTAGTTTTCACTGATGTCAACATACTTATGACTAGACCTAGTGGAGGTGACTTGGAGAAGGATTCTACATGTGATGTTGGATTGTGGTTGACACGTTGAGTTGATTAGAGATGTTGTTGTTGCAGGAGGTTGGAGTGTTGCATATGTCTCTATATGTCTTTAGAGACATTGGATATGCTGCTACATGTATTGAGTTGTGGTTTCTTGTGTTGGATATTCCTCTATCAGTATTAGAGATAGTTGGATTACATGATGATGTTGCTATAGGAGTTAGAGATGCTGCTACAGGTGTTGAAGGTGTTTGGACATGTTGTGGTTGTTGCTTGAGGAGTTGGACTCGGTTTTGGTCTTGGTGATGAGGATGGCAGGCTAGGTACTGCATGTCATTGAATTATATTGCAGATGTTCTTAGCCTATATCATCAATTGCATATTTTTTTACAAAGGTTTTATAAGTTTTTCATGGTGTCTCTTACACCCTCCTGAAACTCTGTTACAAGTGGTGGCCAAAACAAGTTGGAAACTTGGTTTTTGAGGGTATTCTCTAGTTTCATTCATAGGAACAATGTACATATGCAAATTTCCCTCACAAGAGTAACATATATAATCTGGAGTGGATTTTCCCTGCATTTCTCGCACTGCTCAAGTTAATTAATGGTTTTCCTGGCTTGTCTTGTTTTTATGTAAAGGTCGGAAAAGGTCAAGGAACTTCCAAAAAGTGATTAACATTGAAAATATAGAAAGGTAAGTGGAGTTAGTGGATTCATTGAGTCAATGAGTTGAATCTGTATCAAATATAGCATATGAAAAAATTTGTGTGAAGTCCAATAGTTCTTGGTAATTATTGAGTTGAGCACTTGAGTTCATCTACATATTGTAGAAATCTCATTATTAGTATGGTTGATTCTCTTGTGTGTTGAGTGAGTATGTGTTTGGAGGATTATGTGCAAGATGCATGAATTATCTACTATAGAATTTTCTGAAGAATTTTGTGGTTGTAGCAGCAGTGAATTGAATTTTTTTCCAGCCATTATATTTATGCGGTGAGTGAGGTGTTAAAGTGAGGATTGGAGTAGAGTTTGAGGATATTGTTTTGCAGCTAGTGTGGATATTTTGTGTGGATTTTTTATTGTAGATTGTGCTGCAAATTTATCATTGTTGGCGAAAAAGGAGTTCTCTTAGCAAGACCCAGGTTCAGGATAGAGGCCAACAAGGTTTCCAAAGTAGTCCAGCACAACGTCGTAATTTTCACCCTACTCCAAGGAGCAGAGCGTCTCACCCGAGGCGTTTCGTGACCTTAGTAAGGTTAGGAGACAGATCAAGTATCAAATGGTTACAACCACGAAGAGTAACTAAAGGAACTTGAAACAACAAACAGATCTCACTACTTTGTATAATATATTACTCATTAATCATATTTAGGATGTTAAATTAAAATTTAAAACAGGGCATACAGTCACAATAAGAAATTGAATAAAACTTAACTCATAACATCAAACACAACAAGAACCATATTTCATTATCATTATCAAACGGCATACATCACTCCGCGGAGTCTATTATAGGGTGGTTCAGTACAACAGAGATCTAACAGAGCTCTTCTACGGCTCTCTCACTCGGCCCTCTGTTGGACTCCCCTCGTCTATGCTCGCTGATTGCCTATTTTTTCTTCCGCCAACGTGACTGTTAGTCTTTCATATTTTCCTGCTCTGTTGTTTGCTGCTTCTTCTTGATTACTGGGAGTTTCTTTGATTGTCTTTGTCTCCCATACCTGCCATCTGTGTTGTTCTCCACAACTGGCGTGCCACCTATCTTTCAACTATCTGCAACCATGACAACTCCCTGTCTACCATGATTGTGCTCCGCCACTTGTTCTCTGCAACTCAAAATTGTTCCTTTTTTCCAAAACAAAGGCCCCAATAGGCCCCGACCACATGCTATTGACTCGTCCTGAGTCAATATTTCCCTACTACTACGGTTTCCATTGGTTTGTTTGCTTTTGAGGCTGACTCTGTCTTCTTCTCTTCTTCGCTCTGTCCAAACAAAGGCCCCAACTCTGGAACATTTCTCAATGATGAAACTTGAGTTCTACGAACTCAGTAATTTCCTGTTGACATTCTCTGATTAGCTGGTCAGTTTCGATGGCGAATCTTTCAGCCTCGGTTCTACCTGCTACTGGCGGAAGTTTGTTGAATACCTCTTGAATTTTTATCCCAGCCTCGACTGCCATCTGTTGTATTGCCTCTACTTTCTACTTGACTGGTTGCCTTAGCTCTTTGAGGACCTGCTTTTGTTGATAAGCGGTTGTCATTGATGTCAACCCAAGCAGCACCAAGGGCTAACCCAATATTGCATGGGAATTTTGACTTACCAAATTAATATATTTTGAGTCAATAATTCTTTTGATGTTTTATACTTGTCGAGATGTTTCCATTGATATATGGCACGCCATGTAATTCTTCACGGTTTGAGAGATATTCATGTTTGAAGTTTGTACCCCCAGCTAGTGGGCTAAAAACCCATGGGGTTGGGGCGTGGGTCATTGAAAATTTATAATTAATATTTTTTATGCTCCTAAAATCCCTCCCACGTTCACTTGTTGAAGCCCCTCTCAACTTAAGCATTCATATAAATTGTGATCTTCATTTCCTCCTTATGCAAGGGATTCGGCCATCTGAAACAGGTCATCTTGTAATTTTCACTCCAAATTTTTTTCTACGAAGGTTCAGAAGCTGAAATGTTTATGAGGCGAAGCTGAAATCCTGAGGAAGCTGCAGTAAAAATTTCACATCAAGGTGCGCAATATTGTTGGAGATATGATCTGTGTAAGTCAGGGTTTTTGCAGGCTCTTGAAATTCATCTCAAAGAAGTGACCTTGGTAAATTCGTCATAACTCTCTCTCTGAGTATCGGATTGGAATTCCATAAAAATTTATGGATAGTGCACAGTCTGTAATTTTTTCTCTATAAATTTTAGAAAAAAATGAAGAAACAGTGACACGTGGCATGACGTACAATTGCGCTCTGTTGAAACAGTCCATAATTAGGGCATTGTGAGAGATTGGGTATAACTCTCTCTTCAAGAATCCAAATTAGGTCAGACATGTGGCATTGGAAAGATGACTCAGAGGACTACTACAGGACCAAAAATCAGATATTGAGGATTTGAAATGACAGAGATACACTAGATTCAATATCAAGCTCCTAGAAGGCAAGAAAAATCTAGATCATGTGTTGTCAAGGGTTGCAAAGGACCAGAATTTCTACGGAAGAAAAGCAAAGCAAGGTGCAGCAGATGGTAGCATGACAAGAGCAGCAACAAAGGTGCATAGCAGCAGCAAGAAGTTCATCATATGAAGTCTTCAAGTGGGCAGCACTGCATACAATCATTGTAAAGGTATCATTGTACTTAGTCATTGTAAATACATTATTGTACAAATTGTACTAGTGTCTATCTGCCAAGGGTTGAAGAGGGAGTGTTGGGAGGTCTAGGATCATCATTAGGTGGTTGTATCAAAGTTGGGGTTATGGTCTAGTATATATTCTTCTTCTACATCATTCTATATCATTGTAAAGTGGAGCATTTTCCCTGGTACGGGAGTCCATTCTTCTTTTATTCTTCCACAAGGTGGTAGGGTGGTGCTAGGGTGAGTTGTAGCTCATTGGGTGTTGGGGCATCCGTTCAGTTGACTACTAAAGAATCTCAGGCATTGGAGCATCCATCCAGTGGGAGCTGGAGAAGAATGATTTTCTAGATTCTAGGAAGTTGGAGCTTTATTTTCAATTGGAGTTGAATATTAAAGAATTATTAGAAAAGCATTATGTGGTTTTTGTCCCGGAGTGGGTTTCCACCTTAAAAACTGTGTGCATTTGTGTTCCTCTTGTTTGCTGCTATCATTGTACAAACACTGATAATAATTGAAGATTAACTAATGCTCTAATTGAAAGGAATACTAATTCACCCCCCCTCTCAGTATTTCCAACAATTGGTATCAGAGCTTGGTTCCTTCAATAGCAGTTTAACAGCTGGAAGGAGGTCATGGAGCATACCAAGAATGGTGTACCTCTATTCAATGAAAATAATTATGCACTCTGGAAAGGAAGAATGGAGTTCTATCTCTTGGCGCAAGGTTACAAAGTATGGGACACTGTTCAAAATGGATTTACATCAACCGCGGATGAACAAGGTAAGAAGAATTTGGTAAATGATGCAAAAGCAAAGAATATTATTATCAGTGGACTTATGGAATCTGCTTATCATAAGGTGTTGGGTTGTAAAACTGCCAAAAATGTATGGGACAAGATTGAGAATATATATGCAGGTGACTCAAATGTCAAAGAAGCAAAGCTTCAAATCTATAGAGCAAAATTTGAGTAACTCAAAATGAAAGAAGATTGCAACATTGTTGCATACTTCAATACGTTGATGAAATAGCCAATACTCTAGAAGGATTGTGAGAGCCAGTTGACGAGAAGAATATTATACGAAATATTCTTAGAACGTTACCAGGGAGATTCAACCCAAAGGTATCGGTCTTAGAATATAGTGCAAATCTAGACAAACTCAGCAAGGAAGAATTACATGGAGTTCTCATAGCATATGAAATGAGACTTGATGAAGAAAAGGGTACTTCAAATCTAGAAATTGTGTTCAAGCAAACCAATAAGGACAAACAACCTTCAATTGAAATGACATGCACCTGCAACTGTGAAGAAAAGGGAGATGATGGAGAAGGTCTTTTAGATGAATAATATGCTTACTTTACGAGAAAACTAAAACCTGGTAAGGGAAAATTCAAAGGTAAACTTCCATTGATATGTTTTGGTTGTGGCAAGGTTGGGCATTTTGTAGCAAAATGTTCGAACAAAAGTGATGGAAACTCAAAAGGAAAGAAAGGCTTTAAGAAATTCAACAAGCAAGGCAAAAATAAAGGATCCAAAAGGAACTTTCTCTCTAAAGAAGATAGCTCCTCATCCGATGAAGAAAGTGACAGCAAAGAAGAAGCCAATGAGAAAGTATTGTTTATGGCCAAGCACAATAAACAAGAAGTATCAAACAATGAAGAAGAAGGGTTGACCATAGAAGAATTTTATGAGGAGGCAATCAAGCTTATAAAATAGCTCAATGCTAAGAAGATCTGTTCCAGAACTCTTGAAGAACAAGTTCAAGGTCTCAAAATTAAGGTTGAAGAACACGAATGTATTGAAGAGTCACTTCAAAATAAGTTGGAAGAAAGAAACCAAGAAAGGGAAGCATTAGAAGTCGAAGTAGTCTCGCTGCGTAAGGAAGTGAAGAATGGAAAAACTGTCCAAAACTATTCCAACAGCTCAAGGGCATTGGAAGAACTCATCAATAATCAACGATCTTACAATGACAAAACTGGCCTCGGTTACAAAGAAGAAGAAGCAGGACCTTCTACAACAAAATACAATGAACCTGTGAGATCTGACATACATGAAGACTTCATTGGACAATATTCGCAAGCACATCCTTGGAAGACGATTCCTCGACGAAGATTTTCATCCAAGTACCAACATATTTTCATGGCTATTGTTATTCATGTGGAAAATTTGGTCATAAAGTTGTAGAATGTCGCACGTACCCTATGAACCAGTGTAATTCCAGGAGATTCTTCAAATATGAACCTCCCAAGGCTCAACAAAACATCAATAGATTTGAAAATTTAAGAAATAATATGGAATGTTACAAATGTCAGAACGTTGGACACATAGCCAAAGACTGCAGACTTGAAAATCCTCCAGAAGAATCTTCGAAGCCATAGAATGAATGAACATGGAAGAAGAAGAAGACTGATAATTGTGCTCTCGCTCTTAAGGCTCAAAAAAAGAAATATGTGTGGTATGTTGACAGCGGTTGCTCAACACATATGACTTGAGATAGAAGGAAATTTGTATCTCTGAAAGAGAAGAAGGATGGAACCATATCCTTTGGAAATGATGGATCTTCAAATGTTATAGGATCAGGTATCGTCACTCTCGGAAGCAAAGATGTTATAGCCAAGAATGTTCTATTGGTCGAAAACATGAATCACAATCTGCTCAGTGTTGGACAAATGTGTGATCAAGGACACACAATGCTATTCAACTCCACAAAATGTGAAATCGGGAAAGGTAGGTATGGTAAAATTGTGGCTACAGCAAGTCGAGCTCCAAACGACATATATGTTCTGGATGAAGCAACTAAAGCATGTCTACTAGCTAAAGAAGATGAAAGTTGGTTATGGCACAAACGAATGGGTCACATAAACTTTGATAATCTTGTCAGGATAAGCAAAAAGGAAGCAGTACGAGAAATGCCGAAAATCTCAAAACCTTCCAACACACTATGTGAGGCATATCGGCATGGCAAGCAGACAAAAGTCCAATTTAAAACAAAAGAACACTTTGCATCACATCCATTGGAATTGATACATACTGATCTATGTGGTCCTGTGAGAACAAAAGGCTTAGACGGAGAATTATATTTCATGTTAATGATAGATGAATATACCAGGATGATAGCCCTCAATTTCCTAAAGAAAAAATCTGAAGCATTTGAGTGCTTTAAGATCTACAAGGAGTTGGTTGAAAATGAAACTGATTTGAAAATAAAGTGTTTAAGATCAGATAATGGTGGATAATTCACTTCCAAATTAGTTCAGCAATATTGTGACGAAAATGGAATAAAAAGGCAATTTTCAACAGCACGAACACCTCAGCAAAATGGAGTTGCTGAAAGAAAGAATAGAACTGTACAGGAAATTGGTAGAACAATGTTGAAGGACTCAAAATTGGATGAAAAATTCTGGGTTCAAGCAATTGATACGGCAGTCTTCATTATCAACCGAAGTCTTCTCAGAAATAATTGCAACAAGACTCCATATGAAATATGGAAAGGAAAACCAGCTAATGTAAAATATTTCAGAATCTTTGGAAGAAAATGTTATATCAAAAGAGAAGATCAAAATTTGGGTAAGTTTGAATCACGTGTTGATGAAGGTATCTTTGTTGGTTACTCACGCAAAAGAAAGGCCTATAAATGCTATAATCTAAGACAAAAAAAGATAGTGGAGAGCATAAATGTTACATTTGACGAAGATGGTGTTCTAGCGAGTAATGATGAGGATCTAGAATCTTTGAAACTTGAGATAGAGGCTGAAAAAGACACAGATAAAATTGTAGAATAAGAAGCAACTATCAATGAGAAATAAGTAAACAATGATCATCAAGATATACCAGAACAACAACAAGAACCTCCTCCAAGGAGAACAAAAGAGTGGATTCAAAAGAACCATCCATCAAATCAAATAATTGGTGACATAAATGAAGGTCAATAGCTTCATTCATCACAACAAGCTCACGTTGCTTTTCTAGCAACCTTTGAGCCTAGTAGTTTTGAGGAAGCCAGCCAAAATGAACATTGGGTAGCAGCTATGAATGAAGAATTGGATCAAATTGAGAAGAATAACACCTGGGAATTAGTTCCACAACCAAAAGATAAAAATGTCATTTGGACTAAATGGGTGTTTAGGAAAAAATTTAATGAAGATGGGCAGGTTACCAGAAACAAAGCAAGATTGGTTTGCAAAGGCTATGCACAAGTGGAAGGAATTGATTTCGACGAAACATTTGCACCAGTTGCCAGAATGGAAGCCATCCGAATGTTTCTCGCCTATGCATGTTCAAGAAAAATCAAAGTCTACCAAATGGATGTTAAGTCATCATTTCTGAATGGAGAATTAGAAGAAGAAGTTTACATCGAACAACCTAAAGGTTTTCTACTATCACAAAAAGAAGACTATATCTGCAGGTTAAGGAAGGCTCTATATGGCCTCAAGTAGGCTCCCAGAGCATGGTATGCTCGTCTTCATGGATATCTACGTCAATAAGGGTTCAAGAAAGGTATTGTTGATAGCAATATTTATGTACAAATAGATAAAGATAATTTAACAATTGTTGAGGTATATGTGGATGATATAATATTTGGTAGAAATGATGATCGACTAAGTAAGAAATTTTCTACAAAGATGAAAAGTGAGTTTGAGATATCTTTACTTGGTGAGCTGACATACTTCTTAGGGCTTCAAATATCTCAGCGAGAGAAAGGAATATTTATATGTCAAGCCAAGTACATCAAGGAAATGCTCAAGAAATTCAAAATGGAAGATTGCAAACCCGTCCTTACTCCAATGGTAACAGGTTGCAAATTGAGCATAGACGACTCATCTAAGGATGTGGATCAGAGGTTGTACAGATCTATGATTGGTAGTCTTCTATATGTAACATCCTCTCGGAAATATGTTATGCAAGCAGTTAGACAAGTAGCAAGATTCCAAGAAGCACCAAAAGGATCACATATTATTGTCGTCAAAAGAATTCTTCGATATCTAAAGGGCATAGAAGAATATGGCTTGTGGTATCCCAAGGGTAACAATCTCATTATTCAAGCCTTTACAGATGCAGATTGGGCAGGAAGCGTTGATGATCGTAAGAGTACTAGTGGAGCAGCATTCTATCTAGGTGGTTGTCTCGTATCATGGTTGAGCAAAAAGCAAACTTCAATCTCGTTATCTACAGCGGAAGCAGAATACATTGCAACAACATCATGTTGTACTCAAGTCCTTTGGATGAAACAAACTTTGCAAGATCTTCAAGTACAATTCAGTGAGCCTATTCCCATATTTTGTGACAACACTAGTGCCATCATCATCTCCAAGAATCCTGTCATGCATTCAAAAACAAAACACATTCCAATCAAATATCATTTTGTTAGAGAACAAGTCGCTGAAAAGAATATAAAACTTGAGTATGTTTGTACAAAAGAAAAAATTGTTGATATCTTCACTAAACCTTTATCTCGTGAATCATTTGAATATCTTCATCAAAAGCTTGGGATTCTCCCAAGTTCTCATTAGATTTTCCTTTTTCAAGAATATAAAGCGGGAGTGGAAGTGTGTACAGGTCTGCAGGACGATTGTGTGTCAGCGGGAGTGGAAGTGTGTACAGGTCCGCAGGATGGTTGTGTTTCACGGGGAGTTACCCTTTTCCATTGATGTCAAAGGGGGAGATAATTTTGTAGGAAGAGGTGCCATGATCGTAGGGGGAGTACTTGTGTTGCCATCAATGCCAAAGGGGGAGATTGTTGATCAGCAGTTGTCATTGATGTCAACCCAAGCAGCACCAGGGGCTAACCCAATATTGCATGGAAATTTTTACTTACCAAAATAATATATTCTGGGTTAATAATGCTTTTGATCGTTTCTACTTTTCGAGATGTTTCCATTGATATATGGCACGCCATGTAATTCTTCACGGTTTGAGAGATATTCATGTTTGAAGTTTGTACCCCCAGCTAGTGGGCTAAAACCCCATGGGGTTGGGGCATGGGTCATTGAAAAGTCATAATTAATATTTTTTATGCTCCTAAAATCCCTCCCACGTTCACTTGTTGAACCCCCTCTCAACTTAAGAATTCATATAAATTGTGATCTTCATTTCCTCATGCAAGGGATTCGGCCATCTGAAACAGGTCATCTTGGAATTTTCGCTGTAAAATTTTTTCTACGAAGGTTCAGAAGCGGAAATTTTTATGAGGGGAAGAAGAAATCCTGAGGAAGCTGCAGTAAAAATTTCAGATCAAGGTACGCAATATTTTTTGAGATATGATCTGTGTAAGTCAGGGTTTTTGCAGGCTCCTAAAATTCATCTCAAAGAAGTGACCTTGGTAAATTCATCATAACTCTCTCTCTGAGTATCGGATTGGAATTCCGTAAAGTGTGACAGATAGTGCACAGTCTATAATTTTTTCTCTATCAATTTTAGAAACAAATGAAGAAACAGTGACACGTGTCATGCCGTACAAGTGCGCTCTGCTGAAACAGTCCATAATTAGGGCATTGTGAGAGATTGGGTATAACTCTCTCTTCAAGAATCCAAATTGGGTCAGACCTGTGGCATTGGAATGATGACTAAGAGGAATACTACAGGACCGAAAATTAGATATTGAGGATCTGAAATGACAGAGATACACCAGATTCAATATCAAGCTCCTATAAGGCAAGAAAAAGCTAGATCATGTGTTGTCAAGGGTTGCAAAGGACCAGACTTTCTACAGCAGAAAAGCAAAGAAAGGTGCAGCAGATGGTAGCATGACAATAGCAACAACCAAGGTGCATAACAGCAGCAAGAAGTTCATCATATGAAGTCTTCAAGTGGGCAACACTGCATACAATCATTGTAAAGGTATAATTATACTTAGTCATTGTAAATACATTATTGTACAAATTGTACTAGTGTCTATCTGCCAAGGGTTGAAGAGGCAGTGTTGGGAGGTCTAGGATCATCATTAGGTGGTTGTATCAAAGTTGGGTTTATGGTCTAGTATATATTATTCTTCTACATCATTCTATATCATTGTAAAGTGGACCATTTTCCTTGGTACGGGATTCCATTCTTCTTTTATTCTTCTATAGGGTGGTAGGGTGGTGCTAGGGTGAGTTGTAGCTCATTGGGTGTTGGGGCATCCGTTCAGTTGACTACTGAAGAATCTCGGGCATTGGAGTCCATCCAGTGGGAGTTGGAGAAGAATGTTTTTCTAGATTCTAGGAAGTTGGAGCTTTATTTTCAATTGGAGTTGAATATTAAAGAATTATTAGAAAAGAATTAGGTGGGTTTTATCCCGGAGTGGGTTTCCACCTTAAAAACTATGTGCATTTGTTTTTCTCTTGTTTAATACTATAATTGTACAAACATTGATAATAATTGAAGATTAACTAATGCTCTAATTGAAATGAATATTGATTCACCCCCCCCCCCCCTCTCAGTATTTCCAATAGCTTTATGGCAGCAGGATGTTCCTCTATCTTATGTATTTTGGTTTCCAGTACCTCTGCTTAGTTGTAGAGCTGGGTTATGCCGACGGGATTCGTGGCCTCTTTGATCTCTTGTGAAATTTGTTGAAGCTGTGCTGAGATAAGTTGGGCTTTCATGGTTAAATAATTAGAGCATTTGTGTAAATGATTTAGTAGGTTGTAAGCTTCTCTGACTGTCGTCCCCAGGGTTTCCTTCATTCCGGTTACCTGCTTCTACTTCTCAGTAACCTTCTCATCATATATCACGACGGGATCTAGTAATTTTGGTCTTGTGGCTAGCGCTTGTCTGAGCTCTTGGTTTTCATTGCTAAGACTTGTACATGTCATTTTCACTCAGATAAACCTTTCGACCGTGGAGCAGGTTGACATGTCCTCCGGTGTCTTTTCATCTTGGGAAATTAATGTTGGCCAAAGGTCCTTGAAGATATCCATTACCTTGTCCAGTTGTTCCTGTAGACTTTCCTTCTCCCTGTTCAGCTAATTGCACTCTTCAGTAAGTGCAAAGATCTGTTGTTGTTGTTGCTCGAACCTCTATTGGAGGTCATTATGTAGCCCTTATGCCTGTTGTGCTACTCGATGAATGAAGTTGTATAGTTTTTCAGTCCCCCAGGTCTGTATACTCTCAGCGCCTGACATGCCGTGGGCTCGCAGTCTTTCTCTGAGGGGTTTCTCACTAGCTATTGATCTTGTTGAGTGCTCATGTGGTGATGCGGGTTGGTTTTATTGTGGCAAATGACTTTCTGGGTTATTCATACTCATGGTCAGTTGAATCTGCTGTAGTATTAAGTTGGCTTGATGAAATGTGTTCAGCTCTTTTGGCAAAGGCGTGGTGTCTGCAGTAAAAGATCCTCCATGAACTAATAGTTCCAGGAAAGTACTCTGCCCCACCAGAGGTTGGTTACCTCAGGTACCATAGCCGTACTCGAGTTAAATTCTGCCTCGGTGTCCCCATTTCTCTTTTTTCTTAGCTTTACTAGGTCTGAGATAGTTGCTGAGGTGGATGGAGTGTGGGTGTATAGGTATTTGGAAGTAAATGAAGTATGGGGTGATGAATGGTGAGTGAGAGGTGAAGAGGTGTGAGCATGGGGTGGAGATGATGTTTGAATATTCAAAACTGAGAACGGATCAAATGCAGGTAGCGCAGAGGAGACCTGGGTGGTAGCCTTTGGCTCTTCTCGAACTGGCACTCCCATATCCATGGGTTGGGTTTGATCTTCCTCGGTGAGGTCAACTATTTTCCTAGGCACCATAATTCTTGCTTTATTGGCCTTAGGGGTAGCTACTGGTGTTTTAGGTGCCTTACTCTTACGGATTGAAGTTACTGTGGTTGCTGGGGGTGAGTTGAACATGTTAGAAGGTAGGGTAGAGATGAGAGGTGTAATCGTGGATGGTAATACAGAATTTGAAGACTGAAAATTTGTAAAAGAAGGAAACATAGGAGAAGAAATTTTGAGAGTTTGTATTACCTTATTGAAGTCCTTTACCCTCGTGTCCATCTGTTCTAGTAAAGGTGTTAGCTGCAGTCGAGAAATCCTACTCATTGTTTCATCTAGTGTTTCCCCTGGTAGTGCTTCCGGCAGCATTCCCTCGAATGAATAGTGATGTACCCCACTTCTGATCTCCATTCCAACTCCTCGCCATGAACAGACTTCAGTGTGGAACTCATTTTCGTAAACTTTAAATTTTAACGGTCTCATTTTCAACATGTTTTCGTCCACGCAACTGGGTCTGATATATGTCTGCTTGTGGGTGACCCCAAACCATATATGTGAGGAATATCTATCCAATAGGTTCCTTGGAACTCTTTGTTGTCTTGCCACCACATCCACCATCTGCCTATACCAAAACGAGAAAGTCTCCTCATTTACCTCCTTGGTGCTGGGATCTCCCAAGATTCTCTAGGGCATAAACTTCATCGCCAATGGATGGTCGTGTGTGGTTTCCACGAGTTGTCTTACTCCCGGGTGAGTCCATTTCAACATCGAAAATTCCATTATGAGGTAGTCATAAATGAATCATGTGGCCCTTATTTAATTATCTTCGCATGCCTCAAACAGCTCGTTTAGTAGGAGTGTACACCAGTTCAGCCGGGTTCCCTAGAGGCAGTGTTCCGCAAATGAAATGGTGTCAAGGGTGCATTTTCCTTTGGTGCAGTGCCTCGTCGTCTTATCCGCTATTAGGTAGCAGGTAAATTTGACTGTTGTATTGTTGATTAGGTCTATCTTCGCCCCCTTCCCTCCTCTTTTGGTCTCATATTTCTTATAGTAATCACAGTCTCTCGCCTTCTTGGCTCTCTTGGACACATTCTGGAATGTCGTTGAGACATCCTTCCCTTATGTTGATAATCTCGTAATCTTATTGATATCCTCTGCATGTATCGATATTTCTCGCTCTAGCCACAATGATCCATTCTGGAGTCTGCTCATCAAGAATTTTGTACATTGCATTGCTGCTCTCATTGTTCCAAACACTGGGAGGTTCCTAAGGTTCAATATTGTCGATTTTTGGATGCCTCTGAACTCTGGATTCATTCTTGTTGCTTCCCCTCCTCCTTCTGTAGCATAATTCTCTATGTATACATGTCTCTTCATAGCCGGAAATTGGTATGAATCCATGAAATCAGTATCAATCAGCGACGCACTATCATACTTACCCACTAACGATTCCATCCTCTGAATTCTCTCATCGAGCTCAGGCTCGACGACTGCTGTTGCTACCTTTGTCATATTCGTCCTTCTTTTGTATACTTGGAGTATTATCCCTGATCTCTTTCTATGAATTCCTGCTACTAGACTATCTCTTTGAACTTCCTTTGACGAAATTTCACTTGTTGTTGCGGTTGTTTCTTGCTCTAACTCGAAATTTTCCGACATTCTCGTGCTTCCTTCTTTCATGCGGGTTAAGTAATGTAACTGGCACGAATGAGGTTGATAAGACCCCATAACTAATTTATTTTTATGTCTCTCCTGCGGCTATCATTAGGGGAAATTTGAGGTCTAAAATGGGCCTCCTAAGGAAATAATAAAATAATAGCTAAACTAATAAAATAATATTTATGAATTTGCAATTCACTTTTTTCATCACAATCCATGTAACCATAGTTAAATTTAATTCAAAAGTTGTACCAAAATAAAATTAATAAAAAAATTGTATTGATGTGACTATAAATAAGAATGAGTTTTTCAAGAGAAAATCATTATCATTGAACAGCTAATACATTTGTCTTTTTGTATTTAAATAACTTAAAATAAAATATAAATATAAATTTATAAATTCTTAATTATATTATATGTTCTTAATTAAAATTTATATTATTTAAATTGTATAATAACATGTAATTAATATACTATATAAAAATACTATAATATAATATAATATAATAAATGTATAGGGATATGCATTGTTTCTTTCAAGAAATATGAAATGACAATAATACATTTTTATTCAAAAATTGTGAAATGACATTTATTATGAGTACTTTACTTTGACTTTAAAAGTACTTAGAGCACTACCATGGTTAACCATGATTTTTTATTTACCATTGAGAATGTGACAAGTAAGTACCTTTAACTCAAGAAATGCCACCTCAACCATTAGGGATGATGTCATCCTTTAAAATGTGATTGGTTCTCATAAAGTGAATTTTGATTGTACATTTTCCTTAGGAGGTCCATTTTAGACCTCAAAATTCCCGTAATGAATCATTCGATTAGATACCGCGGTGATGTGTATTCTGACATTGCTGATTGTGTCTTTGGGATTTGGGTAGAAGTGATGGGTAATGATTATGGCTTAATATGGAAAATTTGTTACGATATGTTCGTTACTAATTATGACAGTTAATTCTCAAATCTGGGTGATCCTACGGACTGACATCGGTATGATGTGTTATTATGATGGAATGATGCTTGACACACTTGGCTTTCTGAAATGGATGACGTGTTAGATACTAACCCCCCCCCCCCCCGAACACAATCGTTTGTGATGTGGTCTCCGCATCGCAACAGGTGGATTTACTCTCTGTGTTACTGTAATTATTTTCTTTATTGGGATTCCTATTATATTCTCATCTTGGGTGCAAGAGAGTTATTGACTCAATCTATTTCTATTCTACCCTACTGACTCCTCTCGGTTGCGAGAGTTATTTGAAAAATAAATGATGAAACTTACTCGTGATAAGGCTTCAGGTGTGCACCATTCACCCATCCTTGTAATACTTGGCCATCTAGCTGTGCCAACTGAACTACTCCTGATTCTTGAATTCTTGAATTTCAATGACATGGTATCCTCCCATCTAGTGCATTCTAAGTTTGCCCAGGAATTTTTGAAATTTTCTATCGTACAACAAAACTTTCCCTCTGATTGTGAACATCTTATGTTTAATATGACGGTCATGCCAAGCCTTTTGTCTTTCTTTTTGGACCTTCTAATGGAATTCCTCCACGAATCTGTCTTCTTCAAGATATTGTAGCTCATGTAGGCATTCATTGATTGATTCTTCCTCTGTCATATGTCTTGTTGAAGCGATTAATAGACCAGTATGATAAATTCAGCAGGTACCACTGCTTCTCTCCCATACACTGGCTGGAAAGGAGTCTGATTGTGTAACATTTTTACAGTTTTCCTATATGCCCATAATATTGTTGGTATGCACTCATCCCATTCATCCCGATTGGCATTGTATATCTTGGTTAGTCATTTTCCTAAGATCTTATTAAATGCTTCAACAATTCCATTTTCCTGAGGATGGTACGGACTGCTCTTATGATGTTGCATCTTAAAATTATCTAACAAAGCCTTGATTGTTGTTTTGATGAATTGTGTACCTTGATCACTGGTTAGGCTTCTGGGGTAGCCAAATCTGCTAATGATATTTTCAAAAATGAACCTGGCTGTTGTGTCTGCTGTGCAATATTTCATTGGTGCTGCCTCTTCCCATCTTGTAAGATAATCTGTTGTAGTAATTATGTACCTTGCCTGTGAATGTATTGCCACGGGTGCTATTGGCCCTACGAAATCAACAGCCCATTTTTCAAATGGCTGCAGTGCTCTTACAGGTTGAAGTGGCAATTCAACTAGGTGTGATGGGCGTCCCGCTCTTTGGCAGACATCAAATTTATTTACATATGCTTTACTATCCTTATGTACTGTGGGCCACCATAACCCTGCTTGTAATATTTTTCTTGCAGTGGGTTTTGCGCTGACATGCCCCCCCCCCCCCCCGCAACTCTGCAATGACACTCCCACAATATATCCTCTCTTTCATGGTCCATGATACATCTCCGCAAGACCTAGTCCAACCCCACATTATACAGTTGTCCTGCTATCGATTGATACTTAGCCGCTTTCACTACCAAATGTCTTCTTTGAGTCGTCATGTATTCAATTGGGCACTGTCCTATTGCTAGATATACTGCTATATGTTCCAAATAGTCTGGGATGGCTTCTACTCTGAAGAGGTCAGCATCTGGTAACTGATCATCCAAGGATCCCCCATTCTCTCCATTTTCTAGCCTTAATAAATGGTCAGCACCCACATTTAACCTTCCTGGTTTCACTATCACTTCGAAGGTGAAATCCTGGAACTGTAGGAGCCATCTACAGATCCTTCCTTCAAGCACGGGCTTGTTAACTAGGTACTTCAATGTTGAGTGGTCTGTGAAGAATTTAAACGTGCCTCCCAGTAGGCAATGGTGAAACTTCTGAAGGGAATTTACAATCGCAAGAGCTTCCCGTTCTGTTGTTGTGTAGTTCCTTTCAGCCGTTGACAACTTCCTGCTTGCATAATAGATTAGATGATCAACGGAAGTTTCTCCTGGCTGAGCTAGCACTGCTCCTAATTCAATGTTGGAGACGTCAATATGGACGTGGAACTGTTTGTCCCAGTTAGGATGAACCAAGATGGGTTCACTTTCTAGCTTTTCTTTCAATTTATTGAGGGCACTAGTGCATTTTTCAGTCCAACTGAATTACTCTGAATTCTGCAACAGCTTTTCCAATTGTGTTGTTATCTTTGCGTAGTTGTGGATGAATCTTTTGTAGTACCTGGTATTCCTGAGTAATGATCTTAACTATTTCATAGTCTCTGGCACTTCTATGTTAATAATGACTGCTAACTTTTCTGGATCCATACAGACACCCTGTTTACAAACAACATGTCCTAACAGTGTCCCAAAAGGTACTGCAAAGATGCATTTCTTGAGATTGAGGAAAATTTGGAGTTGTCTGCATATGTCGAACATTATTCTCAGCAAGGTTGCATGATTTTTCAGTAAGTTGTAAATTTTCCACTCATCCATGTATACCTCAAGGAACTTGTGGATATATTCCCGAAATGCTGCTATCACTATTCGTGAAAAAATCGCTGGCGCATTCTTCAGTCCAAAGGGCATGACATAGTATGTGAACGATCCCCATTCGGTTTTAAAATTTGTCATATTCTTGTCTTCTTCGGCTATTCTCACTTGATGATACCCTGAGAAACCATTTGTGAATGAATAGGCTTCATTTCCTGCCACATTGTCGAGCACCTCATCACTAAACTGAGTGGGAAATGGATCGTGTATGCATGCGTTGTTGAGGCTTCTATAATCAACACATACTCTAATCTTAGATTTTTCCTTTTTTCTTTGTATAACAATGGGACTGACCCACTCTACTTCCTCTACTGGAAAAATCAACCTTGCTTTTAGCATTGTATCTATTTATTCTTTGACTTTCTCCTTTACCCTTGGATTTAGACAGTAAGGTCTATGCTTCACCGGTCTTGCGTCGGGATTCAAGACTGTGCATTTCCCCCATGTCCCCTTTTATCCCCTTTAGCTCTGCTACTGAGGATGGGAATAAGTCTTCATATTCCTATAAAAGGTCAAAGATCTCCTTTGTTGTTTCTGTATCCCAGTAGTTGCCAATGGACGTTATTTTTGGTTTCTCCAGGGTTCCAATGTTCAGCTTCTTGGTCCTCAAGGGTAGCAGATGTAGTCCCTCTACTCTAGGTTCTTCTTGTATATCGCGCTCCCCTTATTTATATTCAAAGTATAAGTGTCAGAGATTCTCTAAATCATCGTCATCCATCTCACTGTCTATTCGTTTACATGCTACTGATTTTTTGATAATCTGCTCCGAGAGAAGTTGCTCTTTTACTTCTTCAATTTCTGGAAAAAAATAGTACTCTTTTGATGGCTTGTAGTGCCTGTGTAACCAGTTTTGTTTCTCCTTCAAAAGAAAAACATTGTGTAAAATTTTCCGCAACTACTTTCCAAGTGCCAGTTCCTCTTGTCTCTTCTTCGGTTAAGTACCAGGCCTGTGGAATTATGTCTAGTGAATGTATAAAATTGTGCATTCACAGATATTTTGGATATGCTACTTTCTTCCAGTTGTACTCATAATTTTCTAAATGTTTCGTGGGGTCAGAATCCCCCTTAGTACTTCTCAATGAATTTTGGCCCTGCATCTTTTTTGAATCTGGCTCTTAGTGCTATTTCCACATCTTCCCATCTCGAAAGTGAGTTGCGATGGTTGATCCACCATCTCGTCGACGTGGATTGTAGGGCTACATCCATAAGAGGGACTCTATGTTATATTGATACTTTTCCTACTACTTTTGCAATAAATGTATTTACAACATTCATATTTGATAGAGTCAGATATCCTCTTACCTCAGCTCCAATCCAGTTGACTCCTCGGATGTTATCTCATCTTCTTGTATTAGTCTCGTATCCTCCCTGCTGCCAATCATCCCAAGCTATTTCTGAGCCCAAGTCTGAACTTTGAACGCTTCTCCAACTTACAGTCCCTCCCGCTATTGGATTGATATAGTCTTCTCTCTTCCCTACTGTCATCTGGTAAACATGATCGAGAAGTTGAAAATCCTCTCTGTTGTCAACAGTTTCTGTATATCGGGGTCCCCAATATGGGTCAAGTGGTTGAGTGACCCTAACTTCCCCTTCTTCAAATATCATCAGTTCCTTTTTCAAGTCGATCACTGCATAGTTCTCAAAATCGCAATCTATCCCCAAAAATGCAAGATAGGGATCCTTATCCCCCATGATATCGATTACCTCAAAATATGTGTATTTTTTCATTCCCGCAACATCAACTTCAACCTCTTCCAGCCTTCCTATGGGCACAATGTAGTACTAATTTTCCATGCGGAGCTGTATTAGTGAGTATGTCAACTTTGGCCTCCCCAGTGCTTCCCACGTCTTTCTTGGTAGAATTTTGACATCTGTTCCTAGGTCAAGCATGGTGTCTTTGATTTGAAATCCTGTTATTTGAGTATTCATCCAGAATTCCTTTCCTGTTCTTCTCTTATTTATTTTTATCCTCCTTATGTATTTATAGGTTGAATCTCTTGACTCTTCAGGTTCTACATTTTCCTGCACCACCATCTCTATATTTTGCTTTATTTGTTCCAGTATTGGTGCATTGGTGCATTGGTCGAAACCATTCCTCAATCGTTGTACTTGTATGGGCTTGCTTCTCTTTTTCTACAGTCGACTGTGGAAGCTCAATGCCTTTGCTCCCCCCGATTTGGGAAAATGTTTCGACTACCTCCTTAAAATATTGCTTTTGTCTATCTGGTCTGAAAATAGGTTTTGGAGATGCTGGCTTGATTGGCTTTATCAGCTCTATATTCTGTGTATCCTCCCCTTTTCTCTTTCCTCCCCAGGTTACTATAGCTACATTTTTCATAGCCTGAGCCTCTACTATTCTTGGTTCTGCATTCACCAGATTCGCTCCTTGTCTGGCTCTTTCCTCCCACCTTTTAATTAATTTTGGATAGTCTTTAGTTGCGTGTGTATTGACTATGCACTAAGAGCACCATGGTCTTCTAGGTAGCGGACGTTCTCTTGTTACGTGTCCTTCTTGATCACAGTTGTAGCACCTTACTGGTCCTCTTCCTCCAGTTCTTCCTCCTCTCATTCCTCTTCCTTGTCCCCTTGGAGCCTCATTCACTCTATAAGATGGTATTTTGAATCGTTTTGGCAATGCATCAAGGGCTCTACACTGTTGTGTATTATGTGTTGTGGAAGCACAGAACTCACAATATGTATTGTTTGGAACGTTTGAGTACTTCTGTAAAATTGGGCATAGTTGTGGAGGATGACCAATGCCTTTGCATATTTCACAGTATTCGGTTGCGGTCTGATTTTGCTGAGTGGGGAACCCTAGAAAGTGGGGTTGAGGTTGGTATAATCCCTGAGTGTTTATCTGCGCAACTCCCAAAACTAGAGTCCCTTGTGTCCCTGTTGTTGAAGCTCCCACATTCTACCCCCGCAACCTTGGGCATTCTATGGCCACATGTCCCTCCATCAGACAATGGGTACACCACACATTGGGCCTTGCAGTTCGTATCAGCTGAATGTCCTTCAACTTCTCCATTAAACTGGCTATCTGATGTTGTAGGCCCAATATGGAAGGGTCTTGAGTTTTTTCTCCTCCTCTGAACTCTTGTGGATACCCTGCCATAGCCTCTATCTTCATAGCTTGCTCTAGGGCATCTTGTAAGGTATCAATCTTTTGTTGTGTCAATGGAGTTCTCGTCAATGGAAGAAGTGCTTTAATAAACCAGTCTCGCTGATGATTCGGATCAATCGGGTAACTCAGTTTCCCAATCCCATCCTTGAACCTCCTCATCATGTCCCATGTTGTTTCACCTTCTCGCTGTTTAATCTCCTACATCTCAAATAAACCTTGCTGATCTGTCTGAGGTAACTTAAATTCTTTGACAAATTCTTTCTTTACATCATCTATCGTTGGGTTTGGATGAGCTTCGGACCATTTAATGAACCATCGAAGAGCTCTCTCTCTTAGATTAGTCTAGAACTCGATCAAATTAACCGCCTCTGGTGTCTGTCGAGCTCTCCATATTACTTCGCAGAGATACTAGTGTTTCTCCACATCATCGTTGCCCCTCCTAGAGAATTCTGGGTATCGGGTAAACAATCCCGCAATATTTCTTTGTATGGGTGGTACTAAAATAAAACCTCTACTTCCTGGTTGTGAAATTGTATTACTAGCACTATAGATAGTAGATATCTATATTGTAGACTTAACACTATTCAACTTGCTAAACCCCCGTAACTTAACAAAAAAAATTACCTAGTGGCTGATAGAGTACTAGGGGAAGGTTGGGACCAAAGCTACTTGAACTTTGGGTAATAGAGTTACCTTGAATTATGGGTGTTGGCCTCTCTTGAAATAGTTGCTCCATCACAACATGCAACTCCACATCGGATATCTCCTCGAGGCACGCGTCCTCCATATTGGACTTTTCTTCCTTTTCTCTTTGGGTTGGGCTCCTATACACTTTCCTAACTTCTTTGATGGTACCTCCTATTCCTTGGGATCCTGTCTGACCTTCCATTTCCTTTGTCATCTGTGGCGCCTTCTCCTTGTCCCGTCGACTACTTTCCTTCTCCTCAAACTCCTTCATCACTCTTTCTTGCCACATCTCAGCAATTTGCGCCCTCTGATGTGCTCATCGCTCTCTCAATCTATTGGAGGTTCTGGCATCCATATCCCTATTCCCCCTTATAACTTACTTGTGGCATCTCTACCTCAGCTCATTCCCCCAGTACTAGAGGTTTAAGTCTTCATCTCGACTTTTGAAATTCTATCAAACCCTCGTCCACCATTAAAGTTTTGATCCACAACGGGATTTCCTTCAAAATTTATCCCCACAATCTGGATTTGAATACATCTTCCGCTTTTGAAAAGGATTGGTAACACTCGTCTACCAATTCCAGAATGTATCCTTCCAAGGTAGATTGTACCCAAAAATGTACAGCTCAGGTCAAATTGGTGTCTAACCGATGGAGTGCTACTAGGTTCGTGTGCATCCACCTTCGACAGACCCTATGACCCTCCTTGAAGTGACTTGACTTGTATTCTATGCAACCAATTATAAAGTTCTTCCAGAAACTTTCCCCAGAAAAATTTGTACATGTCACTTGCAAATTCAGAAAATAGGACCCAATCCTTGATAGTTTTCTCCCTCTGCTTTCACAACTCCACTTGTTGCGATACGAACTGGTCTAAGTGTTTATCCCACCAGCTTCATAGTTCTCTCTCGTAGATCCATCATACCATGATCTAGCTCCTAAATGAATTTTCGGGTCCTGGCAACAGAACCATTTGTTGGTGAAAAAGGAGGTCTCTGAGCAAGACCCAGGTTCAGGATAGAGGCCAACAAGCTTTCCGCAGGAGTCTAGAATGACATCGGCATTTTCACCCTACTCCAAGGAGCAAAGCGTCTCACCCAAGGCGTGTCATGACCTTAGTAAGGTTAGGAGACAGATCAAGTATCAAACAGTTACAACCATGAAGAGAAACTAAAGGAACTTGAAATAGAAAACAGATCTTGCTACTTTGTATAAGATATTACTCATTAATAATATTCAGGATGCTACATTAAAATTTAAAATAAGGCATACATTCACAATAAGCAATTGATTAACACTTAACTTATAACATCAAACACAGCAAGAACCATATTTCATTATCATTATCAAAATGCATGCATCACTCCGCAGAGTCTATTGCAGGGTGGTTCAGTACAACAGAGATCTAACAGAGCTCTCCTATGGCTCTCTCACTTGACCCTCTGCTGAACTCCCCTCATCTACGCTGGCTGATTGCCTATTTTTTCTTCCACCAATGTGACTGTCAATATTTCCTCTTTTCCTGCTCTGTTGTTTGCCGCTTCTTCTTGGTTACTGGGAGTTCTGTTGATTGTCTTTGTCTCCCATACCTGCCATCTGCGTTGTTCTCTGCAACTGCCGCGCTTCCTATCTTCCGGCTATCTGTAACCATGACAACTCCTTTCTACCATGATTGTGCTCTGCCACCTGTTCTCCACAACTCAAAATTGTTCCTTTTTTCCAAAACAAAGGCCCCAACAGGCCTCGACCACACGCTATTGACTCATCCCGAGTCAATCTTTCCATGCTATTGTGGTTTCCATTGGTCTGTCTCCTTCTGAGGCTCACTTTGTCTTCTTTATTTCTTCGCTTTGTCCAAACAAAGGCCCTAACAATCATTTTATTTTTCTCTTATCCTATGTTGTTGTAGTGCTCATGTTGAGAAATTTTATGGGTCCAATCTGAAAATATATGAAATGAGGCTCACATAGAGGAAGTGAAGGCATGGAGGATTCATAATATACAATGACTTGGAAGATTCAGTTGAAGGAAGATATTTCTCCATCCAATGGTGGTTGGATAATTCAGCAGAAACTGGGCAAGGCTCATTGGTCATGATAGTACCAACATATCAGAGTGTGTAGATTTTATTGTTATTTCAGGAGTAACCAGACAAGGATCATTGAATGTGGTGGCCTTCATCAGATGGTAGTCCGTAGATCCGTGAGAGAAACATTTTCTTGTCAGATAGGTGCCAATATACTATGAAATAATTTGAGTCTTCCGACTTATGGGAGTGAGCTAATCCATGTAATAATTTTTCCAACAAATAATAAAATATTGAGCAATGCAGCAGCAATAGGCTGGTTTTTTTCCTAGTGAAGGGTTTTCCACAAGAAATATTTTTGTCTGTTGTGTGATTGCTTTAATAGTTTATGGTTTATTTTTAATGCCCTAATATCTAAATATGTGTTTCATTTTGTGCATTTCTAAAGATTAAATAAATGGAGAAAATTTTTATAAGTGCTCGCACTACTGATTCACCACCCCCCCCCCCTCTTAGTAGTGATATAGTTTCCAACAATTGGTATCAGAGAAGGGATCTCGGGTGCAGCTTGATCGTTGGAGAGTGGATCTTGGAGATTTTTCACAAAAAAATTGCATATTTTCTTTTCAGAATGAGTTCTTCGAAGAAATTGGTTCTTACTACTGCAAATTTCAAAGCATGGAAATAAAATGTGAAAAATAAATTATTGCTTTGTGGTTCTAACATTTGGATATTATTTTTTGAAGGAAATGATAGATATTTTCCTGCATCTAAAATACGGAAGAAAAATTCTCAAGCAAGGCGAATTATTTTCGAAAATCTCCATAATGTAGATTTAGAGAAAATTGAAGATTTAAAATTTGCCAAAGAAATTTGGGACATAATTCATATGATATATGGATCCATTAGCAACAGCAGTGATGAATATATTGAGAAGAGCAGTAAAAAGAATAAATAAGCTCGACTTGAACCAACTGTGAAAAAAGGACAGCAAATCTAAAGGTATAAGTCGGAATGATATACTTTTGAGTTATATTTCTGATAGTGGTAATGACAATGATTCAGATTTTTTTAGTGATAGAGATGATGATCACAATTATATGCTTCTTAAGGCTCAACATGAATCTTCCATGGTTGTTATTAAAGAATTTTCTAGTGAAATTGGTAGACTATCAAATGCATGCAAGGAGCATAAGAAGAAAATGTAGGATTGTGATCAAATGGAGAAAAATATCAAGGAAGAAATTAATAAATTCAGAAAAAAGTTGACATAATAAAAAATATTAGAAGAAGTTAATTATAGCAAGAAAAAATATATAAAATATTATGTTGAAGCACTTGATGGTGTGATTGAAAATTTAAGAAAGGAGCTTGAGGAAAAGAACCAAAAGTTGGAAAAAATGAAGAGCACCATACCAGTGAGAAAAATTAGCAGCAATTTTAAAATGGGTGATACAAGCATGCATGTAGGAAATACTAATAAATAAGAACCAGAGAAGCCCACAACAAATAATGTGATCCACAAGTAGTAGAAAAATAGAAAACCAAAAGTAGGCTTCATATTTAGAAGACCATTTTCTCCTATGGTTGGAGGTAGTAGTTTTCAAAGGAGAAGTCACAACTTCTTTTCCCCCTTGAATGATGAGATTGAGTGCTTCAACTATCACACTTTTGGTCATGTGGCAGTTGATTGTAGGAGGATAATGAACACATCCATGCAACAATATAATCAACCAAAATGAGGACCTACATTCAGGTATAAAAAATATTTCAATGGTCATTGTTTTGTTTGAAACATGTTTGGGCACAAAGCCATTAATTTCAGATCTAGCAAGAAAAGATGGAGGTCTAATATGAGCAACGAAATATTAGATCCTTTGGATACATATCTTGGTCACATAGAGTGTTATGTGTTCCATAATTTTTGGCACATGGCCAAGGATTTTAAGATGACTAAACCATTGAGACCATTTGTTCAAAAGAAACATCCAAGGGATAATGTGCATCCTAGGAAGGCATGGAAGAAAGAGTGGTAGCAAGGAATATGTGGCATTGCACTTTGTTCTCATGATGAGGATGACATGTGGTATATAGATAGTGTATTTTCACACCATATTTCAAGAGATAGGATAAAATTCATTTTCTCAATAAAATCAAGGATGGTTGTGTTGTGTTTGAAGGTGGTGAAACTGCTAGAGTGTTGGGAAGTGGTAAATCTAATCTTGGTGAGAAGTGGAAAAACGCAAAATAAGTTTGGCTCATTGAAGGGCTAAAGATAAATATCTTGAGTGTGATCCAAATTTTTTATGGAGGAAAATAAGTGATATTCAATTCCAAAGGTTGCATCATTTGGAAGGAAGGATCAAAGAGAGTGATTGATAGAGGAGCCAAGACACTAGATAATGTATATGTGTTGAAGGGAAGAGTGAAAAGTAAGAAGATACCAAGAAATTACTCTTCCTCATCATATTCAGAATAGAGGAGAACAGTCCCTACTACAGTCCACTCTTGCATGTTAGAGCTACTCTTCTAACATCCACTCTTATTTTCATCCACTAGGGACTGTAGTAGGGACTATTTTCATCCTAGAGTATTCAAGTTGGAAACTTTGTTTTTGAGGGTATACGCTAGTTTCCTTCATAGGAACAATGTACATACACATATTTCCCTCACAAGAGTAGCATATACAATCTAGAGTGTATTTTCCTCGCATTCCTCACACTACTCAGGTTAATTAATATTTTTTACGGCTTGTCTTGCTCAAAAAATTTTATGTAAAGGTATGAAAAGTTCATGGAACTTCCAGAAAGTGATTAACATTGAAAATATCAAAATGGAAGTAGATTTAGTGGATTGATTGAGACAATGAGTTGAATCTGGATCAAATATAGCATATGAACATAGTTGTGAAGCCCAAAAGTTCTTTGTAATGATTGAGTTCAGAACTTGAGTTCATCTACATATTGGAGAAAGCTCATTGTTAGTATGGTTGATTCACACAAAGAGGCTTTCTGCATTTGTATTAGACCACGAGTCACATGCCATACTTATTTGTACTCTCAACCATCATTCCATTCATAGCAAGAGAATGGAGCGACCTCACCTTCAAGCTGGTTTTTTCTTTGGAAAGGGTTTCCTAATTCATATCACATGTCAAACATGTTTGTGAGAATTATTTCATTGTTATGTATTTTTTTCATAATTTTAGTTTGCATTCATACACTATTAACAATAATCTACATATCTATAAATATAAAGAGATATAAAATTGTAATAGTGTATATTTTGGATTTTTAAGTATAATATTATCAGTTTTGTTATGATGAATTGTTCAGTGGAATATCCACAACATTTTACAAATCATTGGAAAGGATTTCTAAATAGATTAAAGAACAGGTTTAAGATGTTCATGGTTTTCCTTGCTAGCTCAACACAAGAAATAAAGTGAGGGACCAACATAACCCTTGGAGAGAATCTTATCCCAAGTTAATGTTTTTCTATGGATTAGAAGCCAAAGAAAATAAGTTAACTTGGGCTAAAGTTTACAACGTTAGATTTTATACCATACTTGATAATTTAGTGTGTGAATGTGATTGGCCACAAGGAAAATTACAAAGATAATAGTAATAGTAGTAATCAAGGATATATGGATCAATTATATTTTTGAAGAAGGTCATCTCCCTCTTAATATTGGACCTATTCACCAACCTTATCATTCTTTTGATTCTTAAGAGCTAGGTTTTATTTTTACAACAGAAACAATTAGTTAGGGTTTTTGTTCCTAGGGTTCTCTAACTTAAACCTTTGCTAGGGTTTAAAAACCTTAGATTCTCCAAAGTCTTCAGATATACCATTTTCAAATTTTCAAATTCTACAAGTATACTAGAGAGTTAATTTCAAAACGTTAGATATTTTATTGTCAAGCTTTCTATGAGATGGATATCATTTCATTTATTGACTACAAAAACCTAGTCTTCATATGCAAGGAAAGAATCTGAATGCTACCATATCAATTAAGTCACAATTTATAATGTATTTATGCAAACCCTTTTATAGTATGTCATTATCATTCAAAATATCATTAGCTTACTCATTATGTCAAATCCTAGATGTTACTTCATCATGAACTAGAAGACTTAGTATCATGTGCAATATGATTGGCATAAATACTTTGATGCAAGTGAACAAAATTTTTACATACCTCTTCATATTTTACCTTATTCAACCTTGCAGATATTTGATCCTTCTGACTTGTCTTCAATTGTCATGTACCAACTTTCTCCAACAAATGTGCCTCAATCCTTCAACCATTGTACTAGGATATGAATGGCAGAAAGTTATTTGGATTTCTTGCTTTGTCTTGGTTCCTTTCAAACTTCATAGACAAGTCAGCTTCATGGTGTAATTCATCCTCCTTTCAAGTATAAGTTTTTATGGAATAATTTCTTCTCATACTTGTGTCACATATATAATATTTATAAACCTTAATATATCTTATTACAACGCTTCCACATATCTCTCAAAGTATTATTTTATAATTTTGGTTTCTTCCTTCTAATGAGACAAACCAGAATGTCATAGGTCTATTCTCTATAGAGATAAATTTCTCTAAATTCCTTGTATAAATTTCCTTTGAATTCACATTCTTCATAAGTTGAATTCCTCTGTAAGCTTCAGGTGCCTTAGAGAAGTGTTTCCACAAATAATTTTGTAAACTACAATGTTATAGAAGGCTTTGATGATATGTATACTAAGTGGTGTTATTTGGTTTCATCATGGATTATTTTTCTTGTAGCTCACACCACAAAATATTAGTCTCCTTGTAATTCACATAATTAGAAATAATGTCCCTCCTATGGCTTGCGTCATTGCAGAGATAATAGACTTCCTCATACAACTTCTATACTTATGAAATTTTTCATATTGTTCTTCATGTTTATTTCTTTCCTCGGAGATGTATATACAACAAATTGTAATTTTATCATAAATGGATGCATATGCCTAGGGTATATTTCTTCAGATTTCTTATCATGGTCCTTACAAAAAAATTAGAGATGTTCCATATGATTTTGGTCTTTCATAGGCATAGGTTTTTTTTTTACTATAGATCAAAATGCACATGTCTCATAGATGATGAGCTTTATATATTCTATATTTTTTTTTCCTTTCAGAGCTTTGATATAATCATAGTGTTGCAAAAAGTTTAGATTTCATTGCAATATAGTTTCGTTGAAGGTTCAGATAATGCCAGAGAAGGTCAGGCCCTTGTATTTGTTTTTTAAATACTTCATTATTATTGGTATAGAATAGAGAACAAGATATATTTCCTCAACCTCATTATTCCAAAACATGTTTAATTAAAATTCAATAAATTAGATGCCTTGGATGATTCAAAATTTAAGAATTGAGATAACTTGAACCTATTCACAATTGTTCAAATTACCAAGAAGCTTGGATACCTTCTACTAATCTCAAATAAATGCCACAGTGAGCTAGAGTGCCACATAAGAGTATTGTCACAGTAGGTTATCTTCCTTTTTTTAAGTGAGAGTACACAGATTTCATATCATCCATTTATTTTCCTTGAATACTTTGTAGATTATAAAGATGATGAATTGAGTGCTTCTAAAACATGCATTACCATAGGAGAAATTTCCTCTAAAATTTGCATCAATATAGCGAATTGTGCCATAGAAACTCACTTCATACATTGCCATCGCATCATAGAGAGATAATTTGTATCACTGAAATTTGTACTACAAAGAGTTATTTCTCCATAGAAACTAGCGTTAGAGATATAATACGCCACAGGAATTATGTATCAATGTGCACCTTTATTTAGGGTTACCAAAGATATAAAAAACTTCAATGTTTTCTTTCTATCATGTAAGGGTTTCAGTCATTCTTGTTATAGTGTATATATCTTTGCCTAAAACATGGATAGAAAGTACATTTTGTCTAGCTAAGAATATATTCCTTCCTTCACTGATGAGTTTGGTTGCCTCACAAGCTTTTAAAAATCCTTCTAACCTTCCATGGAAGATTTCTCTTCGATCTTTCTAGCTTTGATCCCATGTTGAAATTCAGATATATGATAGAATTTTTTGTCATGGTAATTACTTATGATTGATATGCATTATTTTCTTAATATTTTCTTGTTTAGTTTTGTCATAAAGAAATTAAACAATATCAAAATATAGAAAACACAATGTACAAGAGACAAGAGACACCAGAAATTAGGCTCCAAGCAAAGGAAAAACCCCACAAAGGAGAAAACCCAAAAACAATCCTTCTCTTATAGAATAAAATCAAAATGATATATATCCAACACCAAGAATAAGACCAGAGATGGCTGGAAAACTTGAATTCCAGCCCTCCTCCAAGTCACCTCCAAAGTCAAATTCAACATATGTCAAATTGTTCATCTTCCTGAAATTTCACTCTTGAAATTTCAAGGTTGCAACTAGATCAGAACTTCAAGTTATCCCATAGAAATTCTCCCACATGTATGAGCTCTTCCTTCCCTTCTTATTTTTCCTTTTATCGATTAGTTAGGTGAAAAATATATGTAAGATGATGATGATCGATTGTACTTCAAATTAATCTAATTGTCCTTTGTATATATGTGTCCAAAAGGTCGAATGGGTGGCTCTTGGAGGCCCAAGCCAAATTGTTCCCAAGGAGAGCCGACTTGACAATTTTAGTGGAAATTGACACAATATAAAATTATTTTCTTATCTTTACAAAATTCAAAATTTTATTTGACTCAAATTCATATTTCTTTTTTACTCATAATAAATTGTTTTTACTCTTTTGACTTTATAAGAATGAAGCACATGCTTTTACCAAAAATAAAATAATAATAATGAGTCATTAATCAATATTTTTTTATGATGAAGTTACATTACATTATGAAGACCGACAATAGTGACATTTTCAACAGGTTTACCAAAAATCAAAGTAAATATGATGCCACAAAGAGACACATATGTTGAATAATGAGAAGAGACAATTGGAAAGGATAAATGCCACTTTATCAAGGAAGGTTTTTTTCTCCAATTTTTTTCAATCAGTTATGAAACTTTGCAATGTTAGAGGGAAGACCAGTTCCAATAAGTGAAACACTTTCGACAATGCACTACATTCAATCATTATCCTTTGCATTAACTTGATCCTCTAACATTTATTTTTATTTACTAAATATGTGTTGCATCATATAAGATTGAAAGGTTTTCTTTATTAAAATAATTATTCAAATATCATAGTTCCAATAATTGAAACTATGTGAGAGAACTAAAGTTGGATTTGAATCATGACAAGTTCTAAGCTCTCCATTTTTGGATGGAGTAATATATTGATTAATATATATATATATATATATATATATATATTTTTCAATTTTTGTTATTTGAATTAATGATTTGAATTTTATTGCATTTATATTGAGGTAGAGTGAAATAATTTTATTTATGATTTCAGAAATATTGATTGAAATATTAAATTTTGTAAATATATTTACTTTTAAAGGATTTTATTTTTCAATATTACCAATATTCAAATCTAATTGAGATAAGACATTTAAAATTAAACCATATTGAGGGTTGATATGGCTCAAGGAAAATATGAATTATGAGTGATTTTGAAAATGTAAATGATCCTTCATTAAATAATAGACACACTAACAAACAAACAACTAAAATAAATAAATACTTAAATATTTTTATTTATCAAATAAATTAACCAAAAAAAAATTAAAAAATTAAAAAAAAAAATATATATATATATATATATATATATCAAATTATAAATAATTAGATTAATTTAGCTTTCAAAAATAAATTAATTTCATAGTCCAAAAATAATCACCTACAACTCCTCCTTTCTTTTCTCTAAGGTAATGACTAGATTCCAATTAACATCACTTCTCCACGGTGAAAATAAGATGATGTAGATTCTCATTAAGGATGACTTAAATAAGACTAAAAAGGAAATGGACTATTAAAAAAATTGGTTGAAAAAAGACTAGGTGACTTCTCCCAAGTAATTTTTTAATTAAAAATACTCTACCGGAAGGAATAACTATATGTTAGACTTAGACTCATTGTAAACACATGCATAGTATAAACCATTAGGAATTACCAAAAAAAAGAGTTATTTTTGGATGTGTATGGTTGAATGAATTAGTACACCCATTGATTATTCATTGTCATCTGACTATTGAAAATGCAGAAAGAAAATCTCGTTTTTACTTTGCCTTGGTCAAACTATATTAAAATTCGAATTTCAATTTCAGCAGAATACTTGGATGTAGTTAACTGAGGTGACATGGATTTTTTCACTTAGTTAACTTAGTTAATTTGAGTTGGAGACTCTTGAGTTCAGTTCTACATGATTGATTGTTGATTTGTAGCAAGCTAATTCAATTAAGTTGAGTTATTGTCAGTTAAACTAGTTTCAACTATTGAAGAAACTAATGGAGGGTCAAGTTGTGTAGTGTAACTTCAGTCACACTTAGTGGTCATCCAGTTAAATGATCAATCTGCCTAAAATAACTTATGCATCTAGAGAAATTTGAAAAGGTGGTTTTAATCAAAGGACGAATATTCGATTATCAACAAGATATTGGACTTGACGAAGTCTGAGATTCACACTCTGCAAAAACCTAATCACTATGTGTTCCATCGCCTTCGGATCCTCAGCCCTGATGGGCTCTGTAGCCGCCGATACCAAGGCAGAGAGCGCAGGCTCTGCGAGTCTCCATGTCGTGAACCCCTGGGGTCTCTACACTCGGAAAATGAACAGCTCGCAGCACCGTTTCACCCACTCAGAAACATTCTCGGCTCTGCTCGCAGCAACAAGGTTCAATCCTACCTGCGCAAATGAGGAAGCTGACAGTTTTGACCCCTTTCTTAAGAAGGTCTATGGCGGCTACACCACCACCACTCTAGCAGCCGTCATCAAGGTTTCGGTTGAGGCTCAGATATAGGATTACCCTCCACCTTTATGGGCAGCCTCCGTCACAGCTGAGGGCAAGGGATTGAGGGCTTTCTCTAGAGTCTTAGCTGCATCAAGGTTTTCCCAAGCAAAAACTTCTCTACATAGCAGTGGGGAAATAGAAAGCTGGACAGAGTACGCTGTAGAAAAATTTGTTCACAAGGGTTATGAGATCCAAGCAAGGGTGCCCTTAGATTCCATTTCTTCCTCATGCAAAAATCAGGCTCGTTCCTTGGACCATCCAGATCTACCAATAGGAAACCCTGCATTTCAGATCCAAATCACTCTCCTCTCCGGCAAAACAATGTTGCAATGGGTGCATGCAAAAGATCTTGTACAGGAGCTTTCAAACAAGCTCGAACTTCGGTTGGGAATTCCCTATTCATATCAGAGATTATTGTATAAAGGTAAACAGCTAGAGGACCTCTTTCCCCTCTCTTTTTACCGTATTCAAAGAGATGCTTCCATTATTTTAACCTTGAGGCTAAGAGGAGGGTATTTTGGGAAAACCTCCTCTGCGCCCTCATTCTCTTACAAAGATGTTGTCCACAAAGCTACAGTCCATCCTCAGACCTCTTCGAAAGCTGCTCAGCCGGCCATAGCACCCAAGCCATTTCTAGTGGATAAATCGGAGGAAATTCCCTCTATAAAACTTTCTCATCCTGCGCTTGCCGAACATTATTAGACATTTGCTGAATCCGCAATCATATGCAGATTCAATGGCCTATGGCCTCATACAGTAGATTTATACCAATGGATCCACTCCAACTGGACTAACAAAAGCAAGATCTACCTATGCTTGAAAGGCTTCTTCATTGTGGCTTTCGATTCAAATGAAGATTATCAGAAATCCCTAACAGGAGGTCCTTGGTTCTGGGGCACGGCTGGGCTTTTTATCACCCCATGGTTTCCAGATTTCGACCCTTCTACAGCTTTCATCACCAAACTCCCCATTTGGGTCAGGCTTCTGAACCTTCTGGCGCATCTATGGCACTTATTTGTATTCTTAGCCATAGGAGATTCCTTAGGCCGTTATCTCGCCACAGACACCACAAGAAGGGAGAATGGACTCTACACCTACAACAGACTGTGCGCGGAAATAGACACCAGCAAAGGATTTCCAGATCAGATCAACCTCAAATTTAGGGACTTCCATTGGACACAGACTTTGGATTATGAAAATATAACCTTCAGATGTCGCCATTGTCATCAAATGGGGCATCTCCAAAATACTTGCTCCCAACTTCAAGACAAAAAGAAGAATCTCAATCGCAAACCCAAATCCAAGAGCTGGAATACCTGTGTTCCTCCCCCCCCAACGGATGACACAGACTCTTCCAGCTTGGATGAAGAATAAATCAAAGTAAATGGGGAGAATGTTGAGACTCCGACGAACGCTCCCGCAGTCACTCCAGCAGATCCCTCTGCCCCTCTGATCTCTCAGAAACGCTCGCATGAATCTTCTTCCTCTGATTCTGATAAATATATTCTGCCCTCAATGGATAATAGTTTACAAATTGTCATGGTCCAGCCAAGTTCTAATGGCTGGGTCAAAGTAAGCAAGAAAAAAGGGAAAAGAATCCGTCTGGCAGATTCCACCCACTCTGGGCAGTCACTTTTTTCTAGCTCTTGTTTTTCTGTTCTCCTTGTTATCTCTTGCTCATTCCATGGCAGTTATTCAGAAGCGGGGTTGTTAGCCTTCCACCTATGGCTCCCCTGCCTCTCAGCAACGCTTGCATGCAAGCTCTGTTTGTACAATATTTCTCACTTTAATAGAATTAGCCTTATTCAAAAAAAAAAAAAAAAAAACTTATGCATATAGAGAATTTGAGTTACCAAATTGATATCATAGTTCAAGGGAAATTTATTATCAGTTGAAAACTACTTCAAGTTGTACAGGTGGTGCATGTAGTCAAAGAATGGGCCTACAGGAATTGCACAATCCAATTGAGGAATTTCCCTAAAAGTTAGAGTCTAATTCATCAAGGAAAAACACAAGGAAATAGGAGCTTGGAGGCTTGAAAATTTGGCTAAGTATTGGTCAAGTTCAGTCATTCAGACAGAGGATAGAAGATATAGGTGCAAGATGAGTTCAAGCTTAAGAAAAGCATATTGTATTCATCCAGATTCTTTGATTAATGAAATACAGATAGTAAGGGGTTTTGAGAAGTTTCTTTCCTCTATATAAATATTTGTGTACATGTGTTGAATCTTGATGCATGTTAATTATTTGTGTTCTCGATGGTGAATTTGCTTCCACGAATTGGTAGAGTAGCTTCTAATATTTTGATTTAGTAAATTTCATGAGAATTTTAGAATCTACACATTAATTTCTACATGATATAAGAGCTATATTCACAGTAGAGAAGAGATTTCAAAGTTTTCATTGTAGGAGGTTCAAATTTGAAGTCAGTTTTGCAGGTTTTCTCTAGGACTAAGAAGATGACTTTCAATTGACTCAGGCTCGAGTATGATTTGGAAGGAACCAAAAAAATTGTGGCATGGAACATCTGCATAGAGGCAGTATTGGATGACAATGGTCTGATAGAATACATCAAGACAAATGTAGAAAAACCCAAGCATGTGATTCTCATAATATTTCTCAGTGGAAGAAATATGTGGCCAAAGTGAGGAGAATCATATTGGAGGGAGTATGGAATCATATTTTCTTGAATCTCCATGGAAAAGAAACATTTTTCGTGATATATAAAACACTGAATTTTTTTTTTGATAACAATAGAGACCACAGGAAGTTGTCGCTCAAGGAAAAGCTTTGAAGCATCAAGAGGAAAAATAATGACACAATTCTGTAGCATCTGATCATGTGTACACGGTGTCATGATGAACTTGGCAGGGTCGGTGTTAATGTCCCTGAAGAATACTTTGTATCTCCATCCCTTTTGGGCCTTCCAATGATATGAAATAGTTATCAAGTTTCAGTAAATTGTAGAGAGAAACTACCAATTTGGGAGCGGTTATGGTCTGATATAGTGTAAGAAGAAATAAGGCAGAGTAATAGAGATGGGTCTTCATCCAAGGTCAAGGATTAGGAGAAATTTTCCTTGGTTGGAAAGGAAAATAAATGGAAAGGGAAGAAATCACAATCCAAAGTAGAATCTCGGCAAGGGGGAAAGAATAAAGACTTGTCTAGAATCAACTGCTTTCATTATCATGAATTCAGGAACTATGCCAAAAAATGTCCACACAAGAAGACAAGAAAGAATACTTCGGGAGGGTCAATAGGTGAAGATCTAGATTTAAAATTTGAGCTTTATTTTACTCTTATTGCATGCATGGAAATCACAGTGATGGGAAGTGTGTGGTATCTCGACAGCGGTGCCTCATTCCATATGACGAGGAATGAATATATTTTCAGTGACTTGGAGGAGAAATATCTCCAGATGCACATTGATATGGGATATGATGGAAGGTAGAACGTGCCAGGGATAAAAATAATTTCCTTTCAGAGGGATTTCGGCTCCCCTCTCAGGCTCAAGGGTGTGAATTTTGTATCGGGTCTAAAGAATAATCTGGTTTCAATCACAACGTTGGAAGACCATGGCTACGATGTGATATTCAACAAAGGAAAGGAATTCATGAGAAAATTTCCATGGGAAAAGTGAAGTAGATCGAGGTTCAAGTGAAGAACCTCTACAAGATGGATGTGGAATATTGTGATGATTTGAGCACAAAGGCAGAGAAGGTGCAGATCCGATATTTTAGTGAATTGTGGCATAGAATATTTGGATATTTTTCATCATGGAGCTTTGAATATCATGCAGTAGATCACCACAAGCTTCCTCAAAGGAGCACTAGAGCAACAAAACACATGCAAAGGGTGTACATTGGGTAAGTACACAAAAGACACCTTCAATGATAGGGATAGTAGGGCGCATGTAATCCTTGAAAGGATCCACTCTGATGTCTGTGTACCTTTCTTGACAGCCTCCACTTCCAAGCACAGGTATTATTTTATATTTGTATATGATTCCTCACATAAGTTTTTGATTTTATTCATGCAGAAGAAAGATTGGACATTCTCCAATTTTTTTGAATTTAAATCACTTTTTGAGAAAGAAACTGCCAAGAAAGTGAAGGCTCTCAAGAGATATAATGGTGGTAAATATGTGTCAAATGGGTTTAAAAAAAATTGTGCAAGGGAAGGCATTCGATGGGAATTGAAAACACCCCATAACCAACAACAAAATCATGTGGTTGAGAGGAATATCAGAAGTATTTTTGGAGAAGAAAGGTTGATGTTGCATGACCAGGACCTACAACTACAATTGTGGGATGAAGCATGCAACCCAATGGTCTATTTGCAGAACAGGAGTCCCCATCGAAATATTGGGATGACTACACCAAAAGAAGTTTTTTTGGGGAAGAAACTAGTTGTTTCACACTTCAATATATTTGGAGCATCAGTATATTTCCATGTCTCCAAGGAATCAAGAAAAAAGATAGAGATGACAGCAGAGTTGGGGATATTTATGGGGTGCATTGATACACCTCACAACTATCGAGTGTATATGCCATCTCTCGGGATGACTATTGTTCGTAGAGATGTGAAGTTCAACGAATATAAGGCAATGAATTGTTCCCTTGAGAGGAAGCTTCAATTGCATGCATATAAGGATATTTTGACTCCAAAGGAAGAACATCAATAGGTTGTGGAGCAGCCACAAGCAGAGGAGCAGAGAGTGGAGGCAGCCACACAAGCAGAGAAATCTAGGGAAGGAAGGAAATGGATTAAGGAAGCCAATAGATTATTGCAGGATGGTAGAGATAACATGGGATAACCCACATCATAGCGTAGGTAGAGGAGGTCACCGGATCAGTACACTGCTACATGGCTATAATGACTAAGATAGTAGAGACAAAACCAACCTCATGCGAGGAAGCAGTAGATTAACCTATATGGGTTGATGCTATGGTAGAGTAATATGAGTCCATTTTCATAAATAGTGTGTGGGAAGTGGTCCCAAGACCAACAGACAAATCAGTGGTAGGTTTGATATGGATTTACAAGGTAAAGCATGCAGTAGACAAAATCATTGAGAAGCACAAGGTCGGATTTGTGTCCAAGTGGTATTCTTAGGTGGAAGGGATCAAGTATGAAGATAACACTGCTCTTGTATCAAAGTACTCATCCATCAGATCAATTTTTGTGTTGATTTCACAGATGGGGTGAAATATCCACCAGATGGATGTGAAGAAATCATTCCTTAATTTAGTTACTGAGGAGGAGGTTTACATTGAAAAACCTGAATGATGTGAGACCTTTGACAAAGATTCACATGTGTGCAGACTCAAGTGAGCATCATATGGGTTGAAACATGCACCATGGTCTTGGTACACCAGGATCAATAGCTACCTCACCAACACTAGGATCAATAGGTACCTCACCAGGTTGGTCTTCACCAAATTGAAGCAGATGCAAACATTTACCACATCTTGGTAGAAGGTAAATTGTTGATTATAGTCTTATATGTTGATGACTTGATTTTGGCCAGTGATGAACAACTTATTGGGTCTTGCCAGAAATACCTTGCAAGATAATTTGAAATGAGGGACCTAGGGCTCATGCATTATTTCCTTGATTTGGAAGTATGGTAGAGATAAGGGGAACTTTTTGTCTCTCGAGGAAAGTATGCCAACGAGATAATTCAAAAGTTTTGCATGGATGCATGCAAACCCATGGAGACTCCTCTAGCAACCAACTTGAGGAAGGATGATGCCACTTCAGGTGAGGAAGTGGATGCTACCGTGTATAGGTAGTTGGTGGGTTCACTCATGTACCTTGTGAACACATGACTAGACGTGTTATGCAGTCAACCAGTTGATCCAGGCCATGGTTTGACCGACGAAATTATTTTTGACGGCTCATAAAGATATACTACAGTACCTCGAAGGCACCACTCAGTTTTGACTTTGGTATAGACAGACAAAGGGAGTGAAGTTGCAAGGCTTCATAAATGCAGATTGGGCAGGAATTCCATCAGACCTAAAGAGCACATCAGGAGCAATTTTTAGTGTTGGGTCTCCAACAGTTTCTTCGTACATTAGGAAGCAGAGATCAGTGGCACTCATCTCTGCAGATGTAGAGTACATGGCTGCCAGTCAAGCAACATGTGAGGCTATATGGATGAGAAAGACTCTTGTGGGGTTATTTTGTTAGATCATGGATCCTTTTTTTATTTACTATTAAAATCATATTTGTATCAAACTCTCTAAGAATCTATTTTTTCATGATCGATCCAAACACTTATACATTTTGTACCGCCATCTATAGAATTGTGTGCAGAGGAGAATCATGTTGTTGCAATACATTCCGACAGAGGAACATGATGCAAAAATTTTGACAAAAATTTTTTCAAGAGGTAAATTTGAGTTCCATAGAGGCAGGATTGGGGTGGAATCTAATCCCTTTCTTGCTAAGAGGGAGTGTTGAAAATGCAACAAGAAAATTTATTTTTGACTTTTCCTTTGTCAAACTAGATTAAAATTCGAATTTCAATTTAAGTAGAACACTTGGGGGTAGTTAATTGAGGTGACATGGATTTTTCCACTCAATTAACTCAGTTAATTTGAGTTGGAGAAACTTGAGTTCATTTCGACATGATTGATTGCTAATTTGTAGCAATCTATTTCAGTTAAGTTGAGGTATTTTTAGTTAAACTAGTTCCAACTATTAGAGAAACTAGTGGAGGTTCAATTTGTGTAGTGTAACTTCAGTCACACTTAGTGGTAATCTAGTTAACTAATCAATCAACCCAAAATAACCTATGCAGCATAATTCGAGTTACCCAGTTGAGATTGGATTTCAAGGGAAGTGTACTATCAGTTGAAAACTAGTTCAAGTTGTACAGGTGGTGCACATAGTCAAAGAATGGGCCTATAGGAATTCCACAATCCAATTGAGTAATTTCCCTAAAAAATAGGGGCTAATTCCTCAAGGAACAACGCAAGTAAATAGGATCTTGGAGGCTTGAAAATTTGACTAAATATTAGTCAGGTTCACTCAGTCAGGCAAAGTATAGAAGATACAGGTGTAGGTTGAGCTCAAGCTTGAGAAAATCATATTGTATTCATCCAGATTCTTTGATTAATGAAATAAAGATACTAAGGGGTTTTGAGCAGTTTCTTTCCCCTAGATAAATCTGTGTATATGTGTGTTGAATGTTAATGCATGTTAATGATTTGTGTTCTCGATCGTTAATTTGCTTACGTAGATCGATAAAGTGTCTTCTAGTCTTGTGATTTAGTAAATGTCATTAGAAATTTAGAATATGCACATTAATTTCTACATGGTATCATAGCAAGATTCACAGTAGAGAATATATTTTGAAATTTTTATCGTAGGAGGTTCGAATTTGAAGATTGATGTTGCAGGTTTCTCTAAGACTGAGAATATTTCTTTCAATGGAATCAGGCTTGAGTGTGCTTTGGAAGGAACGACAAACTTTGTGGCAAGCAACATCCACATGGAGGCATTATTGGATGATAATGGGATATCAAAATACATCAAGAAATGTGTAGCAAAACCGCAAGCATATGATGATCAGAATATTTCTCAATGGAAGAAAGATGTGGCCAAAGCAAGGAGAATCATATTGGAGGGATTATGGAATCATATTGTCTCAAATATTCATGGGAAAGAGACTTTGTTCACGATGTGGAAAAAACTGACAGGGTTGTTTGATAAAAATAGTGACCACAGAAATTTGGAACTCAAGGACAAGCTTCGAAGCATCAATATGAAAAATAATGACATAATTCTGCAATACCTTAGTAGGTTTACAAAGTGACGTGATGAACTTGGCGGGGTCGGTGTTAATGTCCCTAAATAAGACTTGGTAGCTCTATCCCTTTTGGGCCTTCCCAATATTTGGCATAGTTATCAAGATTCGGTATATGGTACAGAGAAACTACCAAGTTGGGAGCAGTTATGGTATGATCTAGTGCAAGAATAAATGAGGTGGAGTAATAGAGATGTGACTTCATCTAAGGTCGAGGATTAGGAGAAATTTGCCTTGGTTGGAAAGAAAAAGAAAGTGAAATGGAATAAATCCTAATCTAAAGTAGAATCTAGTTAGGGAGGAAAGAAGAAATACTTGTCCAGAATCAAGTGTTTTCATTGTCATGAATTTGGGCACTATGCCACAAAATTTCCACACAAGAAGACATGGCAAGAAGACCTCAGGAGTAGAAGTTGGTGAAGCTCTAGACTCACAATTAGAGCTTGATTTTACTCTCATTTCATGCATGGCAAGGAAAGTGATGGGAAGTGTGTGGTATCTCGACAGTAGTGCCTCATTCCAGATGATAGGGAACATATAATTTTTCAGTGACTTGGAGGATAAATATATCCAGATGCACATTGAGATGGGAGATGATGGAAGGTAAAATGTGACTGGGATCGGCACCGTCACCTTTCAAAGGGAGTCGGGCTCTACTCTTAGACTCAAGGGTGTGATGTTTGTACTGAGTCTAAAGAAAAATATGGTTTATGTTGCGATGTTGGAATACCATGGCTACAATGTGATATTCAGTAAAGGAAAGGCATTCTTAAGATACATATCCATAGGAAAAGTGAATAATATCAGGGTTTGAGTGAAGAACCTCTACAGGCTGGATATGGAATATTGTTTTGATTTGAACACAAAGGAGGAGAAGTTGCAAAGCTGATATGTCGAAAAATTATGGCATAGAAGAATTGGCCATTTGCATCATGAAGCTTTGAAGATCATGCAACAAACATGCCTCCCCATAGGAGCACTAGATTAGAAGAAAACATGCAAAGGGTGTAGTTAGTGATCGGGATAGTAGTGTGCATGCAATCCTTGAAAGGATCCACTCTGATGTCTGTGGACCTTTCTCGGCAGCCTCCACTTCTAAGCACGTGTATTATGTTATATTTTTAGATGATTTCTCATGTAAGTGCTATATTTTATTCATGCAAAATAAATACCATACATTCTCCAAGTTTTTTTAATTTAAAGCACTTGTTGAGAAAGAAACTCACAATAAATTGAAGGCTCTCGGGAGCAATAATGGTGGTGAATACGCGTCGAATGACTTTAAAGTTTTTTGTGCAAAGGAATCCATTCGATGGGAGTTGACAACACCCCATAACCCACAGCTGAATGGGGTGGATAAGAGGAATAATAGAAAATTTTACGAGAAACAAGGGCAATTTTGCATGACTAGGTCCTACCTCTTCACTTGTGGATTGAATCATGCAACACATCGGTCTATTTGCATTTTAGGAGTCCTCCTCAGATTCTTGGGATGATTGCACCAGAAGAAGATTTTTTAGGGAAGAAACCATATGTGTCACACTTTAGGATCTTTGGAGCATCAATATATTTCCATGTTTCCAAGGAAACAAGAAAAAATATAGAGCCGAAAATAGAGTTGGGGATATTTGTAGGGTACAATGATACACCTCACAACTACTGGTTGTACCTACCATCTCTCATGATGACAGTTGTTCATATAGATGTGAATTTCAATGAAGTGAAGGCAACGAAATGTTCGCTTGAGAGGGAGCTTCATTTGCATACATATCAGGAGATTTTGACACCAAAGGAAGAACCTCAAAAAGTTGTGGAGTAGCCACAAGGGAGGAGCAGAGAGTGGAGAAAACCACTCAAGCGGAGACATCCAGGGAAGGAAGCAAACAAACAAGGGAAGTTGAAAAATTATTGCAGGATGCTGTACAGAATGTGGGAGCACCCACATCACAACGCATGCAAAGGAGGTCACCAAATTGGTACATTGGGTACATGGCTCTCATATTTGAGCTAGTAGAGACAGAACCAGCCTCATTAGAGGAAGCAATAGAGCAGCATGTATGGGTTGATGCTATGGTAGAGGAGTGTGATTCCATTATCAGAAAAAATGTTTTGGAAGTGGTCCCAAGACCAATAGAAAAATCAGTGGTAGGTTTTATATGGATTTACAAGGTAAAGCATGCAATAAATGGAACCATCGAGAAGAAAAAGGACAGATTTGTGGCCAAGGGGTACTCTCAGGTCGAAGGGATTAACTATGAAGAGACATTTTCTCCTATATCAAGGTACTCTTCCATCGGATCAATTCTTGCTCTAGTTACATAGATGGTGTGGAAGATCCACCATATGGATGTGAAGACAACATTCCTTAATGGAGTTATTGAGGAGGAGGTGTAAATTGAACAACCTGAAGGATTTGAGACATTCGACAGAGAGTCGCATGTGTGCAGACTCAATCAAGCGTTGTATGGGTTGACGAAAGCACCATTTTATTTGTACACCAGGGTCGATAGCTACCTCACAGGGTTGGGATTCGTCAAAATTGAAGTGGATGCAAACCTTTACCACGTCTGGGTAGAAGGTAAATTTTTTATTATAGTCTTAGATTTTGATGACCTGATTTTGACTGGTGATGAACAACTTATCAGGTCTTGCAAAGAGAACCTTGCAAGAGAGTTTGAAATGAAGGACATGGGGCTCATGCACTATTTCTTCGATTTGGAAGTATGACAGAGATAAGTGTAATTTTTTCTCTCCTAGGGAAAGTATTGCAACGAGATACTTCATAAGTTATGCATGGATGCATGAAAACCCATGGAGAATCCTATAGTGACCAACTGGAAGAAGGAGGATGCCACTTCAGGTGAGGAAGTGGATGTTACCGTGTACAGGAATTTGGTGGGTTCACTCATGTACCTTGTGAACACATGGCCATACATTTGTTATGTAGTTAACTAGTTGAGCCAAGCCATGGTTCAACTAAAAAAATTATTTGGATGGCTACTAAACATGTACTATGGTACCTCAGAGGCACCACTCAGTTTGGACTTTGGCACAGAAGGATAGAGGGAGTGAATTTTCAAGGCTTCACAGATGTAGATTGGGTGATAAGACCATCAAACTAGAAGAGAACATCAGGAGGAATTTTCAGTGTTGGGTACACAACGGTTTCTTGGTATAGTAGCAAGCAATGATCAGTGGCACTTAGCTTAGAAGAAGCATAGTACATGGCTCTAATCAATAATCATGTGAGGCTATCTGGATGAGAAAGATTCTTATTGGGTTATTTGGTCAGATGATGGATCCTACTGTGATTTACTATTAAAATCAGAGTTGTATCGAACTCTTTGAGAATCTAGTTTTTCACGATTGATCCAAGCAGATAGATATCTAAAACCACCATCTACAATATTATGTGCAGAGGAGGATCGTGTTTTTGTAGTACATTCTGAAATAGGAATAGGATGTATACATTTTGACAAAATATTTTTTAAGAGGTAAACTAGAGTCCCATAGAGGCATGATTGGGGTGGTGTTGACGGTGTTGGACCTGCCATCATTCAAGGCATCTCCTTGATATGAAGCCCAAAATAGACCTCACATTATTTGGTGTAGGATTCCCATCCAGAATACGACCCAGTTGTTAATGCAGTGGGTTTTAATGATATCCCTTGGCTGCAATAATGCATAGAGCAGTGTATGATGACTTTGGTGGGAACAAGTGTGTGACTCTATGGAAATTCAAGTGTGATGCATGAAAGGTTCTAACACATGAAGGAAAAATGAGTGATCCCCTTAGAAGCCTATAATGGTACACAACTTAAAAGGAACACATGAGCATAAATACATCATAAGATAATATATGAAAAAGTTCACAAGTTAAAAATTATGGAATTAAACAAGAGCATGTATTCAACAAGATTCATACCAATTCACATGAAATAGCTCATAATAATAATCGTAAGTTAAATAACATACATCACAAATAAAAAAAGAATATTCCTACCATATTCACAACATAAAATGTGTCAGCTTTGATATTTTATTAAAGTGAAAGTTCCAATCATACATATACCATTGACGGGCCACTAGCCCCAATAGTGGAACATGAAGTCAACACCTACTCCTCCAAAGAAAGATACTCGATTCTATGCTATGGAGAAGCCAAGGCTCTCACAAAACTCCCAAGTTCCTGATTCTAAGCCTAAGCCTAGCCAAAATATTAGCTCCCCAAAATCCCTTTACATGAGTTATGAGGAGTATTTATAGCAAAAGGGGTGACTCTTCACCTTCCCCTTTCTGACTCTTGGACTGCCCTCATGACTCTTCAACTTCTTTACAAAAGACTATTCAATTACATTATGTTATCACTCAAAAAAATTTCAAACATAATTGTGTCAAGTTTGTTTATGATCATGGATAAAAATAGGGTCTTAGGAGTCATTTCTTGAATTTTACCAAAAGGGAGTATTAGATTTTTAGGTTTGAACCTTCCTTAGTGTTAAATAAATTCATTTTAAAGGTTTTTCATGTCAAGTCATTCATCATTTCATCATTCATTTCCTTTCCTTAATTTTTTTCATCAAAATTGTCCAGTTAGCAAAGAAACCTTACTTTCATAGTTCCACCCATTGAAAAAAGTCGTTTTGTGCTACAAAAGCGTTGTCTTTTCGTAGCGCAATATGAAGCAAAACTTTGTTTTCTAGTTTTGAGAAGTCAAATTAAAAGGAAGTTTCCGAGAAAACAGAAAGGTATTTTAAGAAACTAAGAGAGGTTATTTTCAAAAACATATCAAATAACAATAACCCCTCTCAATTTTCTCACAGGTGTTATCATTTGGGAGATACAAGGCTTTCTTTGAAGCCCTATTTTCAGAAACAGATTTTTCCTGTTTTACACATTTGGTTCAAAGGCATTTTCTGGACAGCAGGAGATGTGTTTCAAAAAAACAAGAGAGATTTTTATTCAATAAATAATGGCCTACAAAAACCTCTTTCAGTTCCTCAAAATACATCATGTAGTAGGCGATATAGGCTCTATCCTAAGACCTATTTTTCAGGAAAAAACGGGAAAACCAATAGGTCAACCTATTGCAAATGAAGAAGAAATGCCTCAAAAAATCTAAAATGAAGTTAGTATATGGTTGTTGTGGTTTTTATATGATGAGATAAGTAATATTTTGAGTTTTGGGTCAATAATACTTTTCACTTCGAAATTTTTTTGACAAAAATGCATACTCAGCAATTTCGTAGCGCATCTAGTGTAAAAAAACGGAAAAGCGCTACAAAACTGTTATAGCTTCCTTTTCTGCTCCTTTTGGTTAGTTTTCAAGGGGTTAAAGGATGAGTTAAGAGTTTTAATTGTTATGGAATATGTATTGAAGGATTATTAAAATTTTGCATAAGGAAAGAACCAAGTTTTTGAAGAAAAAAGGTTGAAATGGTAGCGCTATAAAGGGTGCAAAGAAACTGCTGTGTTTTTGTAGCGCCATAAATTACAGCCTTTTGAACAATTTTTGCAGTGGTTTTTGGATAGATGGCGGCTAGGGATGAGTGATGAGACATGTTAAGATAATCTCCAACAGCCAAGGACCACGAAATAAAGTTTAAATGATGGTCATGTTCTAAGAAGGAAAAGAATCTTATGCCTAAAAACAGGGTTTGGTTTCCTGCTTTTGTGGAGGTCAACAAAGTGGTCATGAAGAAATGAAGCCCATCATCCAAATTCGACCATGTGATGATACACTTGTAAAATTATGTAATTTCAAATAGATAAGGTTGTTAGGATAACATTGTTAAAGATAGTAATGAAGAGTTTGAGTCCTAGTTGAAATAGGACTGTCAAGTAGGATAGGTGTCTGTTTGTCATAAATTTGATGTTTTATGGTTATGCAAGGTGTCAAGAGTTAAAAATTCAATGTATCTAGCCTAAGGGGAGATGATCTGATGTTGTAAGAGGTTTATTAAAGACCAAGAGGTCGAATTTGTAAAGAGTTGTACATTTTTAGCAAAAAGTTGTGCTTATTGTAATTGACTTGTTTTCAGCTAATACAGAGTTTTCTACTTAGCCAACTTGGGATTCAGAAGGAGTTCTAGTGCTTTTTTGTTCTAATTGCATATTTTATTATCCTATTGCAGTGGTGTTTGTCTATGTTACACAGAATTCATCTTTTATTCTCTGACTTCCTATATGGATAAACTGACTGTGTTTCTTACAGTTTCACATGTGTATCTCTTGACTAGAACTCTGACATGCCTCAACTTCCATGTTAAGTAGGTTTATTGGTTTACTGAAACTATTTTGACTCCATAAGCCCAATGTGTACTTTCTTATGTGATTTTCAACCTATATTTATCATCTATCTGATTATTACCCCACATAGAGTTAGCCATCTAAATTTTAATCAAAAATCATTAACCCTTTGAGAGAGACCTCTTAGGTTGAGGAGGCTAAGCCTCAATCAAAAGATTGGTTTGAAACAGTTACATGAGATTGATTTGATTAGCAGCCTATCAGGTCCAATTTTTTTATTACACATTACATCATGACTTTTCACATTCCACAATTGACACTTGGAATTTCACTTACAAATATATATAAAAGAATATTACAATTTAATTGTACCCATATAGGAAAAAATTTGGTAGAGATAACTAGACATCCTAATAAGACAAAACACTATCATGTTTGAGTTTAGGGAAACTCTAGCTCAACAACTTCCACTTGATTTTTCTCAGTCACATAACGATGCCAAGCTTTATATTGCACAATGAGTCCCTCAAACTGTGAGATGATGTCAGGCTAGAAGTGGACTATAGCCTTCATGGCTTATGGATACACTAACTTGGAACCAGTTTGTACTTTTTTCTTTATCATAAGCAGCATCGTGTTGATTTGGACAGGGCCACCGATGTACTTATGCATATTTTTCCTCTTCACTTCAAGATATTCTCTAGTGGTGATTTGTCTCCACTACTCCAAGTATTCATCTATCTCCTGCCTGACTTGATTCCTTCGTTTGGCTTCGGTAAGCGATCAAATTGATGCCATCCTTTGGGACTTCACCAATAACTCCACGTTGTTATACAATCATGCTTACGAGGTCGAAATGCTAGCAATGAACGAGGTGAGTTGTTTTTAATTCTTGATGATTATCTGAACCTTTTATTTCTCAAGCCCCACATTTTTATTTGTTTTCTTTCCCAGTTCAGATGGTGCCCCTTTGTATCACATTTACCATTCATGCACAGCAACAATGGTTTCTTGTATAGCCTTATGAATTTAAACAAATTCTCTACACTTATGTTGCAAGTCATGCAAGTGGACAATTTCCTTGTGCACGGTAAAAATATCCTCATAAATATTTCTCAAGGCCTCTCCCATTGTCGATAATTCACTAAGTATTGGTGCTTTCAGTTCCTCTAGATGGACCTGTGTGGAAGTTGTGTTCTAAGTTTTTTCCTGGATTTGTTCAAACTCTTGCCTAACAGCCTATAATTTTTTTTCCAATTGCTTGTTCTCAGCCATCCAATACTTTGTGTTTGACTATGTTGCACCTGCGAAGGCCAAGTTTGTTGCAGAAATGGAATTGGGATTCTTCTTGGTGTCTACCATAATCAAACTTTCTGTAATAAATTCAGGAGATGGGAGGTCATTCGAAAAATGTTTCTTACGTGCTTGTACAATATTTTTCTGAATTTCATCATATGACAGATTTTACATGTCCATAACTGGATCATCATCAAGAGGAACAACCTCCTCTTCATCGCTTGGAGCTAACTCTGCTACTGGAGAGGGTGGAGACTGAATGGTGACCTACTGTGTCCTTGGAATCAGGTCGACGTCTTGATTATGTGGCTTTGGTTTTTCCTCCGTGTCTTCAATCTCGATCAATTCTTTAATCTGTTGAGTAAGCTTTGTGTCCTGCATTTGTATTCTCTCCTCCTTTGGTTATGGGTTTTATTATTTCTCCTCAACTTGTTTCTGTGTTATTTCTTTTACTATTGAAATTCACCTCTCTTCGTCTTCCTTCTTCTGCTTTTCTTCTTATTTCTTCTAATTTTCTTCCATCAATCTCCTCTATTTTTTCTTCTTCCTTCGTCATGCTTCCTTCATCCTTTGTTTCCTCCTTTCCTATGCTGCTAAATCCTCTTTCATAATAGTTTTATTTTCTTTCATCTTGCAGCTTCATTCTCCCCCTGGGCTATATGAAACCATCCTCCTTCCTTTTTAGTGCAAGAGGTTTATCCATTCTACTAGTACTAATTCCAGAGTAGCCTCCTTCTGCGGAGTCACCTATGAATTTCTTGCAAAATTTACCAACTCACAAGACTTGGAGGCATTATAAAAATCCTTCCATGGTTCCTCCTATGACTAGTGAAATGTCTCACTTAGCCACTGAAACTGAATTCTCACACAGTGGTCTCTACAAATACCATGGGATCATATGAATTAAAGTACAGAGTACCGAATGAAAACTTTTCTATTGCCTTTACTTCAGTATCCATGACTTTCAGGCTCTTGATCTCATATAATCCAATTTTCATAGGTAGATTTGGCCAATGTGCTTTCTTCTTCCTATGAAAAGCTACTAACAACCCTGTGGAGAGATGATATGCAACTTCCTTGTAAATTTTTGTAGATGTTTTATGCTTGATGCAACTTTAATTTTATCCCAATATCAAACACTAATCACATAAACAAGAAAGTAAAATTCTGATAGAACATATCAATAGATCGACAAAAGACAAGCCAAAAATAAACTTAACTTGATTAGCAAAATATATGTGTTATGGTGCGTTATGGCGATCAATAGGATGCTTCAACCAGCAAAGTCTCAATATGGTCAGCCAACCAGAATGTGTCACACAACCCTCTCAGATAGCTCTATATCAGTCAACCCAAAGTCAAAAAAAGTCAACTTTGTCCCAGTCAACGGTCAACACAAAACAACAACAGCATAAGTCAATGCAACCCAGTCAAAGTCAACATCTAGCCTCGATTTCCATGCCTAAAAATGTGGACTTCATAAATCAGAATTTTGGGAGATATTAGGGTCAGTTTGACCAAGCATTGACCAAATTCAACGTTGGTCAAATCTACGCTGAAGCCCTAGGTCAAAACAGAAATATCCTTGCTGCAATTTTCCCATGTGTGGAGAAGAAGAGACTCCAAGTGATGACCAAACCAATCAGATGTAGAGAGAGAATGTGTGATGAGTGATGGATGAAATGACCTCCAACATTGACCTAAATATATCCATCAGTGAGGGTGTGTGACACATCTATTGGGGCTTCAAGCCTACAATGCAATTCTGGCCAACCTTGCACATAAGTGGAATAAATTTAAAATAAATGTTTTGCTCATCGGATCAAGATGATCTTTAGATCGATATTGCACCTCTCTGAAAGAGGAATCCAATAAAAATATTGGCACCTTCATCTGAGCATCACAACATGGATTTTGGACCTAGGTTTCCAAAAACTAACACTCCCTCTAAACTAGGGATAACTCCATCCACCTGTGCCATCCAAACATCGTGCGTCATCCCGTCGTAACTTGCTTTGTTGGCTTCTTTATTTCAGAATAAAAGGTGAGTCACAAAGACATCACTCTCAGCTAAAAAGTTTAGCTTAGAGGTCTGAAACCTCTATAGGACTCAAAGGAGTCTCATACCAACCCAAAGTTGGTTTACCTGACCCGAAGTTATTTGAAGGTCTGAAACCTCACTGGACTTGATCCCAGGTCAGGTAGTTGGACACATTCCATCCTAGACATAGAGAGTACAGCATTCTCTAATGCGTCCATCGATCTTTGCTACTGGTCTCTAGATTTTCCCACCTACTGGCCAAATGAGAGGTACTTCCCATGATTTTGGGCCTCAATCAATAGGTTGCATATGGGGCATAGATCATGAGAGGTGAACCAACTCAATATCTTAACAGTGGGGCCGAAGCACACCAACAAGTTTTGGCAAGCCTAGCCCTGTGGTTGCTTATAGATCCGAGGATCTATCCACAAAGCCCCTTGGAGCTCCTAGAGCTCATCGTCCAATAGGACCCTCAACATAAGGTCATTCCATGATTCCAATATTCTCACGGAAGGTTAGGAACTTGAATTTCCCCAAGGGCTTTGTGAGAATATCCACGACCTGCTCATCATTTCATATATGATCAAGCCTTATGGCGCATCGTTGTACAATATCCCGGATAAATTGTTACCTAATATCAATATGCTTGGATCGATCATGGAACACGGAATTATCATACAACCGAATACCACTCTAGTTATCACAAAGTATCATAGTGGTATCTAGCACATGCCCGAACAACTCACAGAAGAGCTTTCACAACCAAACTGCTTCATAGCATGCCATACTCACTGCAATGTATTCGGCCTCAGTGGTGCTCAAATCCACTGAATTCTGCTTCCTGCTCATCCATGATATCGAAGTAGACCCAAGTGTGAAGTAGTATCCAGATGTGCTCTTGCGATCCACCACACTGCCAGCCTAATCGGCATCAGTATATCCATGGAGTGTCACACTCCTGGCAGTGTATCTCAGCCCATGATTTATCGTGCCCTGGAGATATCTCAACATATTCTTGGCACCAACCCAGTGAATGTGATGAGGATCAACCATGTGTTGACTCAAAGTGTTCACAAAACATATGTTCGGATGTGTGTTCACTAAGAACATCAGGGCCCCTATGAGTTGACGATACTCAGTAGGATTTGCTAGCATGGGCCCAGCAGTGCTGCCACTCAACTTATTAAATTTGAGCTCCATCGTTGTCGACACAGACTTACAATCAACCATTCCAAATATTTTCAGCAGCTTCACAATATATTTTCCTTGATAAAGGAAAATTTCTCGAGGTCTCTGCCAGATCTCCAGGCCTAGGAAGTAATGCATCATACATATTTCCTTCATCTCGAACTCATAAGTGATATCCCTCTTACACTGATGAATGAGAGGGCCACCACCTGTCAGGAAGAGGTCATCCACATGAAGCACTAGAATGAGAGGCTTTTCTCTGTAAACCTTGGAGTAAAGGTTCAGATCAGCATTACTACGAGTGAAGCCCAACTTCATCAAGTAGTTATCTATCCTCTCGTACCAAGCCCCAGGTTTGCTTCAACCCATATAGGGCTTTCTTCAACCTGCATACATGGGTGTCTCGATCCTGCACTTCGAACCCCGGAGGTTGCTCCACATACACCTCTTCCTTTATCACACCATGTAGAAATGTGGTCTTCACATCCATCTGATGAATATTCCATACTTGCATAGCAGCAAGGGCTATGATAGATCAAATGGTTGTATATCGGGCCACAAGTGCAAATATATCATCATAGTCTACACCTTCCTTTTGAGAGAAGCCACGGGAAACAAATCTTGCCTTGAACTTTTCAGCAACTACCATCAGATCCATGCTTGATCTTATAGATCCATTTTGAGGTGAACACTAGTTTGTCCTCCGGTCTCGGAACCACATCCTAGACATCATTCTTCATAATGGACTCATATTCTTTTTGCATAGCATCCTTCTAGATTTGATGCTTTACGGCTTCCTCAAAAGATCCAGGCTCAATTTGTGCCATTGTACTTATGGCTGCTAGATACCCTTGGTATCTATTCTGATTCTTGCTTTCACGGAATGTCCCCCTTAGGGCCATATGTCTCTCGGAAACCTCGAGAGTGTCCCTAAGCCATGATGGTCTTCTCTTCATTGAAGGAGGTGGATCAATAGGGTCCATGGGTCCTTCAACATCGGGCATCGTCTCATCCTTCGGTTCTTCTTGATTTCCAACCCTTACTTCATGATCTTCCTTAGAGTTCGGAAGATTGATTTCTTTCCTGAGGGAAGCATCTTCATCAAAGGTAACATCGTGGCATATCTCCACTTCCCTTTGATCAAGCACATAGACTGATCCAGGTGGATATTGGTGGCCACCCGCCTATTCCACTTGGGCCCCCACCATTTTCTCTTTCAGTTTTTCCGTTTTGGCATAACTTACTATTTTTAGCAGTTTTTCGGGTCCTGAACTTCCGGAGCCGTTTTGAGGCCTAACGACGTTTTTGGATTGGGGTATGAAAGCGCCGGCGAATTTTACGATAAAATTCGTCCACGACGATTTAGTCCTCGGATAGAGCTTTCTAATGATGTATCATATGCGTCAAACGGAGATAGTATGCCAAAGTTATGTCCCTCGAAAGTTGAAACACCAATTTACCAAAACGGGGCCCAGAGTTTTGGCGCTTCATCTCCTAGGGTTAGGTTTTTGGATGTTTAGAGTTCTCCATTGTTTCTCGATAATAAATTGGCCCTCGATCCTCATTGTAACTCAGTTCAGAGGCCTGTAGCCGCCACATCTCTTCTCAGAGATAGCTACCGGTACCTAGCTAGTTTTATTTCCATTGTGTAAGCAAATTTCGATTTCTTTGATATTAATGAAATGAAGTGTTATTTCATTGCATCTGCTGTATTTGTAGTTCTGTGTTTTGATACATTGCGTTTCACCGCATAAATCCGGATCGGTCGTATCGATGCTTTTTCTCGATCCTTCTTTGCATTTCCCCAACGAGGTCGGGGTATAAGGAGCTAGGGCTTGATCTGGTGGAACCTTTGCAAGATCAGCCTCGCAAACCTCGACGGACGCCCATGGGGGACGAAAAGAAAGATGAGGGAGCAGGAGATCCTATCAAAATATTGCTCGAGAGGCCCTCGAAAAACAAAGGAATGCGATGATGGATAACTTTGTTCAGATCCTTCAACGGCTGCCCACTGGCGGCGCATCTGCATCCAGTAGCCACTCTGGAGTTGCGACTCCCTTTAAGGTACAAGTAAATTTTGACATTCCCATATTTGAGGGTCAAATAGACGCAGATGCCGTAGATAGATGGTTGAATCTAGTAGAAGGATATTTCTCTGTTCATGACTTTTCAGACCGGGAGAAGATTATTTTTGCACTCCTCAAAGCTACCCCCCATGTTAAGGACTGGTGGGAAACCTACTGTGAGAACAAGGACCAGACAGAACCCTCTCTGTTCTCGGCTGTACCAACTTGAAATTCTTTCCGAGACGCCGTCAAGGAACAGTACTATCCCGTGGGGAGCTATGAGGACAAGTACATACAATGGACCACGCTGCGACAACAAAGGGATCAAGATGTGCACGAGCTGACGAATCTGTTCCATACCCTGCGCACAAAGTTGGGTATCAGAGATTCAGAGAAACATTTGGTGCTAAAGTATCGCAGTTGTCTGCACAGATACATTCAGGAGGAAATGGAGTTCCTCGACATCTCCTCGCTTGGTACGGCATACCGGTATGCTGCCAAGATTGAGCAGAAATTCAAACAGAAGAAGCGAGACTTTGGATCTGGATCTGCGAATCAAAAGCAAGGAAAAGGTGCTTCCAAACTGTAGAACAAAGGACAGAGCCAAGGCATGGCGGCTAAAGACAACCCGTCAAAGCCACAAGAAAAGAACAACACAGTAAAGCCAAAGAAGGACACGGGAAAGTGGTGCGAGTTCCATAAGAGCTCCACTCACAACACAAGTGAGTGTCGGGCCAAGCAGTCGCTAGTGGCCGAGATGAGGGCTTCTGAGTCGGATGCATGCTCCGACTCCGAATCAGAACCTGAAAAGGGGAATGAAAAAGGGAAACAGATTATTGATGCGGAGCCCAACGCCACTGTTGCCACTACAAAGGTCCAGAAGGAGGAACCGGAAGATCCAGAGGAGGAGGAACGTCTCTTCCACTCCGAGATGTGGGTAAAGGGCTCCCCTGTACAGTTCATTGTCGACAATGGGAGCCAAAAGAACCTCATTTCAGCAGACGCCGTGAAGCGGTTGGGCTTGCCGACCACGGCTCACCCACATCCATACACCATCGGGTGGCTTCACCAAGGACGAGATCTCCGCGTCAGCCAGCAGTGTCGCCTTCCCTATAGCATCAAGCCCTTCACGGATGAGGTATTATGTGATGTTGCTCATATTGATGTTTCTGATGTATTATTAGGACAACCATACTTGTGGAAGCGTCATGCTGTGTATGAGTCTCGACCTCGTGCTGTTATTATTACTTTGGGAAATAAGTTGTACAGGATACCAGAGGTACCACCTCCTACGACTATCTCTTTAGTTACTGCAAAACAATGCAGTAAGCTCATTTCCCAAACCAGGAAATTCGTTTTCCTGATGATCCGCCCCCAGGGCAAGAAGAAGACTGTGGCCACGACCTCCAGACAGGGCCCCTCTGCACGACAACGACAAATGGATAAGGTCGTGGAGGAGTACGGGGACATCTTCACCTCACCCACAGGGGTTCCTCTGCACTTCCAGGTTAAGCACCCGATTGATCTGACCCCAGGTGCGCCGCTACCCAATGGACGGATCTATCGACGCTTTTCTCTGGAAAATGATGAAATCAAGAGGTAGATTCAGGAGCTGTTGCAGAAAGGTCACATCAGACCAAGTTCATCGCCCTGTGGGAGCCCGATCGTGTTGGTACCGAAGAAGGATGGGACGTGGAGACTCTGTATTGACTATCGGGCGCTGAACAAGATCACTGTCCGGAATAGGTACCCAATCCCACGGATTGATGACCTTCTGGACCAACTCCAAGGTGCAAAATATTTCAGTAAGATCGACCTGAAGTCTGGGTATCACCCGGTACCAATTGAACCCTCTGATGTGTGGAAGACTGCCTTCAAAGCTAAGGAAGGCCTTTTTGAATGGCTGGTCATGCCTTTCGGGTTGACGAATGCTCTCGCAACCTTCATGAGGATGATGGACGACATCTTGCGGCCATTCACCAACTCATTCGTAGTGGTGTACTTGGATGACATTTTGATCTTCAACAAGACTTGGGAAGAGCACCTTCATCACATCCGACAAGTCCTCCAAACACTGCGGCAACACAAGTTGTGTGCCAATTTGGAGAAGTGCACGTTTGGCATGACCCAGGTTCAATATATGGGATACATTATTGATGAAAGGGGGGTGCATGTGGATCCGGCCAAGATCCAAGTCATTCGGGATTGGCCAGCCCCGACTACTATAACAGAGCTTCGCAGCTTTCTGGGTCTTGCTAATTTCTACCGTAGATTCGTGTTGGGATTCTCTCATATCACTTGGCCCTTGAGTCAAGTCACCAAAGGAGGAGCGAGAGCAAAATACTTTTGGTCGGAACCTCAACAGAAGGCGTTCAAAGAATTGAAAAATCGCCTCTGTTCTGCCCCAGTGCTCACCTTACCAGACTTGCAGCAGCCATTTGAGATCGAGACAGATGCCTCTGACTATGCTATTGGGGCAGTTCTTACTCAACAGGGACATCCGGTGGCATATCACAGTGAGACATTGTCTGAGACAGTTCGCAAGTATCCCACCTATGACAAAGAAATGTATTCCATTGTGCAAGCCTGTCGACAATGGAAGCATTACATTTTGGGGAAGGAAACAATCATCCACACAGACCACCGGCCCCTGCAGTTCATACGGACACAAGGGAAGTTGCAGAATGATCGCCATCAGAAGTGGTCCACATATCTGCAACAGTTTCATTTGAACATCAAGTACAAGAAGGGTAGCACCAATAATGTTGCAGGCTGCCTCAGCCGACCACCGATCGTGGCGCTCACCACCGTGCTCAACTCTTGTGGGCACGAGACTTCTGATTGGCCGCTTCTCTATGAGAGTGACCCAGAATTCAGCCACACTTACAAGGCACTCTTGGGGGGTACGCAAGTTCCAAATTTTCACCTCCAAGATACACTTTTATGTCACATGGGACACCTTTGTGTTCCTTCAAGCGAGCGTGCCAAGATGATATGGGAAGCACACTACAGTCGATTCGCTGGGCATTTCGGGGTTGAGAAAACAGTTGCAATCCTGCAGAAGTATTTCTATTGGCCGAACCTTCGAAAGGATGTCGAGAAGCACATCAGATCCTGCACTGCTTGTGCCATTGCCAAACCGACCATCAAGAAGCCAGGCCTATATACTCCGCTAACTACCCCTAGTCGACCGTGAGAATCCATCTCCATGGATTACATGTCGGGCCTGCCTTCTACTAAGAATGGAAATGACTGTGTTTTCGTGGTCGTTGACAGATTCTCGAAGATGGCCATCATGGCGGCCTGTAAGAAGAATATCACAGCAGAAGCCACTGCTAAACTCTTCTTTAAACGAGTGTGGGTGCACTTTGGGATCCCACAGTCTATCATATCAGATCGAGATAGCAGGTTCCTCAGCACATTTTGGTCCAGCCTCTGGTCAATGTTGGACACAAAGCTCACCAAGTCCACAGCTTTCCATCCCCAAACAGATGGCCAGACAGAGGTAGTCAACAGAATGATTGTACACATGCGCATGTACAACTCAAAGCATCCACGCAAATGGGACGAGAGCCTCCCCTATGTACAACACAGTTATAACGAATACTCACCGGTTCGAGGTGGCCGCAGCCCCTTTCGAGGTGGGCGGGATTCCAACCACTGTCCCCATTGACATAGCCATGCCGTTTGCAGCTGCTCAGGCCGATTCAGCTCATGTCCAGTCTGAAGTTGACAAAGCAAGTAGCTTCATCGAGCGCATTCAACACATCCGCCAACGGGTTCATGATATATTGGACAGAGCCAATGCGAAGTACAAGCAGCGCCATGATCAACACCGGGTGCCACACCACTTCCAGGTGGGCGACAAAGTATGGCTACATTTGCAGAAGGAGCGCCTCATTGGACCTCACCGCAAGCTTCGCCCGCTCCGATACGGGCCGTACACCATCACCAAGGCTGTAGGTAACAATGCCTTCGAGCTTAGTATTCCACCATTCCTTGGTCTGCACCCGGTCTTCAATGTGGATCGCCTTCGTCCTTACTTTCCACCTCTACTGGACACCTCGGACATTGCAGAACAACTCACACCAACAGAGTTAAACCCAGACTGCATGGAACAGGCCACCACTGATTGTATCATGGACATGCAAATCAAGAACACTCGTCAACAGCAGATCCAACTGTATCGGGTTGTCAAAGCTGGCCAACTCCTGCACCAAGGAAAGTGGTTCACCGGGGACCAAGTTCAGCAGAAATTTCCTCATCTCATGGAGGAACTTAACGCAATGAGGACCATTGCTTCCTAAGGGGGGAGGAATGATCCAGGTGGATATTGGTGGCCACCCGCCTATTCCACTTGGGCCCCCACCATTGTCTCTTTCAGTTTTTCAGTTTTGGCATAACTTACTATTTTTAGCCGTTTTTCGGGTCCTGAACTTCCGGAGCCGTTTTGAGGCCCTAAACGACGTTTTTTGGTATGAAAATTTGTTGCGATTTTGATCATCAAAATCGTCACAAAAGGTGTAGTCCTCGGATAGAGCTTTCTAATGATGTATCATGTGCGTCAAACGGAGATAGTATGCCAAAGTTACGTCCCTGGGAAGTTGAAACACCAATTTACCCAAACGGGGCCCATAGTTTTGGCGCTTCATCTCCTAGGGTTAGGTTTTTGGGATGTTTAGGGTTCTCCATTGTTTCTCAATAATAAATAGGCCCTCGCGCCTCATTGTAAGGCAGTTCAGAGGTCTGTAGCCACCACATCTCTTCTCAGAGATAGCTACCAGTACCCTAGCTAGTTTTATTTCCATTGTCTGTAAGCAAATTTCAGTTCTTTGATATTAATGAAATGAAGTGTTATTTCCGCTGCATCTCTGTATTTATGGTTCTGTGTTTATTCTGTTGCGTTCCTGCATAAATCCGGATCATAGACTCTATAAGCCTCTGAAGTTTCACTGTAGCCCAAAAACATTCTTTTTTTTCCAGAAGCATCTAGCTTGCTTCTCTTCTCTTTCGGCACATGAAAATAAACGAGACAACCAAAAACTATAAAATGTGAGATGTCGGGTTACTTACCAAAGAAACCTCTTAGGGAGTTTTGGATTCCAGAGCGGAATGTGGGCATTGGTTTTGTATATACACAGCAGTGTTCACAACTTCTCCCCATAGAAACTTCGGAATACCTTGGTCACATAGCATGGCACGGGCAGCTTCCACAATGGTCCTGTTCTTTCTTTCAGCAACACAATTTTTCTCAGGAGTATATACGGTTGTGGTCTCCCTCTTGATGCCAGCTTCTCTACAAAATTTATTGAACTCGTTCGTCTCATATTCAATGCCATTATCACTCCTCAAAATCTTGATCTTCTTCCCTGTTAGATTTTCCACCAAGGCTTTGAAGGTACGGAACCACATGAAAGCCTCATCCTTCTTCTTCAAGAAGTATAGGTTTTGCGAGAGAAGTCATCTATGAATTTCATATAATAAGAACATCCTTCCAAGGATTTCATAGACAGCATACCAGACAAATCAGAATGTATCAATTGCAAGACATCGGATGTCTTTGTGACACTTGAGGGGAAATTTCCCCTTGTATGCTTTCCTTCGGCGCAACCCTGACATACACCTTCATGGTCATTCTTGAATTTAGGCATCCCTGTCACCACCTTCCTTGCTTCGAGAAGGGCTTTGTAATGAAGGTGTCCAAACCTCTGGTGCCATAGTTCAGTCTGTCAAATAGTATCACATGTCATCACTCCCAGTGGACTAACTCCAACCTGGTAGAGTGTATCAACTTTAAAACTAATCGTGATAGCTTCCTTGAAACTCTTATTCCATATGCACACCTTCCCATCCAGGAATGTGACATTGAAACATTTGTCTTCCATGGCCGAAATAGACACAAGGTTCTTCTTCAAGTCAGGTACATAGAGTACATCTTACAAGCAGAGGACTTGACCTTGAGATAAGTGGAGGGTCACAGTCCCTGTCCCTTTTACGGGATATGTGGAATTATCTCCAAGGATAATTTTCTTATTAGTATCCTTCTCAACCATATCAGAAAGTGCTTACCCAGTGATGTGCCTTGAGGCACCACTATCGATCAACTAGACATCCATAGTGTCGAGTGGAGATGCAGCAGAGAGGGCAGATATAAGAATGAATTCATTTCTTTTATCATCAACAACATTATATTCCTCATACCTGGAATTTCTCAACCTTTTGAAAGGTTCCCCATTTCCACCAGAGGGAGCCTTCCTTCTCCCTTTGAACCTATTTTTCCTTTGATTTTCATTCCTCTGGTTGTTGATTTTGTCATCATCATCAGGAGAATCCTTCTTGAAAGGGAATTCTCTAGCATAGTGGTTGGTCTTGTGACAAGTGTAACATTTTCCTTTCTTTCCTTGGGCCCTTGCTCTTCCTTTTTTCCTTGACCACCATTGTTCTTCTTCTTAGCACGAGCAGTGAAGTCAACATTTCCTTCATTTTCATATTCCTTCATCCTTCTTTCCTCTTGTACGCATCTCGATAATACTTCGGCAAAATCAGGTATCACCTTGTTGTTGAGAATGGTAGTATTGAATACATGACATTCGGAGGAGAATCCTCCAAGTGCCGTGAGAACCATTTCTCGATCAGCTATTGTCTCCCCAATGGCCAGAATATTATTTTTGATTTCGATCAACTTCAGAAAATATGATTGGACAAATTCATCCTTGCCTTTCTTCAGATTCTTTAGTTGGTTCTTGAAGAAAAGGAATTGATTTTCATTGTTGGCCTTGAACATGTTGACCAACTTATCATACATCTCCTTGGATGTGCCTAGCTTAGAGATGTAGGCTACCATACTCTTATGAATTGAATCTCGGATCATCAGCTTTGCTTTTATTTCCCCCTTCTTATATTTTGACTTGGTGGCAGTAGGTGCAGAGGATGGAGGCTCTTGGATTTTACCCTGCACATAGTCCATGAAATCTTGGTCTTCAAACATAAGATCCAAATTTATCTTCCAGGCATGGAAGTCCTCCTTCCCAGTTAATTTGTCATCATCTTTTATGCCATTATTGTTTGAGGTACCCATGCTCTTCTTCAGTGATTGCTACAAACTTGGGCTTTGTCTTCACCTCAGCTCTGATTCCATGTAAATTTTTGTAGATGTTATATGCTTGATGCAAATTTAATTTTATCCCAATATCAAACAGTAATCATATAAACAAGAAAGTAAAATGCTGATAGAACATATCAATAGATCGATAGAAGACAATCCAAAAATACACTTAAATTGATCGGCAAAATATATGTGTTGTGGTGCGTTACGGCAGTCAGCGGGATGCTTCAACCAGCAAAGTCTCAATACGGTCAACCAACCAGAATGTGTCACACAACCCTCTCGGATAGATCTATATTAGTCAACCAAAAGTCAACAAAATTCAACGTTGTCCCAATCAACTCAAAACAGCAGCAGCATAAGTCAATACAGCCCGGTCAGATTCAACGTCTAGCCTCAATTTCCATGCCAAAAAATGCGGACTTCAGAAATCAAAATTTTCAAAGAGATTAGGGTCATTTTCACCAAGATTTGACCAAATTTAATGTTGGTCAAATCTGCGCTGAAACCCTAGGTCAAAACATAAATATCCTTGCTGCAATTTTCCCACGTGTGGCGAAGAAGAGACTCCAAGTGATGATCGAATCAATTAGATGCAGAGAGAGAATGTGTGATGAGTGATGAATGGAATGACCTCCAACGTTGACCTATATATATCCATCAGTGAGGGTGTGTCACACATTTGTTGGGGCTTGAAGCCTAAATTGCAATTATGGCCAGCCTTGCACATAAGTGGAATAAATTCAAAATAAATGTTCTGCTCATTGGATCAAGATGATCTTTAGATCGATCTTGCACCTCTCCAAAAGAGGAATCCAATAAAAATATTGGCATCTTCATCTGAGCATCAAAACATGGATTTTGTACCTATTTGTCCAAAATTAACATTCTTTCATGACAATCTTATCGGTGACATACCTTGGAAAAATATGTGGCGACCTTTTTCCATTGAACACTCTAAGGAAGGAATCATCCAATGAGGCAAATAAATCTGCTATCTCTGCAACTGCTTCCATCACTCCACATGACATGCAATATGGTTCTTCCTCAAATATCAACTTGTATAACGGAATGAGGAAGTGGTCAGTTAGCTTCTCCATTACTCCTCTATGGTTGCATTCCGAGAGCAGTTTGCAATGGATATGCATGGAAGGGTCTCGTGTTATCCAAGTCCAATTCATGCCAAGAAATGAATTGTGTGTACATATTGTATCTGGTAGATATGCAGACATGTAGAATCTAGATTTCACTCCCTTGTGAGTGTTCAGGACATTGGCTACATTGATACTTGATTTTCGAGCCAACCATTTGGACCAACTGAACGACTTCCCCTCATTCACAAGCTGGTTCAATAGGAATTCCCACCCTTCAGGAAAGGTATCAGTGCTCTACTTACCGTAGATTATCCAACATAGGATAATCAAAAGTTGATAGGCTCTCCTGAGAGACTTTGTCTTGTAACTGTTGGTGGGTTTCTAATGAAACTTTCATGCATCTTTCATCTAGCCCTTAACAATTTCCTTCATGCTCAAAATTTTTTTGGTGGCATAGAAGTACGATTCCATGAGCTAATTTGGCTCGGGAAAATGGTAAATGAGATGATAATATGCTACCAAAAAATAAGTGATCCTTTGTCCATTGGTTTTTTTCAAAGTCATAGTCTTAGCATCAATATGAAAAACGATCCTGCTGACAACTTCTGCACATGGGAAAGATGGATATATGCATGCAACCCTGTGTAGTCCCGATTGTTGAACATTGATATATACCTCTCAGTCCTTTAGATCTAATTTAAATATTTTTGCTAAAAAAAATTCGCTCACTTTCTTCCATGTAATATCAGATTCCTTTCACAAAAAAATTTGATTTTCTGAATAAAATGGAAAGTTTACTAGCGTTCTCTCAACTGCCTTGCCGGTACTGCTCTCTATGGTATCCTTTGAAGCATATCTCTTGGGTGCCATGGTAACAGTTGGTGAGCCCTAGTATTTCACCAAGAGTGTTGCAACTCCCAGGGGCTGCCCTACTTTACATTATCAACCTGGGGTTCATACAAACTTTGAGGTGACAGTGCTATATACACAACAGATGCATTCTATTCATGTCATCCTCTTTTGATTTACGAAAGGGTGCTAATTCTAGGGGTTCTCAATGAAGTCTGTCACACTTCAATGAAACTAAACTAAATTGCAGAAAGGAAATGACATAAATGGAACTAATTTAATGTGCAAGAAGGAAATGATTGTAAGAAACTAAATTAAATTGTTGAAAAGAAATGACAGGAAGGAAACTAATTTAATTTGCAGAAAACAAATAGCATAAAGGAAACTAATCCTAAACCACACTTAACTTGGCCAAATAGCTAAATGCACTCTACTTATCCTATGATCTATCTACCATGCTTCTATCCATGCAACTAGGCTATCCATGACTTAATTCTAATTAAAAATATTTAATTTGCAACTTGGAAGGAAGAAAAGGGCTAAAAGAGGCTAATGGGAGGGTTTAACACATGAAATGAGAGTTGGAAGCAGAAAGAGGGGGTTAAACCCTTATAAAAATTTCTGATAGCGTGAGAAATGACTTTGGAGCGGACAAAACTCAAAAATATGATGGCAGAGTGCGATGGAGGAAAAAAATTGCGATGTATGATGTCGCAATCGCAACTTCACAAGTTTAAAGGGATAGCGGTAAGGATTAACAAGAATGAACTAAGTTGTGCGAAGTGCGAAGAGTGATGTGGCAGGTCGTGAATCGCAATATCGCAAGTTTAAAGGAATAGCGGTAAGTATTAACAAGAATGAACTAAAATGTGTGAAGTGCGATTGGCGACATGATAAAAGTTGCGGGCTGCAGTCTGTGATGTGGTAAGTTCTGCGAAGTGTGAAGTGTGACGAGTGATGTGGCAGAGTTATCGCATCGACAGAATGAGCAGTAAGCATTATAAGAAAGGTTAAACTGTGGGATTTGCGATTTACGATTTGAGATTTCGCAATATCGCAATCGCAAGAATGAGCGGTAAGTGTTAAGGGTAAAAGCTAAAGGATGTGAAGTGCGATTTGCGATGGCGACGTGGCGGTGGGCCCAAAAGTGGGCATGATTTCGCAATATCGCAATTGCAGGAACCAGAGGTAAGTGTTAAGGGAGAAAAGATAAACAGTGCGAAGTGCGATTTGCGATTTCGCAATATCGCAATCGCAAAGAACGAGCGGTAAGTGTTAAAGGTAAAAGGTAAGTGGTGCAAAGTGCGATTTGCGATTTCACAATATCGCAATCACAAGGAACGAGTGGTAAGTGTTAAAGGTAAAAGCCAAATGTTTCGATTTGCAAAGTGCGACATATGGTGGTGGGAGACTCAAGGAGCAAAGATGGAGGTCGGGTTTTCGGTGGCTTTGAATGGTTTTTCACGTGTTTTGCATAAAAAAAGGTAAGGCAGCCGTGAATGGAGAAAAACAAAGAAGTAAGGCTTGAAGGGCTAAAGTTCGTTAGGAAAAAGGGTAAGTACAACATTAAGGTGAGAAGGAAAGGAGGGGAATGGAGGCATAAGAGTAGTGCTCAGAAATGAAACACACCTGCGGATTATGCACGGGAAAGAAACATAAATTCATGATAAAGCAGTGAAATAAAGGCTTGGACTTGGTAATACAATTTCTTCCCAAAACTCAAACAGAAAGTAATTTTGGCATGTGGGAAGGTATACCCTACTCGAACTCTATTGACAGAGATGAGAGGGAGGACTTGACCACAATTTTTGGAGTTTTTCCTCTATTTACTACACATAAGCAATTAAAAACTACAGCAGCACAAAAACTAAACAACAATGAAACTTATAAGAAGCAGATCCAACTTAAATGACAGAAGAAAAACTAGCTAAACGACAAAAAGGAAAAGATAGTAACAACAGAGAAGCTAAGGCACATGGGTTGGGCCCTAACCCATGAGCCCGGCTCTCTGGAAATAGATCAATAGAAATTCATATGAATACTCATTGCATTAAGAATATGGCCTTATTACATCTCGAAGGTCTTAACAACAAAATCCTAATAGCTTGTAGCAAAAGTTCTGAATGGAATTGAAGAATAAAATGGAATCGACTAGAATCAACTCATTGGCTAACTAACTAACTCCTTCCTAGATCTAGCTCTACTCTATTTATTCTATAGGGCAGCTACCAACGGTTCCCTTGAAAATGGTGATTGAGTCCACTTTGACTCCAAGTAAACATATATTGAGTGACCTTCGTCTTCAGTTGCTTGGTTTCCTCTTGGAATTCGATTTTCTGGGGACTCCAAGTGAAGTATGCCTTGAGTGCACTTGGTCTTGAGTTTCTTGGCTGCCTCTAGAATTTGAATTGCTGGAGTGTGATCTCATGAGGATCCTTTGGCTACCTTTGGGAGTTAAGGAGGGTGGAAAATCCCATTGAATCTCTCCAAGGTTTCTCCCTAATTTCCTAATGTTGTGCTCGTTTATCCTCCAATCCTGATCTTCCAGTGGCAGGGATCAGGTCCCCAAATCATCTCCTTCTCCAAATCTGTATAATTTTCCAAATATTCTCACAATATTCTACAAAAAATAAACAATATTAGGCAAAAATATGCAACTACCTTTTAATCCTTCCTACGAACATATTAAAGCATAAGAAAACATTATTAGGTGTAGAAGGAAAGATTTAATATATCCTTTTATGTGCATAGGGAAGGTAGATGGGCCTAAGAAAGGTTAGATGGGCCTTATTTAATGTCTAATTTAGAGGCCCATCAGCAGTGACTGATGAAGAGAAGTGCTCAACAACTATAATACATGTAGGAGTAAAAGGAACTAATGGAAAGAATAAATTATCTTCAGAAAATCAACTTTCAAAGAAAGATCAAGCGACAACCACATGACTAATGAGGAAAATTGTGAAATTTCTAGGGTCAAGGGAGGGAGACTGGATGTAGGAACTACGCATTACACATTCTCAACAACTAGTGATGCAGCCTAAGGCTTGATACTCTGCAATGCACATTTCGGCCTTGGAAGAGTGAGGGAAATGCGTCGTCTCAGTGGCCAAGGTGGAAATCCTGAGCCCTAGAACTTCACAATGTGTAGTTGGGTTGGCCTATAATGTGCATTGCATTTTATCAGAAGCCAATCTAGAAGCTTGATCTTTGGACTTGCAAAATTCCAAACTGGGAAAGGCAATGCATGACCAAGTGAAGTGCAGATCTGCCCGGTGAGGGTGTGGGAAAATAACATATCTAAGTAATGATGCAATTTAAATTTAAATTCTAGCTAAGTTTTGATATATCAATGCAAAATTAAGTGTAGAGAATCGACAAGTGGAAGGAAAAAAATATGCAAGGAGATTCGTCGAAATGACGATCACCGATGTGAAAAAAAAATAAAACTAATGCCACACTTATAAAAGGCGAACGAAAAACTAAAGAAACAATTCTACAAGCTAATATTATTTAAAACACCAACAACCATGAAGAGAAACAATAAAAAAACATTCACAGAAGTGAAACAAGAAAAAGCAACAGAAAAACGGCAAAAGACGATAAAAGAAAAACTCACTTGGAAAAGAGACACAAACTCCTTTAAAGGATCCTTGATCTCCTTGGGAATTCTATAGCTCCAATATAGAATGTGTAAATGAGCTAGAGAGGCATCTATTAAATATATTTGGGCATATTAGGGTTTATGACGCGTATGCCTAAAATCAAGGAAAAAGCGACACTTGGCCGAAAATTCCAAAAATAGTAACTATGCCACCTTCTGGAAACTAATGATGACTCCCTATTTTCTAGGGATGCTTTTTCATTTTTTTATTTTTCTCCTTTTCAGGAAACTTTCCATGCACACTTTTAAGAAGGATTACGCAATTCCCAAGGATTGGGAAACTTCTTGGCTCAGTGCATTGCACAGTTTCTGAGCTTAGTGTTGGTTTGTCCTCTAGGACTTCACAGTTCTCAAGCACAAGGTTGAGCTTCCATTTGTTGATCAGCGGTTGTCATTGATGTCAACCCAAACAGCACCAGGGGCTAACCCAATATTGCATGGGAATTTTGACCTATCAAATTAATATATTCTAGGCCAATAATGCTTTTGATGGTTTCTACTTGTCGATATGTTTCCGTTGATATATGGCACGCCATGTAATTCTTCACGGTTTGAGAGATATTCAGGTTTGAAGTTTGTACCCCTAGTTAGTGGGCTAAAACCCCATGGGGTTGGGGCATGGGTCATTGAAAATTCATAATTAATATTTTTTAAAGCTCCTAAAATCCCTCCCACGTTCACTTGTTGAAGCCCCTCTCAACTTAAGCACTTATATAAATTGTGATCCTCATTTCCTCCTTATGCATGGGATTCGGCCATCTGAAACAGGTCATCGTGGAATTCTCGCTCTAACTTTTTTTCTACGAAGGATTAGAAGCTGAAATTTTTATGAGGTGAAGCCGAAATCCAGAGGAAGCTGCAGTAAAAATTTTAGATCAATTTGCACAACATTTTTGGAGATATGATCTGTGGAAGTAAGGGTTTTTGCAGGCTATTGAAATTCATCTCAAAGAAGTGACCTTGGTAAAATCGTCATAACGCTCTCTCTGAGTATCGGATTGGAATTCTGTAAGAAGTGGAAGATAGTGCATAGTATGTAGTTTTCGTTCTATCAATTTCAGAGCCAAATGAAGAAACAGTGACACATGGCACGCCGTATAAGTGCACTATGCTGAAACAGTCCATAATTAGGGCATTGTGATAAATTGGGTATAACTCTCTCTTGAAGAATCCAAATTGGGTCAGACCTGTGGCATTGGAAAGACGACTCAGAGGACTACTACAGGACCAAAAATTATATATTGAGGATCTGAACTAACAGAGATACACCAAATTCAATATCGAGCTCCTAGAAGGCAAGAAAAAGCTAGATCATGTGTTGTCAAGGATTGCAAAGGACCAGAATTTCTACGACATAAAAGTAAAGCAAGGTGCAGCATAGGGTAGCATGACAAGAGCAGCAACCAAGGTGCCTAACAGCAGCAAGAAGTTCATCATATGAAGTCTTCAAGTGGGCAACACTGCATACAATCATTGTAAAGGTATCATTGTACTTAGTCATTGTAAATACACTATTGTACAAATTGTACTAGTGTTTATCTGCCAAGGGTTGAAGAGGCAGTGTTGGGAAGTCTAGGATCATCATTAGGTGTTTGTGTCAAAGTTGAGGTTATGGTCTATTATATCTTCTTCTTCTGCATCATTCTATGTCATTGTAAAGTGGACCATTTTCCCTGGTTCGGGAATCCATTCTTCTTTTATTCTTCTATAGGGTGGTAGGGTGGTGCTAGGGTGAGTTGTAGCTCATTGGGTGTTGGGGAATCCGTTCAGTTGACTATTGAAGAATCTCGGGCGTTGGAGTTTCCATATAGTGGGAGCTAGAGAAGAATGTTTTTCTAGATTCTAGGAAGTTGGAGCTTTATTTTCAATTGGAGTTGAATATTAAAGAATTATTAGAAAAGCATTAGGTTTTTTTTGTCTCGGAGTGGGTTTCCACCTTAAAAAATGTGTGCATTTGTGTTCCTCTTGTTTGCTGCTATCATTGTACAAACACTGATAATAATTGAAGATTAACTAATGCTCTAATTGAAAGGAATATTGATTCACCCCCCCCCCCCCCCTCAGTATTTCCAACACCATTTTGGATTGTGCAATTTCCCTCTTCAATTCTAGTTTTCCCTCATAGATTTTGAAATTTATGGAGGCAAGCCCAGAAATGCTACAAGTTCAAGTTATAAGGTTAGCTTGTGACCCAAAAGATCAAATCAGTATCAAAACAAGAAAACATATGCACAACACGAAAATATAAATCTTGATCAAAACACGAATACTTGACGGTAGTGAAAGATAAGCTCTTGTGGATAGAAGGGAAGACTCCAAAATAAAATCATAGGAAAAATTTGCAGGGTGGTTGTAGCAGCTACAACACTTGGTGACACACTAGCCATAGAACACCAACTCTCTGTATGGGTCTTGTCTCATGAAAAACAATTCTAACTCTTTAGGAATTATTATTTATTTCATTGATTACCATAGCTTCTTTACTTAGCCTGAGTCAAAAATATAGTCCCAACCATTCTCTTCATTGAAAACACTCTTAAGCAAGCCAAGTCAAACTACTTTGTTTCTATTGGGGATAAGGAGTATATGAGCATACAATTAAAATAATTTTCAAAGCCTTATTTTTCATCTCTGGTGTTGCTCCGCTTCTAGCACGCTTAGACAGTACCCCAGCAGAGTCACTTCAGGAACATAAACATTACTCTGCTACCAACGAGCCTAGACAGTACCCCGGTGGAGTTTCTTGCTTCACCTCCCTGCACAGGAAGCCTTTCTCTTCTTTCGCCCTTTATTTTGTTTCTCATTTTTTCATTTTTTCATAGAAATGTGCATATGCACTTATTAATTTCATGGGGCGAAAGATGGATCCCAACTTATTGAGAGCAGAAGGGTTTATCCCTTCAGAGAAGGATATTTATATCCTTATGACACACTTGCTAAAGTTTCCTCCCCTCCTTACTATACTCGAATTAGTTGACAATGAATAACCAAAAATTATAAAAGAATGATTAGATTAAGCAGTACTAGTTATAGATTCAAGCATTGTGATTTCACTGTAATTTTCTCCAAAAAATAACATATACCATCAGAATATCATTGACTAAAAGATGCAATATTCACACAAAAATATGGAATAACATATAACCAAGTGTTCAAAGTAACACAACTTCCTCTTGAACTTCACCATGCTTGCTTCAGAAACCAAACGCAGTCTCATGCGAAAGTTATCCTACAACTGGAAAGAAACGGAAAGAAAGGAGCATGGTGGAAAGTAAATCAAAACAAAATAAATAAAACAACAAATAAACTACTCCTACTCCTAACCTAATGAATAATAGGCTAGACTTATGTAAAATGAAACTTCCACTGTAAAAACTAACGCATCAGCTGACCTATATAGGCGAGGGAATGCATATCAATAAATATATCTGACAATAAAGATAAGGTAATACATACCATGAAATTCAAAGTTTAAAAATGCATGCAGAAAAATATTAAAGAAATGCACATGAAAAGCATTCTAAGGATGCAACATGGTGTTTGAACACACGGCGACTCAAAGCTGCACAAGAGAGAAATAAGAAAACTTGTGTCTCGCAACAGATATCACTAAGTATGACTCCTCCAATGACTGAGTGATAGGATCGTGCAAAACATATGGAGGATTCAAAAATTGTGAAATAGATTGATTTTCAATTTGTGCAGCGGAGTGATGAGGAGCCTTGAAAGATACACCATTGTTCTAATTATAATTGGAACTAACCTCAAGACTATGAGAAACTAACATAACCATAAGCTCGGGTTGAAGTTCCTTGATAGCTTGCGCAAGTTCCAAATCATTAGAAGGTAGATCATCAAACACTAGTGATGTAGAAAGATCAACAATGGAAAAATAAGAGTCGTGACCAGATGTATCGGTGAATAGATCATGAAAGCCATGATAAGAAAGTTCAAAATCAAAAATAGAGGCATCCTCATGATCTTATGAATCATAAAGATGGGAAGACTGAAAATAAGAAAGTTCACCCTATATTTATTCGAAATTATGAGACGATAGATTGGAGAGATTAAGAAGCGAAGATTTTTCCTCTCTGCATTCGGATGTAAAACTGATATCCCACAAGTTCTGAGTGTGATCGAAAATAACATCATCAGAAATTGATTCTTCGCAATATTCAACAGGAATGACATAATCACGGAAAGTGTCAGGATAATGAGGGAGATATGTGGAAGGAAAAGAATCGTCCTTCATCACAAATTATTCTGCATATGTGGATTCCCACACATAGTCGTCATAAATGATATCACAGGTTTGCTTCTCAACACCAACTCCATCCTGAACTTGATCCTCATGAACATCCAAATAAATAGTGGAAACGAGAGAACAACAAAACTCGTAATCAGGAGGACCAAGGAAGCAAAACATGTAGGACGAGGGGATAGAACATCATCGTAAATACCAAATTTGAAGTCTAAACCTACGCAAAAATTATGAGTATGTGGGGTGGGAGAATATGGTGGTAAATCAGCAGATGAATTCTCAATCCCTCCCACCTCAACCTATGGAAATGAATTTGTTTGATGAGGAGGTGACGAAGAGTCACTTGGAATAGCAACTTCGTTCGTCGCAGAATTAGAAGCTCTATAACCAAGGTATATTGAGATACTTTTAAAAGATTCATATTTGTGTGGATTCATCGAAAATTGAACACGAAATTCAAACTTTTATTTCATTAAAGTCCAATCAACATCATCTTCAGAAAATTCAAAACAAAAACGAATGAAACTATCGTGAAAATCATCAGGAGATTCATCAGGTGATTTTTGCAATGGCGTTAATTTTCTTGAAAACATATTTGTAGTCAAACTTGTCAAAGGTGTGGTAAAGCTCCTTGACAAGATGTTCGAAAGAGTGTATGGAAGTGACAGGAAATGTGTAACACCAGTCATTTATGTGTGCTTCGAATGTGAGGATGAACAACCTACATGGAGTATCCTCATAGTGAATATTGTGTTTCATTAAAAAATATAAAAAATGAGCAGTGTGCTCAAGAATTGTTTTTCCACCCTCACCATCAAATTTCAAATCTGACAAGTCATTGATAATTCCCACGGGAACTTTCAAATTTTTGTTTCTTGAAAAACATGTCTAGGCTAAGATATGGGAAGAAACCATTAAAGGCAGGGAAGTTAAACCATACTTCATGGTCTCAGCTTGTCATTTGACCCTCCTTCTAGCACCATAAATGTTGAAGATGTTGGACCTGCCAACATTCAGAGGATCTCCCCGATATGAATCCCTAACTAGACCTCACTTTGTTTGGTGTATAAGTCCCATCTGGAATATGGTATGGTTGTCGATGCAATGGGTTTTAATGATATGCCTTGGTTGCAATAATGGATAGAGCGATGTATGGTGACTTTGGTGGGAGAAAGTGTGTGGCTCTGAGAAAATTCAACTGTGATGCATGAAAAGTTCTAACACACAAAGGGAAAATGATTGAGCCCCTTAAAATCCTGTAAAAGTACGCAACTTAAAAGGAACACACGATCATAAAGAAATCATAAGCTAATCTGTGAAATAGTTCACAAGTTAACAATGATGGAATTAAAAAAAAAAAAACATGCATTTAATAAGACTCATAATAATGAAAGCAAAATAGTTCAAAAACATAAGAATAAACTAAATAACATGCATTATAAATACAACAATAATATTCCTACTATATTCACAACATATGCATGAAAACAAGTCGGCTCTGAGCTTTTATTAAAGTGATATTTCCAATCATACATATACCACTAAAGAACCACTAGCCCCAATAGTGGAACATGAAGTCAACACCTACTCCTCCAAAGAAAGATACTCCCTCTATGCTACGAAGAATCCAAGGCTCTCACAAAAATCCCAAGCTCTTGATTCTAAGCCTAAGCCTAGTCAAAAGCTTAGCTCCCCAAAATCCCTTTACATGAGTTATGAGGATGTATTTATAACAAAAGGGGTGACTCTTCACCTTCCCCTTTGTGACTCTTGGAATTCCCTCGTGACTCTTCAACGTATTTACAAATGATTATTCAATTACATTACGTCATGACTCTTCACATCCCATAATTGACACTTGGAATTTCACTTACAAAATAATATTACAAATTACTTGTACCCATATAGGAAAAAAATGGTTATATCAAACTAGACATCCTAATAAGACAAAACACTAACATTCTTGAGTTTATGGAAACTCTAGCTCGGCAATTTCCACTTGATGTTTCTCGGTCATGTAATGGTGCCAAGCTCTGTACTGCATAATGAGTCTCTCAAATTATGCGATGATGTCAGGCTGGAAGTGGACTCTAGCCTCCATGGAATCCGGTTACACTGACTTGGAATTGGTCGGTACTTTTATATTTATCATGAGCAGCATCGTGTTGATTTTGATAGGGCCATTGATGTACTTCTATCAATTTTTCCTATTCAATTCAAGATCATCTCTAGGGTGATCTGTTTTCACTTCCCTAAGTATTCATCTATATCCTACCTGACTCGGTTCCTACGTTTGGCTTCGGTGAGTGAGCCAACTAATGGAATTTGTGGGACTTCACTGAGAAATCCACCTTGTTATACAATAATGCATACAAGTCCTGAATGCTAAAAATGAACGAGGTGATTTATTTGTTATTATGGATTATTATCTAAACCTTTTCCTTCTCCAGCTCTGCGTCTTGATTTGTTTTCTTTCCCCGTCCAGGTGGTGCCCCTTTGTATCGCATTGACTATACATGCACGATAGAAATGGTTTCTTGTATAGACTTAATATTTTTAACAAATTCTCTACACTTCTACTAAAAGTCGTATAAATGTACAACTACTTTTTTGCACGGTAACAAGTTCCTCATAAATATTCTTTATGTTCTCTCCCAGTATCAATACTTCGTCGAGTATCATTTCCTTCAGTTCCTCCATATGGACCTTGTCAGAAGCTGCGTTCTGAGCTACTTCTCAGAATTATCCAACTTATTTCCTAACAACCTACAAGTTATTTTCCAATTTCTTGTTCTCTTTCATAAATTTCTGAGTGTTTGACTTTGTTGCACATGCGAAGGCCAAGCTAGTCGTGGAAATGGCCCTGAGATTCTTCCTGTTTTCCGCCACAATCACCCTTTCTCTAATAAATGCAGGAGATGCGAGGTCATCCGGAAAATGTTTCGTATGTGTTTGTACCATATTTTTCTGAATTTCGTCATATGACATATTCTACGTGTCCGTAACTAGATCATCATCAAGAGGAACAACTCCCTCTTCCTCACTTGGAGCTAACTCTACTACTGGAGGGGGTGGAGATTGAATGGTGACCTACTTGGAATCATGTCGACATATTAATTTTCAGTTATGATTCGTCCTCCATGTCTTTGATCTCAATCAATTCTTTAATTTTTTGAGCAATCTCTATGTCATGCATTTGTCTTCTCTCCTCCTCTAGTTGCGGATTATCTTATTTCTCCCCGTCTTGTTTTTGCATTTTTTCTTCTAATATTTCTCTTCACCTCTCTTATTATTCAAGCTTATGCTTTTCTTCTTCTTCTTGCTTATGTTTTTCTTCCATCAATCTCTTTTTTTTTCCTTCTTCCTCCATCCTACTTCTTGGATCCTTTGTTTACTCCTTTCCTATGCTTCTAAAGCCGCTTTCATAATAGCTCCATCTTATTTCATCTTGCGGCTTCATTCTCCCCCTGGGATATATGGAACCTTCCTCTTTCCTTTTTTGTGCATTGGGTTTCTCCCTTCTGCTAGCATTTCTTCTGGAGTAGCTTCCTTCTACAGATTCACCTATGGATTTCCTGCAAAATTGACCAGATCGTGAGACTTGGAGGCATTATAAAAATTATTCCAGCAAGTGATATGTCTCGCTTAGCCACTGAAAATGAATTATCACATAGTGGAATCTACAAACATCACGGTGATCGTACAAATTAAAGTCCAGAGTACCAAATGTAAATTTCTCTATCACCTTTCCTTTGGTATCTGTGACTTTTAGGTTCTTGATCTCGTACAATCCAATTTGCATAGGAAAATTTGGCTAAGGTGCTTTCTTCTTCTTGTGAAAAAATGATGACAATCTTGTAGAGAGATTATATGCAACTCCTTGCATGAAAATATTATCGGTGACATATCTTGGAAAAATATGTAGCAACTTTTGTCCGTCGAACACTCTAAGGAATGTTTCATCCGATGAGGCAAACCAAATTTTTATCTTTGTTACTACTTCCATCACCCCATGTGAAATCCAAGATGTTTCTTCCTCAAAGAAAATTTTTTATAATGGAATGAGGAAGTGGTCAGTTAGTTTCTCCATTAATCTTTTGTAGCTACATTCTGAGACCAGTTTGCAGTGGATGTGCACGACACGGTATCGAGATGTCCAAGTCCAATTCATGCCAGGGAATTAATTGTGTGCATAGATTGCATCCAGTAGATATGCAGTAATGTAGAATCTATTTTTCCCACCCTTGGGAGGATTCATGGCATTGAATACATGTATACTTAACTGTCGAGCCAACAATTATGACTAATGGGTTCCCCTTGTTCTCAACCTGATTCAATACTAATTCCCACCCTTCAGGAAAGGTCTCGGTGCTTTGGTGACTGTATATTCTGCAACATAGGATAATCAAGAGTTAATAGGCCCTCCTGAGAGACTTTGTCTTATAAGTGTTGGTGGGTGTCTAACAAAACTTTGATGACTCTTTCACCCATCCCTTAAAAATTTCCTTCGTGCCCAAATAGTTGTTGGTGGCATAGAAGTACGAGTCCATGAGTGACTCTAGCTCTGGAAAACGGTACATGAGATGATGATATACTTCCAGAAAAGAAGCAAGCCTATGTTCGCCAATGTTGTTCAAATTCATAGTCTTAACATCAATATGTGAAATTATCCAGCTAAAAAAATATGCACATGGGAAAGCTAGATATTTGCATGCAACACTGTGTATTCCCAGCTGTTGAACATTAAAATATACACGTCAGTCCTCTAGATTTTCTTTGAATTTTTTTGTTGAAAACACTTCATTCACTTTCTGCCATGTAATATTTGATTCCTTTTCCACGAACAATTTTGTGTCTGAATAAACTTGCAAGTTTACTGGTGTGCTCTCAACTGCCTCCCCGGTACAGATCTCTGTGGTATCCTTTGAAGAAATTATATTGGGTGCCATGGTAATAATAATTAATGAAGGGAAGTGTTCAACAATTGTAATACATGTACGAGGAAAAGGCACTCATGGCAAGAATAATTTAGCTTCAGCAAATCAACTTTCAAATAAAGATCAAGCAACAACCACATTGACTGATGAGAAAAACTGCGCAATTTCTGGGGTCAAGGGAGCCGAAGATTAGCTAGAGGAAATGTGCATTGTGTATTCTCAGTAGCCAGTGATGCAGCCTGAGGCTTGAGACTACGCAATGCACAATTCATCCTGGGAAAAGTGAGGGAGAGATTTTTCATTGCACAGTCTCAATGGAAAAGGTGGAAGTCCTGAGCCTTGGAACTGCGTAATGTGTATTTGGGTCATCCTATAATGTGCATTCTACAATCTCAGAGGCCAAGCTGGAAGCTTGAGCTTTGGATTTGCGCAATGCCTAGCTGTGCAAGGCAATGCATGGCTAAGTGAAGTGCAGATGTGCTCGGTGATGGTGTAGGAAACTAAAAAATCTAAGTGATGATGCAAGTTAAAGAGCAGGTATGAATAACAGTGGATATATAAATGCAAATTAAGTGCAGAAAATCAACAAACGAAAGGAAAAACAAGTATGCAAGGAGAGTCGCTAAAATGGCAATCACCGGTGTGCAAAAATAAGAAAACTAATGTGACACTTATAAAAGGTGAATGAAAAACTGAAGAAACACTTCTACAAGCTAATATAAGCTAAAATTCCAACAACCATGAAGAGAAAAAAACAAAACAACACTCACATAAATGAAATGCCAAAAAGCGACAGAAAAGCGACAAAAGACGACAAAAGAAAAACTCACCCAGAAAAGCGACGCAAACTCCACCAAAGGCTCCTTAATCTCTTGGGGAATGGTAGATATTCAAAATAGAATGTAAAAATGAGCTCTAGATGTGTTTATTAAATAGATTTTGGTAGGTTATGATTTATGACGTGCATGCCTAAAATCAAGGAAAAAGTTACACTTGGAAAAATATTTCAAAAATAGTAACTATGCCACCTTCGGGAAACTGACGATGACTCATTATTTTCTAGGGATGTTTTTTGGTTTTTTGGTTTTTCTCTTTTTTAGAAAAATTTCTATGCATGCTGCCAAGAAGGATTGTGCAATTCCCAATGACTAGGAAACTTCTCGGCTCAGTGCATTGCGCAGATTCTGAGCTCAAGGAAAGGTTTGCATAGATTATGAGCTTAGTGTTGGGCTTCCATCTAGGATTGCATAATTCTCAAGCATAAGGTTGAGCTTCCATTTTGGATTGCGCAATTTCCATCATCAAGGTTTGTTTGTCATCCTAAATTGCGCAGTTTCTATAGGCAAGCCCAGAACTACTGCAAGGTTGAGTTAGAAGGTTAGTTTGTGACCCCAAAGATCAAATCAGTATCAAAAAAATCAAACACAAGCACAACATGAAAATAAAAATCTCAATCAAAACATGAATACTTGATGACAATAAAAGATAAGCTCCTGTGGACATAAGAGAAGGCTCCAAAATCAAAGCATAGGAAAAATTTTGGAGGGTGTTTGTAGCAGCTACAATAGGTGGCAGATAATCCCTTTCTTGCTGAGAGGGAGTATTGAAAATGCAACAAGAAAATATAGTTTTGACTTTGACTTGGTCAATCTAGATTAAAATTCGAATTTCAATTTCAGCAGAATACTTGGAGGTAGTTAACTGAGGTGACATGGATTTTTTCACTCAGTTAACTCGATTTGGAGACACTTGATTTTAGTTCTACATGATTGATTGCTAATTTTTAGCAATCTAATTCAGTTAAGTTGAGTTATTGTGAGTCAAACTAGTTCCAACTGTTGGAGAAACTAGTGGAGGGTCAAGTTCTGTAGTGTAACCTCAGTCACACTCAGTGGTCATCTAGTTAATTGATCAATCAACCCAAAATAATTGATGTATGCAGAGAATTTGAGTTACCCAGTTGAGACTGGAGTTCAAGGGAAGTGTACTATCATTTAAAAACTAGTTCAAGTTGTACAGGTGGTGCATGCAGTCAAAGAATGGCCCTGGAGGAATTGTGTAATCCTATTGAGGAATTTCCCTAAAAAAATAGGAGCTAATTCTTCAAGGAACAACGCAAGGAAATAGGAGCTTGGAGACTTGAAAATTTGGCTAAGTTTTGGTCAGGTTCAGTCAGTCAAATAGAGGATAGAAGATACAAGTGCATGTTGAGATCAAGCTTGAGCAAAGCATATTGTATTAATCCAGATTCTTTAATTAATGCAATACAAATAGTAAGGAGTTTTGAGCAGTTTTTTTCCCCTAAATAAATATTTGTGTATGTGTGTTGAATCTTAATGCATGTTAATGATTTGTGTTCTTGATCATGAATTTTCTTACGCGGATTAGTTGAGTAGCTTCTAGTCTTTTGATTGAGTAAATTTCATGAGCACTTTAGAATCTATACATTAATTTCTACACCGACTTATGTGGTGCTCTAAGTGGACAAAACATACGTGAAGTGGAGATGCCACCTAACAACCTTAACTAATCTCTCCATATTAGGAATTTGGCTTCTGTGATACATAAAAGTGTATAAAATCTTTCGTTAAAAATCACATCAAAGTATATTGTGTCGATGCGTTTTGAACCAACGAGTGTGGTTCACCATCAAGACAAGATGAAAAATCTGATCTAGGAACCAATCTAAATAGATGAGGAGAGCCCTAACTAGCCATTGTAAAAAAACGGCTAGTTTGACTAAAATAAAAATGATTTAATAATCTAAAAATAATTAATTAAGAGTTATATTATTAGTTGTGAAATTTGAATTACTAATATGTTACAAAATACAAATATAATGTAATACTCTTATACATACCTACTAAATTAATTAAATACTTATATGTTTAAAAATAATTAATAATTATATGCTCTATAATTTAATATTCATATTTTCTACCTACTAAATGAGCTAAATACTTATATGTTTAAAAATAATTAATAATTATATGCTTTATAATTTAATATTCATAATTTTATTAATTAATAGGTAATAAAAGTAACTATAATGATTACCTAAATGGCTAAAAAAACATATATATATATATATATATATATATATATATATATATATATATATATATATATATATATACATACCACAATTTAAATATTCTTACTTTCTTTATTTCTCCTTATGAAGTGGTCTTTCCCTACCTAGAGCCCACAGACTAGCTCACAGACAAGCAAAAAGCTCAATAGCATAGGAGACCATAGACTTTCTAAGCTAGCTTTAAATTCCAGCCAAAACCACCTAAGTCTTAAACGAGGTTGGTGTAAAGACACCAAGCCCTGGTTAAACCATTGGGAGATCGACGAGAATGTTGCATTGCAAAACATCAATAACATTAAAAAAATTGTTACTTCTAAGTTCAAAGAAAAAATGTGGTGTGAGAAAGATTTAGCAGCTAAAAGAAAATCAAGGTATTATAAGGAGGTCATCAACCCCACCTTAGAAGATCAAAAGTATCTCTCTGTTTTAACTAGCTCAAAGAAGAAAATTAATATAGTCAAGATTAGAACAAACTCTCATGAGCTTCATAGTGAAATAGGTCTCGTTGGATAGTTCCTAAAACACCATGGATGGAAAGGATTTGCCATCTCTGTGAGAATATGAACATCGAGGATGAAAATCAATTCCTCTTAAAGTCCCCCGCGTACAACCACATTAGAGCTCAATTTCATAATCTTTGTTGCAATACTGACCTTCTTAGCCTTTTAAGATGTCAAAATTATAGTGAGCTCGAGAGGCTTCTCTCCAAACTTTTTGAGCATAAGAATAAAATCTTAAATCAAATTAAATAACTCTTTTCTTTAGGTCCAATAAGCCAAAGATTGGTCTCAATGAACATTAACCATCATCATCAAATAAAATTAAAATAAATATGATTTTTAGTTTTTAAGTTAAAATATTAAAATCATAAATAGAAAATATGATTTTAGTTTTTAAGTTGAAATATAAAAGCTTATTTAAACCATAAATACATGAAAATATGATTTTTAGTTTTTAAGTTGAACCAATATAAAGAGTTACTTAAAAGTGGACAAATTTTCACTTTAATTATTAAAATAGTTCTTAAAATCCTAATGAATAAGTTCCATAGGCAAAGTTGGGTAAAATATTGCTGTCAAATTTAGAAAAAAATTCAAAAGGAATTAAATTTAAATTTGTAAACCGATTAACTAAATCTACCAAACACATATTAGAAAGCTCCATGATTAAATTTGATATATGATATTTGAATTAAATGAACCTCAAGAATAACATACAATATAAATGTGATATTTACTACGTGTCCAACTACATGCACGCGCGGATATAAAACATTAAATACATTTCTTAGAACAATATATTCTACTAATCAAGAATACTAGATTTAAATTAAACCAATTTCAAGGGTTTTTCCATTAATTTACTATATCATTCACCATAGACAAATTTGAGATCTTCCCTTCCGTGTGTTGTTTCTAAAATAATATGTGCATGTTCATACCTTTCCCATACATCGACTGTTGAGAAAATATTGCAAAATTGAGACCAATAAATTATTTGGCATCATAGGCAGGTGGTTTTTACACTTGGTTCTTAAAAAATATCTTGATTTTTTATATATTAATGATAATTTAATTTAAAATTGCATTAAAAAATCTTGATTTTTTATATATTAATGATATTTTAATTTAAAATTGTATAAAAATAGTCAATCTATGTACTCCAACTAATTAGAAAAAGAATAATTAATTTTAAAAAATTTAAAATTATTTTTTAGTTTTCAAAATATTATGTTTAATATTTTCCTTTCCAAAAGTTTTATAAATTTGATAGAATTTGTTTAAAATTTTAAAAAATAATAATAATAATTTACATTTTAAAAAATTTAAAATTATTTTTAAATTTTTAAAATATTATATTTAGTATTTTGTTTTCCAAAACTTTTATAAATTTGATAGAATTTGTTTAAAATTTTCAAAACTAATTGAAGTTAATATTTTTAACCTAAAAGAAAAAACAATATAACCTACCTTTATTATGTATAAAAATGTTTTTTATCTAGAAAAAGTTCTTAAGCATGCAGACTTCTGATGGTAGGAAAAATATCTCACATGGATTTCTATTGAAACATAAATTCTAAATCAAACATAGCTATGTTTTTAATACACTAGTTCAACCATATAAATTAAATGACGTGTAAATGTAAATAGATATTGTTTATAATAAACATCAAAATACTTACTTCATTATACATCTCATGTTGCTAAAATGCAAATAGATATTGTCTATAATAAGCATCAAAATACTTACTTCATTATACATCTCATGTTGCTAACTTTATTTTATATATATATATATATATATATATCTAACAAGATTCTTACCCACTCAGATGTTGGAAGTAATACTTTCAAGTGTTGTTGTGAGTTGTCATTATGAGTTCCCACGCGCCAATCTAGAAATTGTTGTTTCCTATGTATGAGTTGTATTAGTGATCTAAATGTTTCAAATTCAATGATTTATGTCTTATATATATGTAAATGTTGTGATCAATATATGTATTGAAGTGTAATTTTGTGTTGCGTATACAATCTCTCTTCTCTTTTCCATTTTTCTAATTTGGTATCAGAACTCTTTGAATAAGATTAGTGAGGCTTAATTAATTGTGCAGATTTGTTTAACTCCAATTGATGTCTCATTCCTATTGTTGAATCTTGAATGAACACCCACTATTGTGGGATGGTTTATCTCACATTTCTTACGCATTAAAAATTCGCAATGCTATTTCCATAATGATCATTGTGTATAGTCCATCAAGTTTTTTGTTTTTATATTCTTGAATTCCATTATTTCCAACGCTGCTAAAGTCGCCGAGTGAAAGATATATGTGCATGAGAGAAGGCCATTGATGTATTAGTTCAATGGCAGATGAGCTTTAAGGTTGTACAATCCATCTATGGTCACAGGTTGCAGAGTCCGTTGTTGTGGGAGTCATCGACTCTCTTAAAAAAGCGTTGTTGAACTTCTCATTTTGATCTGGGATATGCGTGGCGTGAAGTTCTGTAGCGTGGAATTGGGTTATTGGTTCAAGACTTTGTAGCAACAGATCTATGTAGCAAATTTATCCACAACAGATCCGTTGAAAGCCGAGAACAGGAACGTCACAAAGAACAAGAGTATGGGTTGAGTTTTCCCAATTCTTCTCGAAAGAAATGTGATGGATGCTGACTCAATGAGACATTCTCCGCCGAAGAAAGCCTCCCTGAAAAAAGCAGGACAAAAAGCTGCTGGAAAAACTGCTTTATTTTGAGGCACGGGAAAGAGTCCTTTTCCATTTTTTCTCGCCTAATTCGATTTCACTCGATTTTCGGTTTTGCCTCCTGATATTTGGTCCACGGTACATAAGAGTCAAGGTGTTTACATTAGTTTGAGAGAAGAATTGATCTCAAATGAGAAAGAAGTAACATGGATTCTCTACTTTTTGAGAAATTTAATGGCATCAACTTTCATACATGGAAAGTTAAAGTTCAAATGCCACCTTATGAAGAGGGATTTGTGGAGTATACTTAAAAAGAACTGAAAAATCTCCTATTGATCCTAAGTTCTTAAGTTCTTAGTTGAATAGGAAAAGAGAGAATACAAGGCTAAGGCTATAATTGGTTTAGGTCTTTCATATACTCAAATGCATTTGATTGATTTGGAAAAATCATTTAATGAAATTCGAGAGAATTAGTTACAGGTAGTTCTTAATAAGGTCAAGATGGTGTGACAGGTCATGCTCTGGGAGTGTCAGTACAGGTTATTTTATAATGTCAAGTTGTAGCATTATCTATTAAAGACATTTTGTACCCATAATGTTATCGTAGATAAATGATGGAGGTTGCATAGGGTCATGGATTCAACAGATGGTGGCAGATCCATAGGATGGTTCAGTATCGAGACTAACCTATTGTGCTCCAGGAGATTGAGAAGCGTCAATTCTGCAAAGTAAGTCAACATGGTCTGAAGAAATTATGTCTTAAATGGTTCAAGTGGAAAGCTCGAAAGTGTAGTGATGAAAACAACGGAAATCGTGATTTTTCAGAGTGGATATGAGTGATAGTGATGGCCATATCAGACAAATATGACAAAGATTCATTTATTGTTGTAATTTTTGTTTTATATATTTATTACATGTAAGCATTAAGGGAGGGTGTTGAAAGTAATGCTTCTATGTGTTGTTATGAGTTGTCATTGTGAGTTCTCAAGCGTCAATCTAGAAGTTGTTGTTTCCTATGTATGAGTTGTAGTCATGATCTAGATGTGGCAAAGTCAGCGATTTATGTCTAAATATTTGTAACTTTTGTGATCAATAAAGATATTGAAGCGTGGTTTTGTGTTGTGTATACAATCTCTCTGTGCTCTCTGTGAAGTGTTGTTATAATATTTTGGGTCAATACCATGAATTATCAATAACACGTGCCCGAAAAACCATAACTCACTTCATATGACATTTGTTTGTACAACATTTTTTTTAATTAATATGTTTAATTAAAAGAGGGAAAAAGAGCAAAAGTACTTTGGAGATAAATATCAACCTTTGATTTGTGTATACTATTATGAATATTCTATAATATTTTATGGAGGTTAAATCCATATCATCCACTTAATAATTATTGTTTAAATTTTAATTTTAAATATTAAATTTTTGGTTACTGACTTAATTCTCAAATTCTAATCAATCAAAAATCAGTCACATAGAATGGAATATCTTATTGATTAGAAGCAGTAACATTCTGTGTAAAATCTAATAAATAAATGGAACCTAACACCTAAATCCATATGGACCTTTCAAACACCAATGGTTCAGGTGGGCTTCCGTGCAAGTTGTGCAGAGAAAATACTTCAGGAGGGATTTCCACATGTAATTCGAATATATGACTCTATGTACTTTCCCACTTTTGATAATCTATAAAATTCTTTGCATTGTACTGTCGAGCTTATTTATTATGATTTAAACAAGAATTAAAAATTTATGTTGTTGTTTGAGTGTGTACAGTCTCTTATCCCCTCATGCTTTAACTTGGTTTTGTCAATTAAAGATATTTTCTTAAAAAATACAAATACAAGTTTTTCATGGACTCACCATCTCTGCTTCACTAAAAAAAATGTGGAAATGTAATGATATTCGAAGGCAATATTCATGTTTGAGAAAATTCAAGCATGTCGACAAATATTTGATTTTTTGAGCAGTACAACAGATGAAGCACAGTGAAAATAACTAGAATTTGTCCGCTATTATCTTTAACTCATGTCTCGAGCCTTTAATGAGTATAAGAATGGGCCAAAGCAAGGAATGATAAAAATGTGCCTTCGTACACTATTATTCCAAAGTGATTTTTTTTTCTTAAATGTGGAAAGCACCAACCACATGCCAAGAACGTGAATAATAGACATTGTGAATTGATTCAGATATATCTCTAATTTTTTGGCCAGTTTGACCACCTATTCTATAACTATTGCTTTAAGATGGTTCACATGGATCTGTTAGAGTGATATGGTTTGACATCGAGTTCAACATTCACAGATATACGAAAAGGTTGCATCATGAGACTTGATATTCAAGAATCTCTTGAGCCTGTCAAATAGATTTCTAGCAAAGCTTGCCATTTGACTCTCGTAGTGAAGGATCAACATTCACAATACACCATAGCTTGTCAAAAACAAGAATAAAAGCAAATCCCATGTTTGAAAAAATATGAAAAATAATTCAAAAAAGATTAGAACCAGATTTTTGGTACCGTTTTGTTAGTAGATTATTTTTAAAAATATTTCCATCAAAATTATGAGAATCGGAACCCACATATATGTTGCTAGATCTGGTTAGGATTTCACTTCATCATGGCTCTGTATCAATCAAAATTTGTGTTTAGAATGGATATGGCTGGAATTCATATGGGATGTATCTGTTGTACATCTAAGACATGGTAACAAATGGATATAAAATATGGTAGGAGTAGTAGCAACAATTATAATAATAATAAAAATAATGTGACTGAAAAACATGAGCAATATTTGCTTAATGAGGTGCTTTTCAATTGTTTGCAAGATGTTAAGAGAACAACTTAACCCTAATATTGGGAGGAGTGGAAGTGACATACTTAGGACATTTTAGTTTATTAAAGGATAAAATTTTCTGGAAAAGTAAGATATTTTTTTGAGTCAAGAGTAGATATTTAATCTAGGAATTTTCTAGGCTAAGTAAAGTCTTTCCTAAGCTAAGACTTGTTTTTAGTTCTGAGAAAATTTCAAAATCTGGAATCCCAGTAGGAGATATTTTTTTTATATTCTTAAACGTTTCCATTTTTGTATATCATGGGGTCCACTTTCCATTTCTCGTCCAAAATTTACAAGAAAGAAAATCTAGGAGACCCACTTTGTGTTGGTATTTTAGCCCATAAACATTAATTAAGAAAGAAAGAAAATTGCACAATAAACAAGAACTTGAATTCAGACAAATAGACATATAAATTTATGTGGTAAAACCCTGACAGTGTATCAAGGAAACCTCCATGGGGCAAGGGATTGGAATTCTTATTATTCAAGGTCAACAATGACTCTCCAACAATACAACAAGCTTCTTGGGAAACATAATTTTTAATAGGAAGACATCGATACATAACTTCCTATCATTACACAACTGTCTGAATGGAAAAATTACATTTACAAAAATTCCTTTTAATTGTTGTCATTACTAACAATCTCCACCTTGATAACAATTTTCATAATATATTTCCCATGCCCCTTTCATCATCTTTTCTATAATCCAAGAGAAGACAAACAATACTGCAGCTTCTCTACCAATATTGGTTTCATGAACATGTATGCACAATTCTCCTTCATGTGGACCTTCTTAAGAGCTAATTTTTTGTCATCGAGTACATGTCTTACAAAATGGTATCTTACATAAATATGTTTAGTCATGTTGTGATAAGCCAGATTAGTAGCCAGATGAATAGCACTTGACTATCACATAATACATTCACTTTCTCATGCATCCTTCCAATCTCATCAAGTATACATTTCAACCTAATTTCCTCTTTACATGAATTTGAAGCAGTTATATACTCTACATCAGTAGTGGACAAAGAAGTTGTTTTTTGAAGCTTTGACATCCAACTAATTGCTCCACCTATAAGATTAAATACATATCGTGTAGTAGATATCCTATTATCCAAGTCACTAGCATAATTACCATCAACATATCCAAAGACTGAATCTCCACAACAATTAAAGATCATATAATGGTCATTTGTGCCTCTCAAATACCGAAGCACCCATTTCACTTCTCACCAATGTTCTTTTATTAGATTTCCAACTGCATGTGAAATGTCAGGTCTTGTAGACACCATCACATACATTAATTTTTCTATTGCATTTTCATATGGTACACGAGACATATACTTCTTTTCTTCATCAGTTCTAGGACTCAAACCTGAATAAAGCTTAAAATGGGAAGCTAAAGGAACAATAACAGGTTTCACAGTGTTCATACAGAATTTTTTGTATTTTCTCAACATACTTATGTTTTGATAACCAGAGATTTCCATTTTTCCTGTCTATGTGTATCTCCATTCCGAAGATATGTTTTGTGGCTCCAAGATCCTTCATATCAAATGTCGTAGAAATTTGAGCCTTTAACCTATTGATCTCTTCCATGTTTTTTCTTACAATAAGGATATCTTCAACATACAAAACCAAGATAATAAACATGCTATTGAAACTTTTAAAATACACACAATGGGCATATTCACTTCTATTGAATTTCTCTCTCGCCATGAAGGAATTGAACTTCTTGTACCATTACCTAGGAGATTGCATCAACTCATACAATGATTTCATGAGCTTGCCAACTAATCTTCTATTACGATCTTGTAAAATACCTTATGGTTGCTCCATATAAATCCCTTCTTCCAAATACCCATGAATAAAAGTTGTTTTGACGACTAACTATTCTAACTCAAGATCAAGTAACATAGATAGTGCTAACGTCGTATGAATAGAAACAAATTTTACAAGTAGTGAAAAAATATCATGAAAGTAAATACATTATATCTGAGAGTACCCTTTTGCTATAAACCTCGCCTTATATATTTCAATACTTCCATCAACATTTATCTTCAATTTTAAGACCCATTTACATCCGACAACACTTCTCCCTTTAGGAAGTTCTACAAGATCCTAAGTTGTATTCCTCACCCATATCCTTCTTCCATTTTTTCATTATCTGCATTAACCATTGCTTCCTGATAACAAGAAGGTTCCCCATCCTCAGTAATCAAAGAAAGCAAAAGCTTCATACCTCTTGGGGGATATTCGTTCCCTTGTAGACCTCCTAAAAGTGACTAGTAGTTGAACTTTTACGCTTTACTTTATATCGTCTTCATATTTTTCCTCATAAGTTGCTTCTTCCTTCTGACTTTTTTAAAAGGTTGAGTCTCCAACTCAATTTATTTATTCAACGATGTTTGTTCATGTTTAACTTTTTTGACATTGGATTTTGGAAGAGAAGATTCACCAAATGTTACGTCTCTACTAATAATGATCTTATTCGTAGAAGGATCCCACAACATGTATCTTTTCACAGCATCATCATACCCAACAAATATATAACATTTTTCTCTTGGGTCTAACTTAGAACATTGATTATTTGGAATAATAGCATAGGCATTACAACAAAGAATTCTTAAATATAAATAATCACAAGAATAACCCAACCAAACTTCTTCGGGAATTTTACAATTAATAGCAACTGAAAGTGATATGTTTTCCAAATAACAAGCAACGGATATTGATTCTGCCCACAGATTATTAGCATTGTTGATCATGCTTATGTCTCTTTTCGTAAGAGTCTCATTTATACATTCAACAATGTCATTTTTTTCAGAGGAGTATAGATAGTAGTTTTGTGTCTAATAATCCCTTCATCCTTGCAATATTGTTCAAATTATAAAGAAGTAAATTCACCTCCATTGTCACAATTCTTGAATATTTAATTGTATTTCCAATTTTCTTTTCCACTATAACTTTAAATTATCTAAAATAATTAAATACATCAATGTTTATTTTTAACATATAAACCCAAACTTTTCAGGAGTAATCATCAATAAATGTTACAAAACAGGACGCACCTCCATAGGACACTGATGGAGATAGTCCCCAAAGATCAAAATGAATATAATCCAAAACTCCTTTACTATTATGACTTCCATATTTAAATTTTTGTCTACATTGTTTTCCGTACACACAATCTTTTCAAAAAACCAAACTCAATGATTTCAAATCAGGAAGTAGTTTGTGATTCATCAGTGCCTAAAATCTCTTCTCGCTCATGTGACCCAGTCGTTGATTCCATAAGCGAGTAACTTCTCCTTCCTTCTCAGGTATAGTCATCATCTCATTGGCTTGAGTACTTCCTTTAAGTCTATAAATGTTTCCAATATTCTTTGCCTTCATAACAACTAAAATGCCCTTTGAAATGCTCAGCACTCCACCTTGACCTATAAATTTGTAACCTTTTGAGTCTAATACCCCCAAAGAAATAAAATTATTTTTCAACTCAATTATAATTCTAACATTATTCAATGTTATAATCGTACCATCATACATTTTAATTCTTACATTTTCCACCCCAACAGTTTGACAAGATATATTATTACCCATAAACACAAAACTGCCATTCATGGCTTGATATCAAGTGAACCGGTTTTTTGTGCAAACTCATGTGATGAGAAGCATACAAAACTAACAACCAATCTTCAAAATTTTGAGAAACTTTTCACATATACAAAACTTCATCAATCATACCTAACTCGACTTGATTTTATTCCTTCTTTGGGTTTTCACCGGACTCCTTTATTTTCCAACGGTCCTTCTTGAGATGTCGTGTTTTGTTGCAGAACCAACATTTGACTTTACACTTCTTTCTTTTTGAATTTGATCTGGAATAAATTCTTGATTTTTCTCCTCTCCCTTGACCAACCTCTGGCTACCATAGATTTTGGCGTGAAATTTTCAATGCTAGACTTCCTTTGTACTTCTTCAGATAACAGAGCTCCCACAATATAATCAAATTCATGAGATTCAATTGTGATCAAACTAATAGAAGTCACAAAATGGTCCCAACACTCCGGAAAGTATCATAACAAAGTAATGGTTTTATATTCTCCTTCAAATTTGATGTCCATATCATCCAGCTGGAAAATAAGTGTATTAAATGCATTTAAGTGATCTACAATTTTAGTGCATGCCTTCATTTGGAGGCTATACAATTTCCTCTTCATGTAAATTATGCTGGTTAGAGACTTATTCATGTACAAAGTTTCCAATTTACTCCACAGACCCGTTGCCAAATTTTCTTCAACAATGTTGAAGAGAACATCATCTGCTAGGAACAACTTGATGGCACTGAGAGCTCGGGCATTCAAGTCCTCCCATTCCAAATATGTCATGCCAACATGTATCTTTATTACCCCATCTAATGCATTTTGCAACCCTTGTTGCACCAGCGAATCTCGTACCTTCAATTTCCGCAATGCAAAGTTAAATAAAAACATAAATAAATAAATCAAATATTAAAAAAAACACACACAAAAAAAAACATAAAAAATAAAAAAAAACAAACAAACAAAATTAACTCATAAAAGATAAAAATTTGAAAAAAAAACATGAAAAAATTAAGAAATATAAATAAATAAATATTTAAGAATAAAACATAATTAAAAAAAAACAAAAATAATTAATTAATTATATATATATATATATATATATATTAAACATATATGTGTGTGTGTGTGTGTGTGTGTGTGTGTTTAATGATGATGATGATGATGATGTCGTCCACTGAGACCAAAATTTTGTCTATCAGACCTAAAGAAACGAATTATTTAGTTTATTTTAAAATTGTACTCCTATGCTCAAAGAGCTTGGAGAGAAGCATCCTGAGCTCACTATAATTTTGACATGTTAAAAGGCTAGGAAGGTCGGTATTGCAACAAATATTATGAAATTGAGATCTAATGTGGGTGTACGCAGGGCACTCTAAGAGGAAGTGATTTTCATCCTCAATGTTAATATTCTCAGAGAGATGGCAGATCCTTTCCACCCATGGTGTTTTAGGAACTTCCCAACGACCTGTTTCACTATGTAGCTCATGAGAGCTCATTATTATCTTGGCTATATTAGTTATTTTCTTAGAGCTAGTTAAAATAGAGAGAAAATTTTGATCTTCTAGAGTAGGGTTGATGACCTCCTTATAATATCTTAATTTTCTTTTAGCCTCTAAATATTTCTCACGCCACATTTTCTCTTCAAACTTAGAAGTAACAATATTTTTAATGTTATTAATATTTTGCAATGCAACATTTTCGTCGTTCTCCCAATGGTTTAACCATGCCCTGGTATCTTTATACCAACCCCGTTTGAGCCTTAGGTGGTTTTGGCTAGAATTTAAAGCTAGCTTAGGAAGTCTAAGGTCTCCCATGTTATTTATTTTGTGCTTGTACAACTGGAGCCTAGTCATAGCTAGGCTCTTGATAGGGGAAAGAACCTCTTCTATAAGGAGAATAGGATAGGGTGAATTTCTTTTAACTTTGAGGTTATACGTTATAAAACGATTATGGATTTTCTCAATCTTTCTCCAAGATTCTCTAGAGATGTTGCAACCCCAAACCTCACATCCATACAAGAAAACACAAGTGACTAAAGTTTCAAAGAGGAGTTTCCTTTTTTCCCACATCACAAGGTTTGTTGCTTTACAATTATTTTCAAGACCAAAATAATATTTCCACCCTCCATTAATCCTTTTCTCAATGTTGTAGTTCTAGTTGAGCTTGTGATTAATATCAATTCCTAGGTACTTGTAAGAAGATACTTCCTCTAAGTTGCTATTGTCATACACAAAATTAGCATAAGTGTCCTTCTTGGATTTGATAATCATAACTTTTGTTTTGTCAGTGTTAATAGTCATACCCATGGTAGAGCATAGTTCCTTAAGAAGTCTTAGTTGATTATCAAGATCAGATGGGCACCTTGCCAGAAGAACAATATCATCAACATAGAGAAAAAGGATGATGACAATTCTAGCTAAGATCATGCCAGCACAACCTGCCTCCTCTAAACAACTGTCTAGCTTGTCGATGTAAATTCCAAATAGGGTAGGGGAGAGGGGGCAACCTTGTTTAACTCTGATATTACACTTAATATCTTTCAACCACCTCTCATTGCTCTTAAAATTGGTAATTACATTTGCATATAACCTTATAGAGGCTGCTCTCAACTCAAAAGGAACCTTTAGCTCTTCTAATATATTCCATAGGTTATTTCTAGGAATTGTATCGAAAGCCTTTCTAAAGTCCACAAAGCAACAAAAGAGATTGGATTTATCATTACGATATTCCTCCACAATGATCTTAAGCGTAACGAGGTGGTCCGTTGTTGAGTGTTGCCTTCTAAAACCTGTTTGGCATTTAGCCCACTTACCATATATATATATATATATATATATATATATATATATATATATATATATATATATATATATATATATATATATATATATATATATATATATATATATATATATATTAAACATTAAAATAAATAAATGAATAGAAAAACATTAAAATTAAATAAAAATTAAGCAAAAAGACATTTAAAAAATAACAATATTTTTTTTTCAAAAAAAATCATTAAATTAAAAAATTTAAAATATATATATATAAATCAAAATAATTAAGAAATTAAAAATAAAAATAAATAAAAAATAATAAGAAAAATTACATTAAAAATTAAAAAATTAAAAATAAAAATAAAAATAAAAACATTTAAAATAAATTGAAATTAAAAAACCCCCAATGGAGGTGATCATTCATCGGTTAATGTAGCCTTGGGGTCCCCTCCCCTCTGCATGCGCCCGACATGTTTTTCGCCATAAATGGCATTAATCAGCGGTGTGTCTAGACAAAGAAGCCTCTAGAGGCTCTGGGCATAATTATTGTTTAGCTCATGCGAATTGGGAATGGCTTTGTGAATTGGGAGATAAATAGGGGAACTTGGGAGGGAATACTTTTCTTGGATTTCCGAGGCTTGCTTAAAGAGTCGAACGGCCACCAAGAAATTGTGAAAGGAAATTGTGTTTGAGGTTCGTTACCATTTTGCTCACATGCGTTTATTTGGGAGCCTGGAGTGTTTCCACCCCACATTGGAAGTTTCCTTCTCTGTCTAGCAATCACAATTGTTAGCATTGGCGTCTTCAAGCGTTTTTGGCCTTTAACCTAAAAAGAGCTCACCAACATTTAGGTATATCTACTATCCAACTTGTGGATTTGACCTTGGTTATGTGTGTATGTTGTTAAGGGTGTTATCACTCCAATAATTCTTAGGTTTGTTAGTCTTTTTGGTTTAAATAATATTAAAGGTAACTACAAAACTACTTTTAAGCCTTAGGATCTAGCTTTCCTAATGCTCAGAGAGGGCTCTCTCTATATGATTTATCTTTGTTCATTTTAGTTGATTTTAGGCTAGTTATTTGAGTTTGATTGGGATTTGACTTTGGGTTTGGTTTGGTGGTGAAATCACTAGTTCATATGGATAGATGTAGGTCTACTTACCATTGGGCTAATGGAGTCAAAGTGTCAAGCAATCAGAGTAGAATCAAGGTTCTAAAGGGAAGTGTTCACAAGGCAAGATAGCTAAGTAACTTCAGATCTTTACGTTGATGGTGAAGATGGTTTCAATCGGGACGAGAGAGAAATTAAGGGTTCTCAAATCCAGATAATGAGGAAAATGACAAAGGTCAATTGAAACTAGGGAGAAATTAAGAATTCCCTAATTTGGATATCAATAGAAAACATGAAAATGAAATAACAGTTCAAGACAGAGTGTTTTTAAACATATTCCAAAATAACATTCCTGTTATACATTTAGATTTAGAAAACATGCAAGTATGTGAAAACTTCAGATAAAAACAAAGAACAATTGAAATTACTTCACTGAAGTGGCCCAACACATGAATCCTATAATATAATCTCTTTATTGCTCAATCCAATCTACTGACTTGAAAATGGTACAAATAACCCTCTGGTTCAGATCAGTACATCTATAGAAATGTTTATCAATCCACAATCCACACTCAATACTTCGAAATGTGAAGTATTTATACAAAAACTCTTACAAAATATCCTAAACCAAACTTAGGAATTATTCAAGGAAAAATAAATATCTTCATGCAAGAAGATAGAGACAATTATCTAACTAATGCAAGTTGTCCCTGCTTTTATTGAATTTGTTGTTTGTTGTCTTTGATCTTTTGCTGATTTGTCTCTAAATGTTGCTCAACGATGGATGTTGTTGAGTGTCCTTTACGCTGGCTGTTTATTTACTTTCAATTCTGCTTTGTCATTTATATTTTTACTTTAACCATCTGAATTTCATCTGATACACTTTAACTCTGATACTCTTTGACTGTTCAGTTTTTACTTTAAATTGTTACTGCTATGTTTTCATTTTGACTGTCATGTTTTACCTTTTTCACTTTCAAAATAAATCAGTCAACTTTTCCCAATTCTCTACATCTGGTACTTTGATTTTTACCATCCTTCTGAATATCTCATTAGCCTCTGTATACTTTGAAAATGTAGGCTTGTTGGTGAATAAATTTTTTACCTCATGTTGTAGGTAAAAGAGGCTTTCAAAACTTTTGTAGAGTACTTTCCCTGTTGGAATTCCTTACATGGCTAAATTATTAGCTTGCTCCTTTTCCACTTCTTTGATTTTCTTATCATAATCTTCTTGTTTCATCAACCTTTCATTAATAACCAGAGGATTTGGCAAGCCTTTTTGTCTCAGAATATCAAACTTCATCATGAACCTGGTTATGGAAATCTCCATGTTTTGACATTTTTCCTCTAGCTGTACCATCAAGTTTCTTTTAGAAATCACTTTCCTGACTTCAAGAATTGTTTCTGTCCTGTCACTAATTCCAATTTCCTCTAATTCTTGCTTATTCTTGGAATTAAGAAACTTTATGATTTCATTAGCCTCTTCTGGCTTCTTACCAAATTCTTCTTTGATTTTCTGGATGGCTTCACCTACTACTTTGATTAGATCTTTTTACTCATAAATAACCTGAATGGATGGCCAAATATCATTGACAGATTCAATGATATTGGCCCATAACTGCTTCTTGGCTTGTGCCATTGGTTCTTTTAGTGTTAAATATTTTTCTAATTTCTTCAATTTGTTTGTCAACCTATTTGTCTTTTGTACTTCATTGTTGTGCATAATCTGAATTAGTTTTTTCTCATCACCCAGAATTTTCAACTGTTCTTTAAGTCTATTGATTTCATTTGTCTGAATGGACATTTCCTGCATTGCTTTAACTATTTTGCCTGCTTCATTAGTAGGTTGTGCTTCTGTTGTAGATGACTCTGTTGCTGAAGTAGTTGTTGACGTAATAATAAGTGATGTAACTATTGGAATTGATGGAGCCAATGACTCTGCTAATGTAGAAGGAACAGTTGTAGTGACTATAGGAATTGCTTCTGAGCTGGCCTTTTTCTCCTGTACTAACTTATCCATTTCATTTTCCATTTCTTTCAACTGGGAAGTTAACTGAAGAATGAGGTTCATCATCTCATATTTTTTTCCTTCATTCTCTAACACTTCCTTTGCATTTGGATGTTCAATAGGACGCAATTTGAGTTGCTTCTTTAATGCATCAATGTCTGCATTCTTTTTCTTAATGAGTTCTTCTACAACTTTAACGTTGTTTGGATCATATCCTACTTCAATAACCAAATCTTCCAGATATTTAATTCTATTTTCTTTAGCCTGAGGATGAATTTTCTCATTTTAGCTGATCTCTGGTGTTCCCTAGAGTATTTTGCAGCTTCTGTACACTCATGGCTTTATTGGTCATGGTAGAATAAAACATTTCACCACCTTGCTTGTGAAATTCTATCTGGTATTTAGGATGAATATCTTTTGCTTGAACTTCATATGATGTATTTTTATAATCTGCTAATGATTTTGGATGCTTGACTGTGGCCTGTAAGAAAGTCATCTGCATCTTCCTAGTCTTATAGTCAAATGCAGAAATCAATATGCTTTGGTCACTATGTGACTGCTTCCAGTATTGGGTATATGTATCTTCCTTTAATGCCTCATTTCTGATCTTGATCTCTTTATACTTCTACATAATACCCTGCTCTTTCTCTACTATTTTTTTAGATGAAAACACTTCAACACTATGTTTCTTTTGAATAATCTAAGTGTTTGATGATGAAGGTTGGTGAGTTTCTTCAGAAACTGCACGAGGTGCATTGTCCTTTACCACTATATTTGTGTTAATTACTTCAATAGTTTTCACTTCTTCATTTATAGGATTTAATTTTGGCTTCTTCCTGCACATCAGTTTAAATTTAGTTTCAGTGGTAGTTTGTGTTGAATATGATCCTTCTTCTCTTTCTCTTTTAGAGTTCCTATCCTGTGGGGCTGGAGTCTACAAGATGGAACTATTATCACCTTGCTTCTCGGCGTCTTTCAAAGTGTTCTCCAACCATTCACAATGATTGGAGTATTTATCAATATCTGGCTTGGATTCATGTACATAAGGATTTAATTTACATTTCACTCTTAACTTGCTTATAACTCCTAAAGGATCATAGTACCATTGGAAACTTTGACTGAACTTTAATTCCTGCAAATATTTTTCTACTTGTTGACCTGCATCTCTACTGCTACAAATAAAAGGACCAATCTGATTCTTTATCTTAAACTGTGTCTTATTTTTGGCTGACAAGAAATTTATTCCATTAGAGTTAAGGATTTTCCTGATATATTCAAGGGAAAATAACCTCATTGGGAGGTATTTGGGCAGCTTATGTGGAAAAATATTAGATCCACATACCCTAATCTTAGTGTGGTTTTGATAGAGGTACCAATCTCTTGTCCTACTATGCACTGATAATTGTAGGACCCTTTTTTATATCATCACTCACTCTTGGTTGAATGTTGTTGTTCAGCATGTTGACAATTGGATGGATAAAGGAGTCAATGAAGTCTGTGTATGTGGACTGTGTGGAGTATTTCCTGATTAATGGAGTCCAAAATATTACTGACTGTGGATTACCTTCAACATCCAGTTTCTAAAAGTTGATGGAAAATCTTTCAGGTTGAAAGTACAGAAACATGTGGAATAAAACAGAGGAATACTTGAAGACACCTTCTTCAGGTAATTTGACCAAATGTTCATGAATTGTATCAGCAAGGTATTGGGAAAAATTGAATATGGTAGCAGGAAGCTGACCAGGGGTGAAAATAGACAGGAAACCTAAGACTGGAGCATCAACATGCTCATATGTGAAATAACCCAGAATACAAGACAACATGGTAACGATATGCCTGGTTCTTTTAGAAAATATAGCTGCTGGATAAGGATGGTTGGTCTTGGGAGTCTCTACTGATAATGGAATGAATGTCTGAAATATCTAGAACCTCTTGGGGAATTCCAGATTTAGATACAACTGAGTAAGGGTCTCAACGGACAGAGGGGTTTCATCTGGCCTTGGTTGAATCTGCAACATTTGATTTATTGATTCAGGTGTGATAGTGAATAAGATTTATTTTCCAAGGGTTATAATGGCTCTTTGATCATGGAAATAACAAGTTTGTCAAAGTCTAATAACCTCTGGACATTTGAAGGTCTGTAGGACAATGTACTTGGGTAAATTGGACTCCCAAATGAAAACCTCATCAGCTTGGTAGATTGATTTTTCATGGCTCCAGCAGTGGAGCTCAAGAAGGTTAAACTCGGTGACAGGGTCACTAATTTTGAAGTCTTTGTCTGCTAAGGGAGTGTGTTCCACATATACAAATGGAGGTTGCAGGGGATTGACAGCTATAATACCTTGGGAAGTCATATTTATTAATTTTTAATCAATTGATTACTCTTTTGATTTATAAAAACAGGTTCAGGCCTTTAGGAGCACCTCTGAAAGATATTTACAATCTGCAACAAGTTTTGGAATGAAATAGAGGCTTTTTCTCTAGTCTATAATGGTTCAATTTATCAAATATTCAGTCTTTGTGATCAAGAATAGTCTTAGGCTTTGGGAATTCTATGAAAAGATGCCTAGGGTCTGCAGAAAAATAATTGAGAAGCAATAGGGGCTTTCTTTTGGTCTGCAAAGGCTCCTAAACTGATTCAATTACTTTGTTACTTTTGTATAGCTTTAGGAACAGGCCTTTGCAATGAGGAATACCTGGAAAGGGTGATTTTATGCTTGTAGAGGTGGTTTTGGATGCAGCGGAGGCTTTCTGAGGCTTTAATTGTCTTTATACTATTTTAAACAGGTTCTGCAACATCTTTGGCAGCAAGAGTCTCGAATTCTGGTGCAACAAGTCAGTAGCTATTCTTTAGCTCAGGAACAGGTCGGCAATGCTCTGTATGCAGAAACTGTAACAGAAATAATGGTGAAAGGATGGAAAGGGCGGCTTTATGTGTTTTTAACTAACAGTGGTTAATCATTAATGCGCAGGATCAATTCAAATGGGAGCGGTGGTTTTGATAACGGGCAAAAATATCGTTTGGCAGTTTTCGCATTGACAAAAGGTGGTAGGCGGTATTATTTCTGAGGATGCGATGCAATGAAATATTGCCACATAGCAGGGAGTGGGGCTCCGAAAACTACTCATTTCGCAAGGTCTTGGAGTGGTTAAAGATCGGGCTTTCGGGCGTGCGAAATGAGTTATTGGCCATTGGATTCGATCAATCAAGAACTGATGGTTGGGAAAATAGCATTGAATTGTCAGAGATTAGATAGGCGTGGGGCCCAGGTCTTAATTCAATGTGGGTTATCATATACAAAGGTTAGGGATTTAAAATGGTCAGGTTTAGCATAGTTTATAAGTGGGTCGGGACTTTATAAAGTGGGGTTTTAATAAACTATATGTTATAATAATATAAGGGGTTGGGGATAATATATATAATGAAATGTTAATAAGTGCAGGATTTTAAAATATACTAAGGATAGTGTTTAAAACTAATATCAAGGTGGGATTTTCATAGTGGGGCCCGATATTATTATTTTAAACTTGAAACTTAGGATAAGTGTATTTTAGGGGGTATTATGAATGAAAATGGAAGTTAATAAAGGGATTTTACTTTTTCAAAGGAAAATATTGCATCTAAACTAAGGAAAAGGGGTTTTTTTGTAGGGAAAAGGATTGAAGTAAGGGGCAGGGTTAAAATGAAGGGGAAGGAGTATTTACATAAGGGAAAATGAATTTAGAGGGAAATTAGTAAGTATGAAATGATCGATTTCTGTTATCCATGCCTTGTGAAAACTGCTTCTGCCTACCCATCATCTACGCTAACATTTTTTCTTCATTCATTTGGCTACATTTGAGCTTGTAGACCCTTTTTTGTTTTTCTTTTAACAACAAACTATCTAATTCTATCCTTATTACTTCCAATGGCTCAGATTAAACTGTTGAGCTCATTTATTATTCTCTACCTAACTACTAATCTGCCAAAATTAAACAATTTGGCTAGATCTTTATTCTCTATCTATCAACAAGAAATTAAAGCATGAAAGATCAAGATTAAGCAGTTTGACCTTCATGGATTGTGGCATTTTTGACTAGATGTGCACAATCTTATTTTGAGAAGTAAAGTAAAAAGTAGTGGCATTTGAATTTTCATCACTTTCATGATCTATTTTTATCTCTCTTTTGTTGGGGTTCATTTTTTATATTCTTTTTTTTTATCTTTTTCTTTTCATTCCTTTGATTTTTCTTTTATAACTTTTACTCTCTTTACATTTTTTAATATGTGAAAATAATTTTCAAAAAGAAAAGTATGTACATATTACAAGACTAATCATAGTCAATTCAAAATTATGAATCCTATTATTATAGGACCCTAACAAAGGGAACCTGATTCTCACCACGGAAGCTCTCGTCTTCTGGGTGTTGGGTTTCCCTGTCAAGTTCTAAATTATCTTTTTCTAATGGTGAAAAGTTGCATTTAAATCCTTACTATTTATGCTCTCCATCCCATAAACTTATGCTTCGGTGTTGAGAAGACCTTGGACCCCAGAGGTATGTAATTTTTCTCTTCTATGCTGTCCAGTGGAGTATTCTCTATAGCTTATACTCTGAGCCGATTAATAGTGTTTGTTGTCAATTTGGGTCTAAGAAGTTTATTTTTTTCCAGGTTTGTTACAAAGAAGTAATTATTTGGGTGTCTTGGCCAGGGAGGGAGCTTGTAATAAGTCTATATGGCCTTTGAGTCCCAAGGTAGCCTGGTCTAAGTATGGAAGTGTATTTTTCCTCCCCTTATATCTATTGGGCTCATCGAGTCAATGGGGTCCTTCTTACTCCCATATGGGTTAGTCCCTCATCATTCATCCGAGGCTCCTCTAGTTCCGAAGTATAGGATTTTGGTGGGAGAATTTGATTGTGTAGTTGTAAGTGTACTGGTCCAGGTCTTGGTTATTGTGTTGCATGTAGAAATTCCTCATAAGCAAGGAATACCTCGCAAAGGTGGAAGTCAGCAATGATGATACGAGGCAAGAGTCGGCAAAGAAATCACTTACATCGAGAAAGAATTGGCAAGCATAGATAGAGAGGGAGAAATTTCCCAGGACCTCGTCCACTCTCATGGCCATGTTGACCAGCCTGCTACCTTGGAATTGATAGCTGGAAAATTGAGGGGAATCCATCCCAACCTAGATATCCTAAGAGAGCACAGATAGGAAGACAGGAACAAGTTAGTATCCTACATGAATGATATTCAACATAATTAGACAGAGATCCTGGAACAGTTGGCCAATGTGCGCATAAGCCAATGGTGGACTAATGACCACTTAAATGAAACTAAGGCCAGAATGGAGCACATTTATTTTCATATGCATGAAAGACATGGCCCAATGGTAGCTACGTTCATGCATCCTCCCCAACCACCACCTTGATATACAACCCAGGGGATGTTTATTCATTTTTATTCTTTTTTGACATGTATGGTCTTCTAGCCCTACAGAAATAAAGGCTTAATGGAAAAATATTATGCATTATATTCCGACTCTCCTAGCTAAAAAAACTGGTTAGAGTGAAGTCGGGAGAGTATTTTTTATTTTCCTAATAATATAATAGAAGCTTCTTTGACTTACCAAAATAAATAATATACAGGCCCCACCAAAGGCCCCTCGAGCGGCCTGGGCAAGATTGGACAATTCCAGGAATCAGCCAAACCCACCCAATCCGCTAAAGGGGCCTTGGGTGGGGCCTGTGTGTGTGTGTGTTTATTATTATTATTATTATTATTATTATTTATTAAATTGTGTGTTTATTTTTTGTTACATTTTTTTTTATTTTTAATTAAAATTATATATGAATCATTTTTTTTAAAGGAAAATAATTCAAATGTCTTCATCTTTGGATATAAATTTCATAAAACTTGTTATTTTCTAACTTTTTTAATTCAATTTTTTCATAAAAACCTTTTATTTAACATGTCATTTTTAGTGAAAGGGTCTTGAAATACATATTTTTTTAATTATATATATATATATATATATATATATATATATATATATATATATATATATATATATATATATATATATATATATATATATATATTATGTTGAGTGTTTAGAATTAGTATTTTTTGGTGATAATTATTTTACGTTTTTTGAAGTATTAATGAACGATATATAAATATATAAAAAAATCATAACCTCAAAATATTGATGTTATTATTTTTTTTAAATTTGCAAAAAAAAAAAAAAATCCTTATAAAAAAAAACATTGCAGAGAAAAACAAAAAACACAAGTTTGGAAAACCCTTAAAAAATAAACATCTAAGGACGAAAAACAAGAGGAATAAGACAACTTGAAAATTGGTTAAATAATCAACATTTAAAAAAAAAAGTGCATTCTTAGGACACAAGAAAATTTAAAGTGTCAAAAACTTCTTAAAAAAAATGTTGATATTTTTTAAAATCCGCATAAAAATTACCAACATTTAATAAAAATATATCCACACTTAATATATTAGAAAATTAACATTTTTCAAAATCAACATGAAAATCATTAACATTTTATAAAAAAAGGCATACTTGATACATAAGAAAGTTTAAAGTGTCAAAAATATGCTCTAAAAAAAAAATGTATTCTGAATCAACACTTTTCAAAAGCGGATTTTTTGCTACCTCATAAAAATGAGAACTTGGTACAACGCTTGTTTGATATTTTACTTTGTTCTAGGCATAATAGGTGGAACCAAATATGTTGTACCAAAGGAATGTGGTCATACCACATTTCATAAGGAGTCTCATCTATGAGAGCATGAGATGGACATTTATTTTTTACATATACTGCACACAATAATACATCAGCCCAAAAAATCTTCACATTTTTTAAAAACATTGTTGAGCAAACCATATTTAAGATAGTCTTGGTCATTCTTTCAACTACACCATTTTGTTGAGGATTGTATGGAACAGTAGTTTGATGTTGAATCCCATGTTGACGACGATAGTTTTCAAATTCAATATAGGTATATTATTTTCCGTTATTAATACGGAGGGAGCCAATATGTGATTATGCATTATTTTCAATCCATGCATGAAAATTTATGAAAGTTTCAAAATATTTTGATTTACTTTTTAGAAAAAATAACCAACACATCTGGATATTATCATTAATAAAGTCGTTATATATCTATTGTCATTGGTATAAGGAATAGGCATAGGGCCACACAAATCAAAATGAATTAGTGCAAGTTTTTTATGTGCTCTAGAAGTAAAATCATGAAGTGGTTGTTTGCTATGTTTTACTAAAATACAAGCATCACATTGCTTCAATTTCCTTAGAATAGCTGGCAAACCGAAAACACCATTCTTTTTCAATAAACAAAGATTTTCATAATTAAGATGTCCAAATATTCCATGCCATAGAAGACTAGATGGCAATGTACCTTCAGTGTATTGATAAAGGCATGCAGATTTTTGTGCACGAGTAGATGTTCCTTGCAACTTCAACATTCTTTTCTCCTCTGCTTTAGTCATGAAAATTGTGTTGGCAAATATTTTCCTTATCTCTATTTTCCCATCAAAAATGTGAATATAATGGCCTTGTTAACGAATATGAACAAGGGACAATAGGTTTCTTCGTAGTTCTAGAAGATAGAGTACATCATGTAGAAATAAATCAAGAATTCTAGGCAAATTAAGCCTAATGGTGCCAAGTCTAAATGGTTTCACAGTTGACTTGTCTACAAAGTACATTGTTCCATCTACATGCTCACTCAGCTCTTCAAAGAAGTCTTTTTGAAAGGTCATATGGTAGGTTTCACCTATATCAAGCAGTCATGCATCTCTCCAAAAGCAAATGAAGTGTGAAACAAATCTTCAACTACTCCAATATTGCAATGGGCAACAATGTAATGAGAAAATTCATGTGCGTTACCTTTTGTTATATCTAGTGTTTTACCTTTGTCTTCTTTGTGGTCTTCTTTGACCCTCTCCCAGGGGATTTTATATGTAGATGCATCATGTCCATCTATGTCATAGTGAATGCATGGAATATCATATCTTTCTCCTTGATGTTGTTTACCCCCATACCTCTGATTCTTCCTTCCATGTCCTCTTCTACTACCTCTTCTTTTAAGAGAACCACATGACTAATTATTCTCTTTCTGAGCAAGGCACATTGTTTCTTCAAAGGACTAATATGTTGTCTTCCTCTTCCCGAAATCTTCTCTTTTTCTACAAACTTTTCCAAAAGATGTCAAACTTAATGGCCTTGAGTTGTTCACTAGTTTGTAGGGATTCAAGGGAGTGAGAGCATGTAAGATAGAGGGCCTTGACAAAGGCTATGAGAGGAATGTCCATTTTAATTCTAATGGCATCTACATCATGCATGATGGCACTAATATTTGACGCTAGGGCCAAGGGGTCATTTTCTTTCAACTCATGGTTAAAGAGTTTTCCTATCTACTAGAAAACTTAAAATTATGAGTGTGATTCAATAGATATTTAATCTTTTGCAATGCACCATGAAAACTTGTAATTGAAACTATATGATTACTCACCTCTTCAGTGACAAAAGCAGCAATCAAGGCAGAGAATTCATCGTCCTTGTTCTCCCAAATGGCTAGCTCTTTATCCGATGTGGACTTGGTAGGTGCATTATCATCCTCTCCTTCATAGATTTGCTTCCATAAGCCATTAAAAATGAGGGTATGCCTAATATTTTTTTACCATTCTTTGTAGTCCTCTTTTCCAAACACTACACCGAAAATAAAAATTACAGAATACATCTTCCAAGAAAACTTGTTAAAGCTTTAAGCTAATCTATGAAAATTAATAAGTTGATATGCAGCTTGTATTGTATGATTTAGGAAAGAAAGACAAACCAGAACCAGAATTTTACCATACAAAATTCTTCAAGTATTCAAGTATATATTATCAAATAAAGTGGGAGGAGGAAATAAAGCTACTTTAAAATAAAAAAAACCATATACTTTCATACGCTTAGAAATTGAATCTATATTCTTACAAAACCAAACTTTTCATAGAAAAAATAGCTTTCCAAACCAACAAAATCTTTTTAAAAACACACCCATATCTTTTTAAAAACACACCCATATGCTTTCATACGCTTAGAAATTGAATCTATATTCTTACAAAACCAAACTTTTCATAGAAAAAGTAGCTTTCCAAACCAACAAAATCTTTGCCATGGAAATGTGTTGGAAATAAGGAACAAAATGAACTGTATTATCGAATATTTAATGGTCCATGATGCTAGTCACTTATTAAGACAAATTGTTCACAATCTCCATGGAATCTCGCTAGATGATAATCTCTCATGTAGGCGGTATCCTTTTCTCAAGTGACCTTGAGATTACCCATGGCACGAGAAAAGAAATGCATCGAGACCACACATTATTTATTTACTTATTATTATTATTATTATATTATAAAAGTTCATTTCATAGTTTAGTATGAGGGTCAACGTATATTTTTTAAATAAAAATATAATGTTAATTATAATGAATATGTTATAATCTAATATAATTAAAAGTAAAAAAAAAAAATGTTTTAAAATATTTAGATTCAAAATTATTTTTATTTAAATAAATTATTTGAATATTTATATTAATTAATTTATGTCTATATCAATCTGATATATATTTATATATAGAAAAAAAAAAATTAAAAGAAACAATATCTTAATGTTATATATTATAGAATATTCAATATAAGTTATGAATAAAATATTTTAATACAAATTAATATTGAAGTATACTTATAATATATTAATAAATTTTATACTTTTCAAAAATATTTCAACATTTATGATAATGTCAATATCAATTTTATATATATAGATATATAGAAAAAAATGTTAAAATAAAGTATTTTAATGTTGTATATTATAAAATATTCAATATGGTTTATCAATAAAAAATTTCAATACAAATTAATATTGAAGTATACTTAAAAATATATTAATAACAAAACACCCCACATGTCATGTAAAATATTTTAATGTCAACTATGTATGTATTATAAATTGTTTTTAAAAAATTATGTATATATTATATAAAGTTATTAAAAAAAATAAGTTTTATGGTGAAAATGTTCAGAGTGATTCAACAAAAAAAATTTGGACTTACAAGTTTAAGTTATGTATTCTATATAGCATTCAAAAATACAATTTAAATAATTAAAAATTGCATATTGTATTTAGTATTTTAAAAGAAGTTTGTATTTGAAGAAATTTGATCCCTCTATACTTATATCAGATAAATGCTTCTATACTAATACACACAAAAATAAGACAAAAGATTTCAAAAACATAAAAAACATCACGGTTTAGACCTGGAGCGTTAGGGTTCAAAGATGCAGCCACGCAGATGGAGAGAGCATTGGCAGGAGTAAGCTTAGAGACTAGTTTGTATTGAGAATGAAGGTAACGCATGAGAAGTCACAGTTCTTACGATTGTGCATGTGCGAGAATGGCAGATACAACTCAGAGCTCGAGGATAAGGTAAGGGAAGTTCAATTGGAATGTTATGCAGTAATGGCAAGCAAACTTGAAAGATGGCAGGCCTGGTGTTTAAAGTTGGCTTTGACCTAGTATGTCAGACTAAGGAATAAAGTTGCAATTGTATTAACGAGAAAAAAACTCATATGGAAGAACTATCCTTGATATTCATTTTTCAAGATCTATTCCTATTTAGGGTTAATATTTCACTTTATTTACATATTTACAAATTATTCACACAATTGTAAGATTAAGTAATCATTTTGTGTTTAAAATTTTAAAATGTAGGGTTTATTATTTCATATAATAATATGTTTTGAATTCCATATATAAAATTTAGTATTAAATATCAAAATAAAATTTTAAGTTAATTAGATTTATCTCTAGTGGTTGATTAGAATGATTATTATTCATTTACTCAAATTCAAATCTATACCAATAATATTGAACTTGATATTTAGAAAAATATTATTATAATAGTTTAGAATCTAAATATTTTTAAATATTTGAAAATAATATAAATAAAATTTCATATTAAAATAAATTATATATATTAATATTAAGTTTTACTAGCACCATCAGTTGAGAATAAGTCTCATTAGCAAACCTCACGTGGGCGGTTGTGCCATGTGCTAGAAGGAGGAGACATACTTAAAAATACAATTAATTAAGGGTTGGTGTGGCCTAGTGCAATCCCTCGACCAGGTGACTTTGAAGACTTAGATGCCCCTGGGTAGTGACTCCTCAAGCCACAGGTCAAGCTTGGAAGATCATAGACAACTTGAAAAACAAAATATAATTACTTTTTTATTTTTTGTTTCAACTTTTTGTGGATAGTATAACTTTGTCTACTTCTATCATGCATCATACATATATTATTTTATTATTTTATTAGTAAAATGTTCAAATAAAATTGTTAATAAAAATGTTTATATTTTATGGTTTTTAAGTTTTTTAAGTATATTTTTGGTCAAATTTGCCTTGAAGATTTGTTGGAAATACAGTTTGAGTTGTGAATTCTGCAAAATTTAAGTAGGTGTTGAATCTATTTATGCATTCAAAAACACATTCTAAACAACAACAAAAATGCAACTAACCAAAAATGGTTTTGCCAGATTCCAATCAAAAACTCAAATACTTAAAATAATTAGACAATGTCATGGTAATTATCAATACAACACCCACATGATATATATGGTTTATTTAAGTTAAGATAAATAAATTAATAAAACATAAATATTGTTTTCCACTCTTTATACCAAAATTTTTTCATTATTACACTAAGTTTGGGCCACAATTTTCCTAATACTCGGATGGGATGATTGGGATGTTGTCACCAAGATTGTGTATAGGCAATCTCCTTTTTGCCACTCCTTATTCTAGATACCCCTTAGGACAATGTAATCCCCACAATTGGCTCTCACCTTCAATACCTTTTCATAAAATTTGAACTTAAAACCTAATATGAACTAAACCTCACATAAACCAACTAACCTGCATATCATAGGTAAAAATCGAAACCAGCCATCGAGAAAGTCCATTTTCATGTGGCATCACCACTCCTTATTACATAGCTATGATCAAAGTATGCATAGAATGGGTTGCAGGAAAAGAATTGAATATTTTCAAACAAACTCAACTAGAGGTGTTAAGGTCAAGCTCGAAATAGTTATGATGAAGGTATGCATAGAATGGGTTGCATGAAGAGAATTGAATATTTTCAAACTCAACTAAAGGTGTTAAGGTCAAGCTAGAAAATGTTTACTACTATTCTCTGAGCTTGCACCAACCTCACATATATAAAGTAAGATATAACCATAGATTACAAATTTATTGAATCTCATATGTTTGTGGAGAGTGTTAATAGAGACATGTTTCAGTAAGACTTACTTGGATGTTTAATCACAAAAGAGTGCAAGACTTCATCATTAAATAATGTCTATCAAAATTAATTTTTGAGAAAAAAAAATTCATTTTTTATTATCAGAATAATTTGATTATTTTTTAATAATTAGAAAGAATATATATATATGAATGATAATAATTTGATTACTTTTTTAATAATCTGAAAAACAAAAAATATATAGTCAATTTTGATGGGGAGTTCAAAATGGCAGATGTGGCTGAGGAGCATGGCTAATGCTTAATTCACCAAGTCATTATAAAATTCATTGTTACAGAGGTTTAGGATGTTCATTGTTACAGAGGTTTAGGATTCAATACCAGGTAGAGACGTTGGCTTTATGGACCTCTTTTGGTTCACCAAAAGACTCTACATCGATACCATCTGGATTTTACATAGATACGATCTCGATTTTGATTTTTGGGATTCAAAGATCCTAATTAATCATCTCAATCATAAAAACAATTGGGCTCCTATCCACTTATCTTCATGGATTGGTCGGATCTCAGACTTGGTTCGAACTTTCTTTTCCATATCATTTACACACATTTACCAAGAGAAAATTCGATTGTTGATCGCTTGTAAAAAAAGAGTTTGAGGAGATCTATTGGGAAGATGCAAGGATAGGAGCGAGAGGAACAGTCAAATTTTACTGAGCTCCCAAAGTTTTGCATGATTTTTGGTATTGACAAATGGATATCTGGACCAAGACAAGAGAGAAACAGTGAGAACTGTTATGTTTAACAATAGTATATGTATAAGCTTGTGAGAAATATTTTGGTATTACAATAGTATATGCATTATCGTCATTGTTGTTAAAGTCTGAATGGACCTCTTTCCCACTTTTTGAACCGTTGTGACAGGTAAAGAGCACAGTACCATGGAAGTAGAAGAGCAATGGACGAGGGATCTCTGCAGACGATCAATGGCTGGTGGGAGCCACTAGTTTTGGAATTGACAGGGTTTTGGATATTATTATAACAATGTGTTATCATGAATATGTAACTATGGCTCGAGATACTTTTCTACTTCATTATGACTTATAGAAGAATGTACAGAAAACTATACTATACATTAGAAACATCTTTAAAACTGGACTTTGCGCTGTTACATCAATATATACCAAAAATAATTTCAGTACTTGGACTTTGTGCTGGTACATTAATATATATCAGAAATTCTTTCTACTGAAATAATAAATAATCACGAAATAAATGGAAATCAATAGTAATTCAGTGCTAACATTTTATTTGTCGACAAAACAGTCGAAAGCTTCAATGACTAGTACATTATTTAGTTCTTCACGAAAAATAATTGTCCCGTGAGTTAAAATTTAGTTAGAAATTCAGAAAAAATAAATTAGAGATTAGAAGATTATAATTTTAAGTTTTTATAATTTAAATTATTTTTAAAATTAAAATAGTTTATGTATTTATGAATATAATTCATAGTTTAATAAATACTGAAATTATAGTCATGTTTGATAAGCATCTCACGAAATACTAACGAATAAAATAATTAAAATAGTTTATGTATTTATGAATATAGTTTATGTATTTATGAAATCACAACGATTCTAGAACCATTGTTTTGTGTACGCATCGAAAACTAGTTATTGTAATGCAGATTAGTTGTTTAAATTAGCAGGTTTAAATTTTCTATCTTTGGAAGTAAGATTTTTCCATTTTTTTGTTTTTTCTTTGAAATTCAAAATTTCATTGCAAAACTTGTAGAATATAAGAAGCAAATTGTCTATATTTTTTTTTTATTAATTTCTTAGAACTTTGTGGCTCAATTTGAAAACGCAAAGAAAATAATCATTTTTCCCCGCTTGATAGACATGATTTTATACAAAATATTTGACATAGTACATCCATTAAGAAAAGTGAAGCATTTGGCAAAATCAAGTTTCCATTGGGTGCGATCCTTACCTTTTTTTTTTTTTTCAGGTGAAAAAAACGTTGTTAAGAAACAGTTCATAATTCAAATCATAAAAAACCTCATTACATTCAGACAAATAACCCAGCATATGTCCCAAAGACTGTTATAAATGAACCCCATATTGTGGTCATTTCATATCCATAAACCCGACCCAGATAAGACCATCCAAGACCATCCAGATCACAGCATGTACACCATTCCTCCCAAATACCTTCCGAATACATGACAGGAAAACTGAAAACACTGAGTCCGGATCCAGCCAGACCCAGTTCCATTCTAAGTAGATCGGAAAAAAAGGAAAAATACGGTATGCTTAAGCCGAAAATTAAAACCTGTGTGTACAATTACTATATAGCGGCTGGTAATAAAAAGGATCTCGCTCGCTTGAAAGTTCCCTGGCTCGCTTGCAGTTGTTCAGGCTCACTTGAGAAGGATTAAGGAATAGGTAAAGATTGAGAGTCCAACAGCCTAAGTGTACAAAAAATATATAACAGCTGGTAATAAAAAGGATCACGCTTGCTTGAAAGTTACCCAGGCTGCAGATGATCAGGCTCGCTTGAGAAGGATTATGGAATAGGTATAGATTGAGAGTCCAGCAAAGAGGAGTCCCTGTAATGATCTATTTGTAAAGCACCATAAATGCAGTCCAATCCTCTTTTAGAGAGAAACTCTGCCCGAGTATTATTTTCCCTATATATGTGTTGTATGCTGTAATCTTGAAACTTCTCCAAAAGATACCTAATCCTCTGTACCCAACCGACACAGTTACTGATTTGTATTTCGCTTCTGCCACATATCCCATCAATTGTGATCTTCGAGTCACCATATATGTGGATAGTCGGGAGGTTAGATGATAAGCAATGTGCAACCCACTCCATAAAGCCATAATTCCTGCCTTATTGTTAGTTTCTCATGCTCCCTTCCAATGAATATGATAACGGTCATTATTTTCAAGCTTTATCCAAGCCTCGCAGCCACAAATTCTGTCTTTGCAAGCACCATCAAAGTATAATTCCGAAAACATAATGTGGTGTGGCCGGATCCTCCTTGATAGGTCCTTAATAGCATGAAGAAGACAAGGATTCACATTTATCCATTCAGATATGTTCTTAGTAATCTTGGCGAGGAGTGGTGGTACAGCTTCAAAAATGCACCGATTCCGTGCATTCCATATTTCCCAAAATACATAGAAAGGTATAGAATTATGAGGGAAAATTGTTCCAGCCCAGGATTTAATGGCATGAATGCAATCAGATGGTCACCAAGACATATCACCTGTTAAAATATTTGATCATTAGTGTTCAACTGATAGTTTAGAATTAGTTTTTAGTTAGATGGTTAAACTATTTTCTCCATAACTAAGTAACTAACCATATGTTATATACTTCTCATAATAAAATAATTGGTGTCAGAGCTTTCAACAAATCTATTCCTCTCTTTTGTCTAAATCTGTCATGGTATCGGAGCTAAGTTGCTCTGCCATCTATGAGATTGTGAGAGCGTATTCAATTCGTTGTAATGCAGTGCAGTGAATTGTTTTCTTTTGTATTCGTTTCTTCCTTCTATGAGGGTCGTATAGTGCTGAAGAAGACTGTCACCGCTGCTGATTTTGGCTGCAGAGTTTGATTCATTAGATCAGCGTTTGAACATGCTGAAGATGAATTGAGCGGCTACTTTCAAATTTGTTGGAGGTCCACCGAGATGAAGCATCAATTTGCTGGAGGTCCCACCGTGATGGAAGACATTGAAGCATTGTTGAAGGGCAGCGTACGAACTTGCTGCGTATGAGAAGACATTTGGTGTGAAGAACGAAGCTTCGTTGTTGATGATCGTATGAAGTGAAGGTCAAGTTTATTGTTGTTTTCTTCTCATAAGTGTGAAGAAATCTATTATTGTTGCAATTTATTCATACCTTTTTTGAGCTCCTTTCAAATTTAGCAGAGTGGTTTTTATTTCTCTTGCTTGTTATTCTTTTTATATTGGAACATTGTCTCTAGTCGATTTACTTGCTCAGAGAAATAGGAGGCACCCTGCAGATTTTCTTGATCTTTACAACAAGAAGATACTTCTTGTTTTTATCTTTCCAGATCACAGCATGTACACCATTTCTCCCAAATACCTTCCGAAAACATGACAGGAAAACTGAAAACACTGAGTCCGGATCCAGCCAGACCTAGTTCCATTCTAAGTAGATCGGAAAAAAAGGAAAAATACGGTATTCTTAAGCCGAAAATTAAAACCTGTGTGTACCATTACTATATAGCAGCTGGTAATAAAAAGGATCTCGCTCGCTTGAAAGTTCCCTGGCTCGCTTGCAGTTGTTCAAGCTCACTTGAGAAGGATTAAGGAATAGGTAAAGATTGAGAGTCCAACAGCCTGAGTGTATAAAAAATATATAACAGCTGGTAATAAAAAGGATCACGCTTGCTTGAAAGTTACCCAGGCTCGCTTGCAGATGATCAGGCTCGCTTGAGAAGGATTATGGAATAGGTATAGATTGAGAGTCCAGAAAAGAGGAGTCCCTGTAATGATCGATTTTAAAAGCACCATAAATGCAGTCCAATCCTCTTTTAGAGAGAAACTCTGCCCGAGTATTATTTTCCCTATATATGTGTTGTATGCTATAATCCTGAAACTTCCCCAAAAGATATCTGATCCTCTGTACCCAACTAACACAGTTACTGATTTGTATTTCGCTTATGCCACATATCCCATCAATTGTGATCTTCGAGTCACCATATATGTGGATAGTCGGGAGATTCAGATGATAAGCAATGTGCAACCCACTCCATAAAGCCATAATTCTTGCCTTATTGTTAGTGTCTGATGCTCCCTTCTAATGAATATGATAATGGTCATTATTTTCAAGTTTTATCCAAGCCCCGCAGCCACAAATTCTGTCTTTGCAAGCACCATCAAAGTATAATTCCGACAACATAATGTGGTGTGATCGGATCCTCCTTGATAGGTCCTTAATAGCAAGAAGAAGACAAGGATTCACATTTATCCATTCATATATGTTCTTAGTAATCTTGGCAAGGAGTGGTGGTACAGCTTCAAAAATGAACCGATTCCGTGCATTCCATATTTCCCAAAATACATAGAAAGGTATAGAATTATGAGGGAAAATTGTTCCAGCCCAGGATTTAATGGCATGAATGTAATCAGATGGTCACCAAGACATATCACCTGTTAAAATATTTAATCATTAATGTTCAACTGATAGTTTAGAATTAGTTTTTAGTTAGACAGTTAAACTGTTTTCTCCATAACTAAGTAACTAAGCATATGCCTGTATATATATATACTTCTCATAATAAAATAATTGGTGTCAGAGCTTTCAGCAAATCTATTCCTCTCTTTTGTCTAAATCTGTCATGGTATCGGAGCTAAGTTGCTCTACCATCTATGAGATTGTGAGAGCGTATTCAGTTCGTTGTAATGCAGTGCAGTGAATTTTTTTCTTTTGTATTTATTTCTTCCTTCTATGAGGGTCGTATAGTGCTGAAGAAGACTGTCACCGCTGTTGATTCTGGCTGCAGAGTTTGATTCATTAGATCAGCGTTTGAACATGTTGAAGATGAATTGAGTGGCTGCTTTCAAATTTGTTGGAGGTCCACCGAGATGAAGCATCAATTTGCTGGAGGTCCCACCGTGATGGAAGACATTGAAGCATTGTTGAAGGGCAGCGTACAAACTTGCTGTGTATGAGAAGACATTTGGTGTGAAGAACGAAGCTTCGTTGTTGACGATCGTATGAAGTGAAGGTCAAGTTTATTGTTGTTTTCTTCTCATAAGTGTGAAGAAATCTATTATTGTTGCAGTCTATTCATACCTTTTTTGAGCTCCTTTCAAATTTAGCAGAGTGGTTTTTATTTCTCTTGCTTGTTATTCTTTTTATATTGGAACATTGTCTCTAGTCAATTTACTTGCTCAGAGAAACAGGAGGCACCCTGCAGATTTTCTTGATCTTTACAACAAGAAGATACTTCTTGTTTTTATCTTTCCCTCATCGAAAGTTTGTTTGCTCTATTTATTTTGAAGATTTTAATCATGGCTTCGACGAGTCAGTTTTCCATTCCTACGCCTCTATTTAGTGGGAAAATTTATGATTTTTGGAGCCTTAAAATGCAAGCATGCTTACAAGGCTTAGGTTGTTGGGAATCAATAGAATTGGGGTTCACAGATTCTAACGCAAATACAATTGTTGGAATGAGTGTTGCTCAAAGAAAACAATTTGATGAAATTAAACAGAAAGAAGGTAGAGCAAAGTCGTGCATTTTAAATTCCTTAGATGACTCTATTTTTCCTAAAATCACTGCTGCTAAAACTACTAAATCAATTTGGGATATACTTAAGGTTGCTTATCAAGGAAATGATAAAGTAAAAATGGTAAGATTACAGAATCTCAAAACATAATTTGAAACACTTAAAATGACTAAATCAGAAACCATTGATCAGTTTATGACTAAAGCTATGAGTGTTGTTAATCAACTTCGGATGAATGGTGAAGAAATAGAAGACCAAAGAATTGTTGAAAAAGTTCTTAGATGTTTGCCTAAAAAATTTGACATGATTGGTACTGTTTTTGAATCGAGAGAATTAACAACATTATCTGTGGAAGAATTAAATGGTTCTTTGTTGGCTCATGAGGCAAGAATTAATTTAGATGTGAGTAACTTAGAGCATGCTTTCAAATCTAAAGCTTCTATGGATAGAGGTAGAGGCAGAGGTTTTCGTGGCAGGAGAGGAAGAGGTAAAGGACAATCTCAGTCTGATGATAGATCACAGGTAACTCAAACACATTCAGAACAGTCTCAAACTGATCATGGTCGTAGGTGGATAGATAAATCAAAAATTCAATGTCACTACTGCAAAAAATATGGCCATTATAAGTCTGAATGTCAAAAATTACAGTATGTTTTAAGTAAAAACAAAGCTAATGTTACAAACACTGAATGTGAAACATCAGATGCTTTATTTCTGGCATGCCAAGTGACTGTGCAGCGGATGTAGTAATCATATGATTAGTCATAGTGATTTGTTTTCTCATCTTGATACATCTTTCAGTTCCTCTATTGGTTTGGGTGATGATCGCAAGGTTAAAGCTTCGGGAAAGGGTGTTGTGCATGTCTTAACCAAACAAAATGTTGTGAAGAATATCTATGACGTTTATTATGTACCCAATTTCAAGCATAATTTGTTGAGTGTTGGTAAGTTAGATGCACATGGTTATGATGTTAGCTTTCACAACACTACTTGCACGATTTCTGATAAACATAAGTCTCTTGTTGCAAAGATTCCTATGACAAAGAACAAGTTGTATCAATTACAATTGAAAATTTAGAAGTTGTATGCACATAATGTTTCAACGCCAACTGACTCTGATATGTGGCATTTGCGATATGGTCATTCAAAGTATGAGTTTGTTGCAAAGACAGACTATGGTGAAAGGTTTGCATGCTTTGTCTGATCATATCTCTTCCTGTACAAGTTGTATATTGGGTAAACATAAGCGAGATAGTTTTGCTTCAGCCTCTAATAGAGCCAAAGAACAACTAGAGTTAGTGCATATAGATTTGTGCGGTCCAATGCAAGAAAAATCAGTTTCTGGCAGTCTCTATTTTCTTACTTTCATTGATGATTTTAGCAGGAAAATTTGGGTGTATTTCATCAAATACAAATCTGAAACATTTTCCAAGTTTATAGAGTTCAAAGTTGAGGGTGAAAAACAGAGTGGCAAGTTTATTAAAATTCTCAGGTCTAATAAAGGAGGTGAGTATGAATCTAACAAATTCATTGATTTTTGCAAACAACATGGTATTAAAAAACAAACGACAACCAGTTATACTCCACAGCAAAATGGAGTCGCAGAAAGAAAGAATCAGACAATTATGAATATGGCTCGAAGTTTTCTTAAAACACGAAATTTGTCTAAAGATTTATGGGATGAAGCAGTTGCATGTTCGGTATATATTTTAAATAGACTGCCAACTTCCAGTGTTCAAATTTTTGTACCTGAAGAAGCATGGAGTGGACAAAAGGTAATTGTTTCACACTTTTGCGTATTTGGTTGTATTGATTCCGCTCATGTTCCAGAAAAAATTGAGGAAAAAGCTTGATGATAGGAGTGAAAAGTATATTTTTATATAATATAGTGATCAATCTAAGGCATACATATTGTTTAATCCTATAACTAAGAAGTTTTTCATAAGTCGAAATGTAAAATTTCTGGAAGACAAGTCTTGGAATGAAATGGAGAACAACACTTGTCCTAATCCTTTTATTATGTTAGACGAACATCAAGCACCTACAACAAGCACTCCAAGATTACAAGTTCAATACAAAATTAGTAGTAGTTCATCAAGAAGTAGCAGTTCATCATATTTTGAGTCTAATTCTGATAATCCTAAAATGAGAAACTTAAGTGATATTTATGCACAAGATGATGCTGATGATATTGTAAATTTTGCATTTCTTTCATTTCAACCTACTTGTTTTGAAGAGGCTATAAAGGACAAAGAATGGGTAAATGCAATGAATAATGAAATCGATGCTATTAAAAGAAATCAAACTTGGGATTTGGTTGATTTACCCGATGATAAAAATTCTATAGGTGTCAAATGGGTTTTTAAAACAAAGTTAAATGAGAGAGGTGAAGTTGATAAGCACAAAGAAAGATTAGTTGCCAAAGGTTTTTCACAGCAACTTGGCATAGATTATGGTGAAGCATTTGCACCTGTAGCAATAATTAACACTGTTCGATTTGTATTAGCTATTGTGACACAAAACAAGTGGATGGTTTACCAAAAGGATGTAAAGCCTGCTTTTTTGAATGGTGTATTGAATGAAGAAGTGTATGTTGATCAGCCACCTGGTTTCGAAATCAAGAATCAAAACCATAAGGTGTACAAGTTGAAGAAAGTGTTGTATGGCTTGAAACAAGCTCCAAGAGCTTGGTACAGCCGAATAGACCATTACTTGTTGAATAGTGGTTTTAGAAGGAGCGACCATGAGCCCACATTGTATATCAAAAATGATCATCAAAGTAATATTTTGATACTGTGTCTTTATGTTGATGACATAATTTATACAGGTAACATGCAGTTAGATGAATTTAAAGTTGCAATGAAAAATGAATTTGAAATGACAGATCTTGGATTAATGAGATACTTCATAGGTATCGAAGTGAAACAAACACACGATGGTATGTTTATGAGTCAACAGAAGTATGCTACTGACATTTTAAAAATTTTTAAGATGGACAGGTGTAAACCGGTAGATACTCCTATTGAAGTTGGCACAAAGTTAAGTAAAGATGATGTAGGTACTATTGTTAATGCGACTTTGTATAAGAAACTTGCTAGTAGTATTATGTATCTTACTACTACTAGACCTGATATAGCATTTGCAGCTAGTTATATTTCCAGGTTTATGGAATTTCCTAAAGACTGTCATTGGAAAACTGGAAAAAGGGTGTTAAGATACATTGCAGGTACATCTACATATGGTTTATTGTATGCAGCCTCTACATACAGTAAGCTTGTTGGTTATACAAACAGTGATTATGCAGGTTGTATTGATGATCGGAAAAGGACTTCTAGCTATGCTTTTCTATTTGGCAGAAACTTGATATCGTGGTCATCCAAAAAGCAGCCCATAGTTGTGCTATCTTCAACAGAGGCTGAGTATGTTGCAACGAATTCAACATCATGTCAAGCAGTGTGGCTAAATATACTTCTCACTGACTTCGAATATACAGAAAATGAACCAATTTCAATCCTTTGTGACAACACTTATGTTATTTCCTTGTCGAAGAACAATGCATTTCATCAAAAGAGCAAACATATCGACACTCGTTTTCACTTCATTCATGAACTCGTCAAGAAAGGTGATATTGTTCTCAAATTTTGTAATTCCAAAGAACAGTTAGCAGATATCTTCACCAAAACACTAAGAAAAGTTAATTTTGAGCTTCAATGTCAAAATTTAGGCATAAAACAATGTAACCCTCAAGATTAAGAGGGAGTGTTAAAATATTTAATCATTAGTGTTCAACTGATAATTTAGAATTAGTTTTTAGTTAGACGGTTAAATTGTTTTCTCCGTAACTGAGTAACTAACCATATTCCTGTATATATATATATATATATATATATATATATATATATATATATATATATATATATATATATATATATATATATATACTTCTCATAATAAAATAATTGGTGTCAGAGCTTTCAGCAAATCTATTCCTCTCTTATGTCTAAATCTGTCATCACCAATATACCGAGAAAAATTCTGCCAAATTGAAGAGAGATAGGACATGTGAAGAAAAGATGAGAAGAAGTCTCCTCATGCTGGAGGCAAAAAGGACATCTTCCTGGACCATTAAAACCCTGTTTGCATAAAACCTCCCATGTCAGAATTTTATTCTTCTATAATAGCCATACAAAAAGTATAATCTTTGTAGGAATTTTAAGATGCCAAGCAACATAGAAAGGCGATAGTACAGGGTCTGGATACAGATTTTAATCATTTTTTCATATACCTCTTTCACCAGTAAACCATCTCATTTGACTTTCCCATTCCATACCAATATGTCTCCTTCCCCTTTGAAAGATAAACCCATAACCTGTAGGTGATATTTATAGTCATTCCAGCAGTTTGCATCATCACCTTTTAACCCCAGCTTCTCAGCAGATTTCCAAATGGGGGCCCCCAGGTGCCAGCAGTGAATAAGATCAAACAGAGTAAAAATGCCAAAGTGCTGAAGTCTGTGAACTAGACATGCATCGAGAGTATTTACCTATTAATTGCGCAAAATGGTCATAGTTGAGGCACATAGCCCAGGTGTTCCATTAAATCCAAGGATTGTCGAATAATTGGAAAGGGTTGCCATTTATTGCAAGTTGGCAGTCTGGTTTACGGCCTGTCTTTTAGCCTTTCCTGACGTTGCTCAAACTTATGCTCAATCTAACCGTAAAAAAACCTAGGTACAATCTCTCCCTGATTAATTTTAGTGTCTTTCATGGATGTAGAATATAAAGCCTCTTCTTATTAAAGGTTTTTATAATGTGTTGTCAAGCACAGGCGAAACTATAATTGAGCTCAAGAAAGAGTGACACACTGGTTCTGTAATGGATGGTTGAACAGTTGCCGAGCAAGAGTTGTTGTGTATGATGAAATGAGTTGCATGTGTCATGACAACTCTTAGGATCTGAGTGCCACATGATTGACTTCCATGTTCTCCGAACAAGCTACGTAGCAGCGAAGAATATAGGAAGGTTGGGTCAAATGATTTTTATTTTAAGCTAGAAACAATGTTTTGTGTAAAAAATATTTGGTTGGGAAACAACAAAGCATACACAACTAACAATCTAAAAGTTCCCTAATACCAAAATTTCCCAGCCTATCACGACAACTTAAAAATGTAGCAGTTCAATGGATGGAATTTAAAAAATTGTTTTAAGAAATAAAATTTAGCTATTACTTGTGATCAATCTTAAAACGGAATGTAACAACAACATTCACAAAAATGTATAGCCTGCTTGCATTGTTTTTTGTTTGTGACTTTAATATTATTTTTAGGCAGATTGATACCTTTCACATTTAGACTCTCTGTTGATTTGTAGGTTGGTTCATTACATCGTTGTGAAATTTGTAAGGTTGGGCCCTCCTACATTTTCATATGATGTTACCATATCCTTAGTCATTGAATGTTACTCGATCATGTCAGAACTGACGTTGTTTGAGGTTTAAAGCAATTGTTACCTATTTATGGCGTCGAATTAGGGGTATTTATTTCCTTCTTTCCTACCTCTGCTAAAATTGGGACAAATCTCTATATTCAAATGAAATTCCATTATATGTGTCTTAAAATTGGTATTAGGTTAACTGAAAGTATACATAAAATCAAAACTAGAATTTTAAAATAATTATACATCACATGAATAAGTTATATATTAATACATGTTTTTTTGGTAAGTTGGGCTATTCTATTAATTCAAAAACATAAAGTTACATATACATATGCTACAGGCTAGGTAGGCAAGTTGCGCTTAGCCTATCCCAGTCTTTGTTACATGGTTTCTGGGCTGCCTCAGGGGAGGAGACCTGCCCATGAAAAACTTATAACAGAAAAAAAAACATTATGCACAGAAGCGTTGACATATCTAAGTAACATAAAGTAAACGGTAGCAGATAGGCACTGACGGAAATCATAACCAAAATTGTAGGAGAATTGTGTGGCCGCGCAGACATCACTTTCCATATTCATCATCATTGTAGGGTCATCTTCCACAATGGGGAAAGCAAGGGCTTGCGCAACAGCTACCTGCGCATCAGCCAATGTCTGCCTGGGAGTGCTAACCAATGCGCAGAGAATGGGGGAGTCTAGATCCACACCGTCAGGGACCCGCGTCCAGATGCCCTCTGAGTCCATTACCCAGATTTATGTATCCTCATCAACGTGCGTCTGTGGAGGAGTGGTGGACTTCCTCTGACCACGTCTGCCTCTCTACGCAGAGTGCCCGGAGGCTTCTGCATGCTGCTCAGGTTCAGAATTATGACGCACAAGGGTGCTGGAAGAGGAGCCATCTATCAACTCGAGACGATTATCCTTGCCACGATGATAACGGCTTTGGAGAGCCCCTCTCTGTCCTCCGCGGATAGTTCTCTAGCGAATTCTGGGAGCCATTTCACATCGAGGTCGAGGGAGCACTTCAGAAAAAAAAAAAAAAAAAAAAAAAAAAAAAATGAAGCACAATAGGGTGAGTCGCGCAGGGGCGAATGCGCAGGAAGGGGTGCGGAAGCCCAATGGGGACGACGCAAAGCTACACAAAGAGTAGAGCTTCGTAACCTATGGAGCTGAGGGAGAAGCTCGAGCATAGAAAGAGAGGAAAAAAACCAAGATGAAAAACCAGGTATGGAAGGGTCCTGAGAGCTCATCTCTTTATAGGGGTGGGGATGAGTACGATGAGGATAACAATGATTAGGATTCACATGCATCTGCGTGTGATGATTCAGAACCTGAGGAGGCTCGAGAGGAGGGATATGGCTCCAACGCAGGTTAATCATAGAGGTCATTAATGATGGTGGCTGCGAGGTGATGCTCAGGACAAGATGACGTAGTTCCCATCCTTTCGTCGTCATTGGTGGTTCTGTGAGTTTCGTGTGATTAATTAACAGAATGCGGATCTACAGCAGGAGAAGCTCTGCGTGGGGGATCTCCATTACCAGTGGAGTGTGGGATGTGATTGGCAGTCATATCAATTTTGTCACCCGCATCTGGGGTATATATTAATACTTGTTATTATGATGTGATTTATATATTTTATGGAAGTAGATTCTCAGAACAACTCACTAAATATATTCACATTATTGAACCCATAACCTCACATTGTAACATCAAATTCTTTAAACATTCATTTGAATTATTTATATATCCTAATCATAAAATATTTGGATAACTACATTCCAAAACCATTGGCTAAAATAAAACGATATGAATCTTCATATACACTGCCATCTCTCTTTTATATTGACTTTGTTAAGATCTTATGTTCTTCTCGTATTGGAGCTTCAGGTGTTAAAATCTTATCAATAATCTAGTGTCCAGGTGAGAAAGTTCCACCAATTATATTCTTAAGAATTGTCTTCTCAGTCATCTTGTGTCGAAGTGAAAAAAAATTGTTTGAGAATGGTTCTTTTTAAAATAGGGTTAAATTGCAACACTGTTGAGTGGATAATGGGTGTATCACAAATGCAACTTTTGTTGTTCTGATTAATGGTTTGCCATCAAGATTTTTCAGAGCCGGGAGAGGCCTCAAACAGGGTTGCGCATTATCATCGTTGTTGTTCATACTAGTGATGGATAGCTTAAGTAATAAAATGAACTCTATTGTTTGTGATGGTATATTCAAGGGCATAAAAATTATGCGCAATAAGGATGCATCTCATAACTTCTTTGTGGATGAAGTACTGATATATGGCATGCTTCGGTGGTCTCAATGGTTGGAACTAAAACGCTTTTTTGAAAATTTTGGTCGGGCATCCAGCGTGATTTTCAATGAGGGTAAGTCGGTCATATTACATTCTAAGGGTGATCTGATTGTTATAAAATAGGTTGGCAATACTTTTAATTTTAAAACCGCTCCACTAAAAGATGGCTTCACATATCTGGGTTACCACCTGAAGTTGAATTGTTACAGGGTAGCAAATTGATCTTGGATCCTTGACAATTTCAGGACAAGAGTGAATAGCTGGACTCTGAGATGGCTCACGAAGGGTGGAAAGTGTATATTGGCTCAAACTGTTTTGCAAAAGTTGGTGGTGTACTGGGCGCATCTATACTCCATTCCACAAGCCATTATATCTAGGATTAAATCCACTATGGCTAACTTCATCTAGGCGAGTGGGAGGGGGAGGGGAGGGTGTTGGAAAATATCATCTAACTTCATGGGATAGCATAATGATGCCAAAGGACTTGGGTGGCTGGAGTTTACTGGATGTGGACATATTTGGGAAGGTGCTCCTCCTCAAATATTTGTGGAGGGGACTGTGTTAGTGTCAGTTTTGTCATACTGCCATTAGTGATCAAATTTAATCTTTTGCATTTGCATAGTAGGAGTCCCATACTATAATTTTTTATCATTCCATTAGGTCATGGATTCATTGATGGTAGTGGTCTTTCATCAGTTTTCCCTCATGCGAAAACTTGCTGATTCTCCTCTCTATGGTCTTCAGTCATGATTCACTTTCACTCTGCAATTCATGTTATTAGGTCATAGGGTTGGTCTCATTAGGTTCTAGGGCCTCATCATGGTAAAATTAATGAGCCAAGTGTCAATAAATATCAGCAAGGTCATGAGGGGGTCGAATAAACTCAAAAGCATGGTATCTGGAAAATCAAAGAGTTGTTCTTTCAGCTGAATGTAATTTTCACTTAAAAACATGTTTTGAGGTGAAAACATGGTACTTTTCTTTTATTATCATTTATTATGTAATTTTATGTCTTTATATGTAATAAGTTGAGCTTTAGAAGCTACTATCTCTACAAAGCCACCACCCTGCTTTTCAGAAGTGTTCTTCACTGGATTTTCACTATAAATCATGTTCTAAGTATGTTCATCAGAAGGAGCCTAGAAAGAGCTTTCCAACAGTATATCACACTCCCAAAACTTACTTCTGGATTAGAAGATATGCCTAAGTGAATAAAAGCCACTCAAAAGCCTAACCCCGCCTTTTTTTTTTCATTTTGGCCCTTTAAACTCTATAATATGTACTTATGTATTTTCCCTTTATTGCAAAGTTTGTTTCATTGCCGCATCCTACAAACTCCGATGCGATCACATCGCATCGCAAAAGTTCATGGGCTGCTGATCGCCACACTTCTAATTGAAAACTTCTGATGCAATTGACCCACCCCTGATTGCATCCGGACCATCGATCTTCTCAACGATCCGATGGCCCATATTCCATCGCATCGCAAGTCTCCATCGCATCGCAACATTCATCCCTTAACTCCCCGCTCCCATGACTTTTTCCGATGCGATGACTTCCGCCGATGCGCTACCCCCGATTGCATTTTCCACCATCGATCTGCCCTTCCGATCAGACAGTTCCCCGCTTTCCCTTTTCTGCCGATGCAATGAATCGCATATCACAATCGAAAAATCCCCGCCAGCACTTTGCTCCCGCTCCACTCCATCCCGTCGATGCGATTCCTCTCGGTCCCACCAAAGCCCTCCACTCTTTTCAATAAAAAATGTTTTTCTCTGTGTAAAGGCACATTTCATTTTTTTATCGATTTTCTCTTACAACGGTTTTCCTCCATCGCATCACCTTTCCCCTATACATTATCGCATCGCTCCTCTACGCCATTACTCCATCGGCCATTGGACCTCACTTATTGTCACCGCTCTATTGTATTATTCCATCGCATCTGCTTCCATCGCATCACAAGTTTTCATCGCATGCTCCCTTCCCCCTCCCGTTGCGATTTACGATTGCGATTCGGTCCCACCATCCTTCATTTCGCTCTTTTTCCATAAAAAAGGGGCTTTTATTCATTAAACGGAAAATTCAATTTTTATTGGTTTCAAAGGCATTTTTTCTTCAGAAAAGGGTTTTTCTTCAAAGAAGTAAAGACAGAGATATTTGTTAAGGCCGTGAGCTAAATGTGAACACAGAAACCATTCCGGCATCGACATCAACGACAAATGAAGGGATCGTTTCCAGATTTTGTCTTTCTTCTCCTCTGTTTGAGTAACTGTAACAACAAAATCTTCCAGATGGTCAAATATGTTGTATCCCCTCTTTTCAGGGGCATATTGTTCGTTTCTTTTCTATGTTCAGATTTCAGTTTCTGAGCAGGTGAAACAGCTCCTCCTTATGTGGATCTACCCCTCTTGAAACTCATCTATTTAATGTAGTTTTTCATCATTTGTAAGGGGAAAAAAGGTGGAATAGTTTGGAAATCATTGAGGACACTCTTCCCTCCATTTGTAACAGTTTGGCAGGGAATTAATAAAGAAAATGAAGCACTAATTTATGGGATCCCTGTGGTATGGATTTTAGCACTGTTATTTATTTTTTGATCATCTGTTAATTGTTATGTTTGTCATTCATTCATTGATATTTCTGTTTGGATGTTTTTCAAGATAGATAGGTAGAATCCATTGTATAATGCTTTGCCTTGTGAAAATCATTCAATACTCTATGTTTTCTGTTGTTTGAAGAGGATCCATCTCCTATGCCCTTTTCAGCTTCTCACCAGTCTTAAACATTCCATCATTATTAAATACAAAGTTTTTAAAATCCCTGCCTACCTTGCCCCATAGAATACCCTGCATCTCTGATTTAATTCCTCAGATTCAAATTTCCCAACCCCATCTGATTCCATTCAACCCGGAAAATTGATAAAACATTTTGAGCCACTATACTTAGCATAAAATCAATTTGCAGTTATATTTCATTGAATATTTTTCACGGAGAGAGCCCTCTCCTGACCTTATAGGACTAGCTACAAGGCTAAGCGTGGTTTGAAGTTACCCTGATTTTCCTTCCTTTAGCCTAAGGTTCAAATTAGGTGCTAACATTTCCTGGCGACCATACTGGAGAATATTTAAAATGAAACACTGATCACCTCAGTAATATCTTCCATGTAAATTCTTGGACTCTCGATGATAAGGTTCAAATTTCTCTAGGCTGAAATTAAAAAGTAGAAAATCAACCACCCTGGCTTCAAGGAAATACACAAGGGCCAACCTTGATCCAAATCCTCCTCCTATATTTGAAAATCCTAATCTCATTCCACGAATAGTCAGAAGACAAGAAGGTTCAGTAAGCCCTAGACCTATTCTCAGATCCCATACCTGGCACAGTGAGTGGTTGTTTGTAGAATATCTCTCTTTTGATGAGTGTTTTGAGCTTTCTTTGTTTAGAAATAAATCTGAAACTGCACTTGATGACACAGTTTTGGATCCAGAGTTTCTTGTAGATCTTGAAGTTCAAAGGGAAAACAGATCAATTTATGACTACATTTTAAATTCCCCTCAGACATCTATCACTGTAACAAATATCCCTAAGCCTGCAGAATTATCAGAAACAGCATTTTCTACCCTTAATTCATCAGCATTTCCATCAGTTTCAGAATTCAATTCTCAGCTTTCGACTCCGCCATCAACAGCTCCCTTGAATCCTAGTGGCACAAACGCTGTTGTAAATCCACCTCAAGTCATGGCTGCTCGGTATGCACCCCTGGTTTTACCTCAGAATCTGAATGATATGCCTGTTGATTATCAAAGTAAAATACCTCTCTTTGATGCCACTCAAAGCATCATAGCCCAGCAACATGTTGATAAGATGAATGACTTCTTTGACCTTCATGAGGTAGAGGCAGAAAATGTGACCCCGAGATTGTTTGTCCAAAGCTTTGGAGGTGAAGTCCGAAAATGGTTCAGAGACTTACCAGCAGCCTCTATCCACACTTTGCAAGAGCTACATAGACAATTCTTAGACCGGTGGGAGGTAAAGAAAAACCCACTCCAAATCTTGTCTGAATATGAAAAAATTAAAAGGAATGTAGGTGAAATTGTACAAGATTATTGTGTGAGATTTAATGTTATGTATAATTCTATTCTGACCAACCTAAAACCCCCCATGGGTTTAGCTTTGCTCAAATTTCCAGATGGTTTCGATGCTGATATGGCATATCGGCTACGAGAACGAAATCCTACGACACTTGAAGATATGCAGAAGATAGTTGTGAGCGTAGAAGCAAATTTGCTGGCCAAAAGAGCGCGGACAAGAGCCGAAAATAGGGTAACTTTGAAAGAAGAAGCATCTCCTTCAGATAGTAGGATGGACACTTTGATCCGAACAGTGGAGAAAATGGTTTATCAGTTGAATATTTCAGATAGACCTGAAGCACAAATCAGGAATCCAAATTTCAGAGGACAGCAACAGCCCCAATTCTGAATTAAGCAAAGGGAACATAAAACGCAAGACTAAACAGTACCACAGCAGTAGCTCAGAACTCCTTTGCAGCAAAATTATGTTCAGGGAATGGAAACAGATGATGATGATGATCAAGTAGTTGAAGCTAATCATTTCTTCACTGCCGATGGTGCGCCCATTTTTTTGACAGAAGATGAAGAATATGCAGGGAGTCCAGACACTCGAAGAGATGATGATTTCATATTGGCCAATGATGTAGTGTTAGAAGAAGAATCTGATGATTACCAACGAGGATATATGAACGCTTTGTCAGCGCAACAGAAATAGTATTCTTTGAGGAGCAGAGATGTGCCAATCAACCTTGTGCAGAAAAGGAAATAGCTACAACCAAAAAATGACTCCTCAAATACTCAAAGGAAAGGAAAAGAGCATGTTGATCCCTCTCCTAGCAAGGCATCCTCAACGATTAACATTGAAAATGAAAAGAACCAGCTTAGCGCAACAAAGGAGCAAGTGGAGAAGAAAGATCCTCTCATCAAAGAGGTAGAAAAAGTTCCATCTTTTAATTTAGAAAATGAAATTGCTAAGCTGAATGTGTCCATGCCCTTGATTGAGTTAGTAAAAAACAGCACTTATAAACATCAGGTATCTATAATTTTGCAAATAGACTCCATATCAGATATGATAAATGTTGAAGATGATTGTCCTGAACTCATTTTTGGTCCAGCCATAGAAGGTCAATCTGAAGAAAGTGAAGTCCCTCCCTTCTACCTGAGTCTTATATTGCATGAGTTCATTTTACATAATGCTATGTTGGACTCCGGAGCCTCGCACAACTTGATGCCCAAAGCCATTATGGAGAAGTTAGGTCTTGATATTACCCGCAAGTACCATGATTTGTATTCCTTTGACTCCGGTAGGGTCCATTGTATTGGTCTTATCAAAGACTTGGTAGTATCTTTAGATAAAATCCTAGCCAAGAATGTTTTGATGGATGTGGTTGTTGTTGATGTTCCACCACGGTTTGGAATTTTTTTGTCCAGGTCGTGGGGTGCAAAACTGAAAGGAACCATACAGCTTGATTTCTCTTATGCCACTATTCCCATGTTCGGTCAGTTGAGAAAACTATACAGGGAGAAGAAAATGAAATACATGATCACTAGCAAAGAGAAGCCAGTTAATCATCCAATTAACATAGTCCACAAAGATTTAGAGTCATTTGTATTATATTTAGATGATGGTTTGAATGATGAAAATGTTCAATTGGTAGAAGTAGATGAGATCCCTGAAATTTCAGAAAATTTTAGGGAAGCCCTTAGACAGGAAAAAGATAAAGCAACAAGCACTTCTAAGCTTTTTTCCTGCCAGCAGCAAAAGGACAATGAACAGCAGAAAAATGCAAAAATTATTCAAGATAAAGTAGAGAAAGAAGAAAAAATTCAGCATCTAGAAGAAGAAGAAGAAGGCCTTTGGAGCATGGACTTTGACGGAGTTGTTGGTAAGGACGATGCTTGTATAGGAATATGGATTCAGAGAGTTGTTTTCCAGCCTGAAAAAGTTCCTAGTAATGTTAGAGTATGTGCTTACAAATTGGCTTTTGACTGCTCTAACAATGAAGCAGAGTATGAAGCTTTGATCACAGGTCTGAAAATTTTGAAGAAGCTAAAGGCAAAGAGGATTTTTGTCTATGGAGATTCAGAGTTGATAATCAAACAGGTAAAGGGAGAGTATCATGAAAAGCATCCGCGATTAAGGGCCTACAAAAATGTGGTCCTAGACATCTTGAGGATGTTTTTTGAATACACTTTGACAACAGTACCCCGAATGCAGAATCTTATTGCAGATTCTCTTGCCACTACTGTAGCTAATTTGAAGATTCCAATGAATTCCAGCAACAAATTTGAAATTTATGTCAAACATCGGCCTGTTGTTTCGGATAATTTAAGGTATTAGCAACTATTTTGGGATGACAATGAAATCAATGTTTTTTTGTAGAGTGAAGGAAAATTCAAGGATACTTCCATCGAGGGTGATTATGATGTCGATGATCAAGAAATCACAGCAAATTAGATGGATGTATTGCAACTGAAAGACAATGTAATTCCTAGAGGTCTCATACCTTTAGAGGAGCTTTTTGATCAAGATGATGTTGCAAATAAACCGAGCTTGGTGCCTACTGATAAAGGAGTTGAAGATGTTAATCTTGGAACAACTGACAAGCCTAAGCTTGTAAAGTTATCAAAAGCATTTTCCCCTGAGGTAAAGGAACAGTATGTTAAATTACTTTCTGAATTTTCTAATGTGTTTGCGTGGGATTATTTAGATTTGAAGGTGTATGACAAAAATATAATTCAGCATACTATTCCCATCAAGCCAGATCAGAAGCCATTTAGACATAAGCTAAGAAGGATCAACCCAAAGCTGCTTTCATCCATTGAAAAAGAGGTAAACAGATTGTATAAAGCTAGTATCATTGTCCCAATTAGATTTTTTGATTGGATTTCGAATTTGGTCCCAGTATGCAAAAAGACGGGAGAAGTAAGGTTGTGCATAGATTTCCAGAATCTGAATAAAGCATCTTTAAAAGATAACTATCCCCTTCTGAAGATGGATCATATTCTGCAAAGAGTAGTTGGAGCATCAAGGATGTCACTACTCGATGGTTACTCAGGCTATAATCGGATCTTGGTGCATGAGAAAGACCAAGACAAAACTGCTTTCACAACACCTTGGGGAACTTTCCAGTATGCCAAAATGCCATTTGGACTGAAGAACGTTGGAACCACTTTCCAACGAGCAATGGATATCGCTTTTGCTAATGAAAAGGATGTTTTTCTGGTTGTTTATTTGGATGATCTGACAGTGTTTTCTGGTTCTGATGATGAACATTTGCACCACTTGAGGGTTGTATTTCAGTGATGCAGAAAGTTTTGGATTTCTCTCAATCCAAAGAAAAGTCTATTTACTATGGATGAAGGCAAGTTGCTGGGGAATATCATCTCTAAAGACGGTATCCGAATTGATCCTTCAAGAGTGGAGGCAATTCAGCACATATATCTCCCACATAACAAAAGGGAGATTCAGGCATTCAATGGTAAGATGAACTTCTTGCGCAGATTTATACCCAATTTGGCTGAACATTTACGAGAAATGACTAATATGTTGAAAAAGGATAGCACTGTCAAATGGAGCGAGGATGCTATCAAGTCATTTAATCTGATAAATTTTTCCCTGTCCAATGCCCTAGTCTTGATTAGTCCTTATTACACTCAATATTTCATTATATTTTCATTTGCATCGGAGCATACCATGGCTATGGTATTGATGCAAAAGAGAGATCAGATTGAACAACCCATTGCCTTTTTCAGTAGGACCATTCGAGATGCTGCCTTGCGGTATAATATTATTGAGAAATAACCATTGGCTCTTACAAAAGCATTGAAGGATTTTAGAGTATACATTCTGCATTCACATACCAAAGCATATGTTCCTAATGCAGTAGTAAAAGATGTGTTGATGCAAACTGATCCAGAAGGAAGAAAAGGTAAGTGGATAGCAACAATGTTAGAATATGATTTGGAGATTAAACCCACAAAGTTAATCAAAGGACAAAGTTTAGCAAAACTAATGGCACAATCAAACCTGCGCGCCCTAGACATAAACCTCATAGCAGCAATGTCGGAGGATGAGGATGATGGTTCGCTTGTTCCAGTTTCAGAAATATTTCTACAATCACCATGGTATTCAGACATATTTTATGTTCTTCAGCATCTTTTTCCACCTCCAGGGATGTCTAGAAGCAAAGGTATATCACTAAAACTCAAGTCTGCTAAATTTTGTATTTTAAACAGTGCTCTTTATTGGAAAGATCCAGGAGGTATTCTACTTAATTGTTTGGTTGAAGATGAGGCTCAGCAGGCGATGCATGACTTTAACAAAGGTGATTGTGGTGGTCATTTGTTTTGGAAAACAACAGCTAACAAAGTGTTGAGAGCAGGGTATTATTGGCCCTCTTTATTTTCATATTTGTATAAAACAGTAATGAGTTGCCATGAGTGTCAAATTTTCCAAGGAAAAGGAAATTGCATCCTCTTCCTTTGAAACCAGTTCAAGTAAATGCTCCTTTTCAGCAGTGTGGACTTGATTTCATAGGGGAAATCCATCTCGCATCATCAGCACAGCATCGATGGATCTTGACAGGTACTGATTACTTCACCAAATGGATCGAGGCCATTCCAGCAATGCAGGCCACGGATATGGTAATCATTCAATTTTTAGAATCAAATATCTTGTCTTGTTTTGGTTGCCCTCACAAAATCATAACAGATAACGCAACAGCTTTTATATCCAAGAAGATGGTGGAATTCTGCGACAAATACAATATTGTGTTGGGTCATTCAACAGCGTACTACCCACAAGGCAACGGCCTGGCAGAATCATCAAATAAATCTTTGATAAACATAATCAAGAAAATGATGGAAGCAAATAAGAGGAATTGGCATCGAAAGCTCATCAACGTGTTATGGGAAGACAGAGTCAGCTGCAATAAATCCATAGGTATGTCACCATTTGAATTAGTTTATGGCACTGATATTGTGTTTCCTACATCGCTTACAGTTCCGGTCATGAGACTATTGCAAGAGGCTAGCAGCGAAGAGGACGATAATCAGCGAAGGATCAATAAAATGATCCACCTTCAGCAAATAAGGGAGGAGGTCTCTCAGAACACTATTCATTTGTAGGAAAATATCAAGAAAATCTATGACTGTAAAACCAAAGCAGAAAAATTTCAGTTGGAAGATGTGGTGTTGAGATGGGATGCATGAAATGAGGACAAAGAGAAGCATGGTAAGTTCGATAACCTATGGAAAGGACCGTACAAGATTTCAGCATACAGGGGACAGAATGCTTTCTTACTCATAGAGATGGACGGCCAAGATTTCCCTCGAGGGCCAGTAAATGGTAGGATTTTGGAGCACTACCACTTTTGAGATAATGGGTCCAAAATTATGTCACAGTCATTGTATATACCATGTCATTGCCGATCAGATTTCAAGTACACAATCATTGAAGTTTGGGGCCCGAGGTGAAGGCTATAAAACTTGAATGATATGTGTAAGGTTTGATGGTTTTAATTTAGTTTTCAGTCATAGTTTGAGTTTGAGTCAGTCTGCATTGAGTCAGTTTTCAGTATTTTGACCATATTTTCCCAATGGATAAGGCTACTTGGTCTACGGTGTTCTTGGCACCTCCAAGGAGCTACCATCCCCATTGGAGCCAATGTTAGTGTCAGTTTTGTCATAATTCCATCAGTGATCAAATTTACTCTTTTGCATTTGCATAGTAGGAGTCCTATACTATAAATTTTCATCATTCCATTAGGTCATGGATTCATTGATGGTAATGGTCTTTCATCAGTTTTCCCTCATGCGAAAACTTGCTGATTCTCCTCTCTATGTTCTTCAGTCATGATTCACTTTCACTCCGCAATTCATGTTATTATGTCATAGGGTTGGTCTCATTAGGTTCTAGGGTCTCATCATGGTCAAATTAATGAGCCAAGTGTCAATAAATATCAGCAAGGCCATGAGGAGGTCGAAGAAAATCAAAAGCATGGTATCTGGAAAATCAAAGAGTTTTTCTTTCAGCTGAATGTAATTTTCACTTCAAAACATGTTTTGAGGTGAAAACATGGTACTTTTCTTTTATTATCATTTATTATGTAATTTTATGTCTTCATATGTAATAAGTTGAGCTTCAGAAGTTGTTATCTCTACAAATCCACCCTGCTTTTCAGAAGTGTTCTTCACTGTATTTTCACTATAAATCATGTTCTGAGTATGTTCATCAGAAGGAGCCTGGAAAGAGCTTTGCAACGGTATATCACACTCCCAAAATTGACCTCTGGATTGAAAGATATGCCTAAGTGAATAAAAGCCACTCAAAAGCCTAACCCCGCCTTTTTTTTTCATTTTGGCCCTTTAAACTTTATAATCTTTACTTATGTATTTTCCCTTTATTGCAAATTTTCTTTCATTGCCACATCCTATGATCGCCACACTTCCGATTGAAAACTTCTGATGCGATTGACCCATCCTCGATTGCGTCCGGACCATCGATCTTCTCAACGATCCGACGGCCCACATTCCATCGCATCGCAAGTCTCCATCGCATCGCAACATTCATCCCTTAACTCCCCGCTCCCATGAATTTTTCCAATGCGATGACTTCCGCCGATGCGCTACCCCCGATTGCATTTTCCACCGTCGATCTGCCCTTCCGATCGGACGGTTCCCCGCTTTCCCTTTTCCGCCGATGCAATGAATCGCACATCGCAATCGGAAAATCCCCGCCAGCGCTTTGCTCCCGCTCCACTCCATCCCGCCGATGCGATTCCTCCCAATCCCATTAAATCCCTCCGCTCTTTTCAATAAAAAAAAAAATTCTCCATGTAAAGGCGCATTTCATTTTTTGTTATCGATTTTCTCTTACAAAGGTTTTCCTCCATCGCATCGGCTTTCCCCTATACATTATCGCATCACTCCTCTGCGCCATTACTCCATCGGCCATCGGACCTCGCTTATTGTCACCGCTCTATTGTATTATTCCATTGCATCGCAAGTTTTCATCGCTTGCTCCCTTCCCCCTCCCGTTGCGATTTGCGATTGCGATTCAGTCCCACCATCCTTAACAGCAAAATCTTCCAGATGGTCAAATATGTTGTTTCCCCTCTTTTCAGGGGCATATTGTTGGTTTATTTTCTATGTTCAGATTTCAGTTTCTGGGCAGGTGAAACAGATCCTCCTTCTGTGGATCTACCCCCTTTGAAACTGATCTATTTAATGTATTTTTTCGTCATTTGTAAGGGGAAAAAAGGTGGAATAGTTTGGAAATCATTGAGGACACTCTGCGCTCCATTTGTAACAGTTTGGCAGGGAATTAATAAAGAAAATGCAGCACTGATTTATGGGATTCTTGTGGTATGGATTTTAGCATTGTTCTTTCTTTTGTGATCATTTGTTAATTGTTATGTTTTCTATTCATTCATTCATATTTCTGTTTGGATGTTTTTCAAGATCGATAGGTAGAATCCATTGTAGAATGCTCTGCCTTGGGAAAATCATTCAATGCTCTATGTTTTATGTTGTTTGAAGAGGATCCATCTCCTATGCCCTTTTCAGATTCTCACCAATCTTAAACATTCCATCATTATTAAATACAAAGTTGTTAAAATCCCTGCCTACCTTGCCCCATAGAATACCCTGCATCTCTGATTTAATTCCTCAGATTCAAACTGCCCAACCCCATGTGATTCCATTCAACCTGGAAAATTGATAAAACATTTTGAGCCACTATACCTAGCCTAAAATCAATTTGCAGTTATATTTCATTGAATATTTTTCACGGAGAGAACCCTCTCCTAACCTTGTAGGGCTAGCTACAAGGCTGAGCGTGGTTTGAAGTTACCCTGATTTGCCTTCCTTCAGCCTGAGGTTCAAATTAGATGCTAACATTTCCTGGCAACCATACTGAGGAATATTTAAAACGATTTTTGAAAATGAATTGTTGACAAATGCATTGGTACTCTTTTTAAAAAATAAAAAAATAAAAAAAATCTTAAGAATTGTTGATTCAGAATAACTGCACCATTCATGATTTAATATTCTGTGTGAAGGTTTGCGCGTGTTTCAAGTATATGGTGTTTGGTGTCATTTCAGTATTGTTTATGTGTGATTTAAATTGTATGTTTTATATATAAGTATTAAAAAGAAGGATCTGTGACTACTTGTCATAATTTCCGTAACTTACATATACATAAAGGATTCAGAAATTATAATCTCAATTAGTTAATTTATATGGATAGCAAATGGGAAGGATGCTTTGCTCGAGGTGAAACCGAAGTCTCCATCAAATTAATTTTCCCCTGGCGAGCATGCATTAAATCTTTGTGTACGCATGGAAACATGTGGAAAATATAGAAACCTAGGAAGTTTTGTGCAAATACTTCAGGGTCTTTGCATCAACTCTTCTTTTTTGTTTAACATATTAAAAAAATCATGCAATTCCTTGTAATTAGTATAAATTTAGTTTAATGCATAAAGGTTTGTTTAATTTATAAAAAACACTTTTAGCTTAAAGCTTTCATATATGTTTTAATTGTGCTTTAAAAGTTGTACCCATCTAAATTCGTGGCTTCATAAAGAGATTTCGGCGTCGTAGGTATGTTGGGTTAAGTGAGGTCAGAATACAAGGTTGAGTAAATCAAGGTAGGTATGTTGGGTTAAGTGAGGTCAGAATAAAAGGTTGAGGTTGAGTAAATCAAGGTGGCGAGCCTTATTTCAGCTGCCATAGGCCCATTAATGCGGCCAGGCAGCTGATGCCCTCCGTCGGATTAAAGCCGTAGATCATCGTGCGGCGGGCATCAGCTGCCTGGCCGCATTAATGGGCCTATGGCAGCTGAAATAAGGCTCGCCAAATCAAGGTGGGATCAAGAGAGTACAAAATGGCCCAATTCCGAAGCATTGAGACTTTCTTGTCCATAATGCACATGGGTTTTGTATATAACTCTCCCCTAAGTTATAGAACCAATTTGTTTCGATATAAAATAATATTTCAGTGTGGGATTTTGGATATATTATCTTTTTCAATAAAATATAAGATAAAGATATTTTGTTTATATAAGAAATAATTTTGTTTAGATATTTGTTTTTTTTATATAGAAAATAAATATATAGGTAACGATATAGAAATAAATGCATTTTGGAAGCATTTTTTTATATAAATACAAATTAAGGTAAAAAATATAAAAACTTTTTTTTAAGACTAGATAGATCATTTTGATTTCAATAGATATTGATCACCATCATTATCATCATAATAGATAGGATTGATAAAAGCTCGAACATGTTATATGTGACTAGTACCATTTTATCTCGAACTAATTTACAACACAAAGGAAATATAAAAACATTTTAATATATGTAAAACAAATAATAATAAAAACAAGTATATTATATTAAAAATAGATAGAAAATTACATTTTATGAGTATTTTTTTAGAAAAAAAAAATAATTTATTTGTGTTTTATGTGTGAAATTATATAAGCATTTAAATATGCTATTGAAATGCACCATGTTTTGCAAGAGTAATTCGCCCATTTATAGAGACAAAAGCCATAGTGGCTTCAAATTTCTTAGGATATCTCAATGGTGTGGATTAGACCAAATTTGGCAGAAAATATGCAAAAAAACAAAAAAACAAATTGATATAGAATAGACAAAGCATATACCATATGATGGTAACAATTTTTTTTATTCGAGGTAGTTGATTTGAAACACATGTATGTATATACTTGAATTAAGGTTTCATTCTTCTTTGTACTATAGAAACTTTGCTTAGAGCCACAATGTCAAGTGAGATGATATGTAATTGAAATATGCAACTTGTGTTGAGTATTTCATAAAATATTAAGACAATTATCTTAATTATTCTTCTGTAATGTAATTCTACACAATGCTTATACAAAATATCATTGTTTTACACCTCTAAATGATTAGATTTGGTGTCCTTCTTTTCCATGTGAAGCTATCACTTGGTGCTATCATGTTCCAATATTCTCCTTTTGCTTAACATCTAGCTAGACAATGAATAGGATTCTAGATCTGCTTGTAGACAATGAAAGGCAAGCCATGTCTAAGGAAGCCAAATATTTGGTAATAGAGGTAAACAAGTTAACCAAAAAAAATGGAATAGAAAGATAAAAAAAGGATATTGATATGAAAAAAAATAGGGGATACCAGACCTATGATGCAATTTGTACATTGGTCAAATGATTATCTATCTCAAATACTCCTAGTACCAAAAATCCGACATAAATGTCCAATTATCTCTAGTGTTTCATCTTACTCTCATAAACCTTTGTCCTGTCCCATATGTAGTTATCGTAAATCCTTGTCCAATTTAAGTGAATAGCTTTCATTTAAGAATATCCAAAATCGAATACAGAGATTTAGAAGCAAGTGAATTACTTATTGAGTTCTAGAATTGTAAGGTACACAAAATATTAGGCATATGTTTCATTAAGAATATGTTTCATTATACTTGATTGTGGAAAGAAATGACATGCTAGGCTAAACACAATTGTTGTTTCTATGATCACTTAGCAAAAAATATAGATTAGCTTCTGTAAATTTATTTTTAACCATAAATTTTTGGATCTGCAAATCAAAATGAACTTATAAATGTTTTCAATTGTAACAACACCTTTGAAATATTGTTTCATTGTAGTGTTGTTGTCGTTTCCCTTTGCATAATAAAATATAACAGTGATCTACAGACAATTCAGAGAAACTTTCGGGCACATTGATCACATAAAAATCACTTTGAGCTATGAGCTTATTGATTTTCAGAACAATGTGCCAAGGTTAAATATTTCAAAACTGTACAATAATTTTCCAAGGCCATTTGCACTTTTCAATCAATTTACTCGGGTGCAATAGGAAATAAAACGTTTGGTTTATTGACATTTAAACTCTTTCAGTTGGTGGCACTAGTTTTTGCAGCTTTGTTTCTAATATTACTTATTGTAATTGACACTCGAAAGGCTTTAAAAAGGAGAACTCTTAGGGAGCTATATTTTTCTTTGTCGTGATGGTGTAATGAAGTTAGGTTTTTTCTAGTCATTTAAGTGAGATTTGTTGACAAACAATCATATGCAGCTATGAGAAATTTCGCAATCATATAATATGCTATGATGCAAACATGGAAATCGATGTAGTTGTGCATGGAAATGGAAGAGGCTAATAGTCACATACATAGTTGTGGGGATAAAGCGAATAAGAACACTAGTGATGGTCACTTTCAATACAAACGTGGTGGCAAGTGAATTAGGTGTGGCTTATTTTGGTGCATATGTTGTTGTTGTTGGGTGAAATATGTCTCTTCATATGCAAAGGATATTGAGTCTGTGTCAAATATCAACATGCAACATGTTTGTTTGTGCAATTTAAAATATGGATTTGTAGATTAACCAAACCTCATGATTTTACTCAATGTAGATATGTAAATCAATATCACATTAATTAATTTAATTTTGACACTTGAAATCAGTAGAACCTGAATAAGAAAACAACAATGAGGATATTGGCCTTATTTGGCTAAAATCAATTGAATTTTTATTTGTTAGTCTAAATGTAAAAATATGCAAAATTAGCTATTTCAAAATAATGTAAATTTAATTGCATGATTGTATGCATTTGTTGACTTTTCCATCTGTGATATATTGTCACTAAAAAAAAAGTGAGGTTATTCTATGAATCAGTGTTCGATGTTTTCACAATTTATGTTTCTATTTACTTTACAGTTTTTACATAATGTTTTTGCAGGCTACTATTTGTGTTATTTTTTTATTTATTTAATTATTATTATTATTATTTTAGAACAAATTTTGATCCAAAAAAAATGCATTTCACTATAGACTTTTGATTCTAAATTCCTTGTCAAAATTCAAATTTCCAATGTTTGTGTTATTTGTTGCATGAATTCAACACAAGAGAGTTGTTTGCGTATGTAATGAAATTGGATAGTACCTTAATTTTAGAAATAAATAATTATAACTCATTGTTAGTTAAATTCAACCCATGCAATATTTATAAACATTTGTGGCAAAAATATTGTTATGTCACTTGGAAACTTGATTAGATTTACACATGTTCTTTACTTGCAGAAAAATTAAATTCCTTGCGTAGCATAGTTGTTATAGACTTCAGCAAGTGAATAGACCTTTGTATCCAAATATGTTATTATCCCTTGAAAACATATTATAGATTGCAAAAAATAATTATTGGGACATTTACAGTTTGTCAAAATTGGTATGCAGTATTTTGGTTTTATTTTTTTCAAGTTCTTTTATTAGATTATTACTTGTGTTGGACCTAATTACAATGTGTCAACATAGATAAACATCTTTTTAGAGTAATTCATTGCTTCTCCATGACTTTTTTGTTAAAGCTCATGGACACAATTTTCCACATAAAGCCATCCTAAAACTTTGTTTTAGTTCCTTCCCACAAGGAAAGAACAAAATTTCCTAAGGTTGCTACATCTATTTCTATCTCTAACATTCAGTACATTTGTACTCTATATGAAAATTGATAGAAATTGGGTGTTTTGGAAATTGCATAAACCTTATTGACACTCACATAATACTTGTATCTTAATTCTATTTATGCTGAACATTATTACAGCATTATATTACTCGGCAGCTACCATGTTACACTGTACATATTTGTCATTAGCATAGATTTTTCTATCAGTATAATTATCGATTATATGCAGCATATTAGCATCATCTGTGATGATATATCGATCAGTGGACTCACTAGATTTTATATGTAAAATGTAACATGTAATTTTTCTTAGCTATTAATGAAAAATTACGAATTTTTCCTTGGAAAAAAAATACTTGTATCTTAACTATACATGTTTTCCTTTTTACAACTTGAGAAATCATACTTTGTTGTCATTATGAACTATGTGAAAAATATATGTGGTATTCAAATATTTTTGTGGTGTTTGTTCCTACATTGTATTAATAGTTTGTTTTTTTTTCTTATTTTGCTAGTATACATAGTTTTCTCAACTGAATCATGTTCCCAGCTCTATATTCTCATGGTTGTTGAGCTCTTTGTCCTTCCTGTGTATTTTATTTTTTTGTATATTGTGTTTTCCCGAGTTAATAGGTGGAATCAAGTGTCATTCATTGCCTCGTCAATTTGCTTAGTTTCAACTTTTATTTGAAATTCTAAATCACAACACCCATAAATATATTCGCATAGCCAGTATGAATCCACTTGATACCCTATCCAATCAAGTTCATGAAGCTCAAATTCAACGAATTACTCAAGCCACCCTTAATCTTGGTAAAGAGTGCCTTGATATGATTCATTAGAAATGTAAAACCAATAATTGAAAATAAAAATACTTGTCCTGATGAGTTGAATTGCAAATCAAATTGTTGAAAAATTAAGAATCCTTGACAATGGACCAAAAGTTTTCTTTATTTTTTTCCCCTAGCCACAAAATTTCAAATCTCTTATTTCCTCTACCATTCATGCTTATAATTAGCACAAAATCCATGTTTTAATGCATTACACACTCCAAATTAGTGAATCCAATTGCATAACATTTCTAAAGTCAATATAATTTTCATGTGGGGTATTAAACCATGTGATGAGATGGAGAGTTTTTTGGCTCAAAGTACCCTTTTAAACACATTCAAAACTAATGGAGACATCCTAAAATAAAGAATGGAAAATGAATTTCAATGGTCAAGTAACAACAAGGGACTACAAATATAAAATGTAACTCCTAAGAAACTTTCACGACATTTATATCCCTACTCATAGCTACTATGCCAAAACATTGTCAAATTGCAAAGATATTTTAGGCAAAGTCATATTGGCTTCAAGAAGACAAAATCTAGAGTGTCTTAACACACTGTTAGCAATATTATTTCCAACAAATTGATGCATTGATACGATACATACAAACATATTTATATTGGGTGGGGTTGTGCAATTTAGTGCGCTCAATGCAATATAACTTATGTTATTTAAAGGATTAACTTGTACATATATCGATACATATACTTTTTATATAGTGTACACTTAGATAAAATTTAATATATACTATAGAGCTATATTGTTAATATTATTTAGATAAATTTGAAACAAAAAAATGAAACCAATTGTTCATTATGTAGGATGCATTCAATATGCATTGAAACTAGACAAGCACTTATCAACTGCATAGCACGTTAGTAGCCTAAGTAGCTCAAATATACTTTATATAGAGATATTTAGTTATACAACTTGTTTCACTCAAATAGTTAGAAATGAAAACAACAAATGCAATAATCCCTTGGCTTGCATTCTTACAAGCATTTTTTCTTATCTAATTATGGACAACAAAAAGAAGCGTCAACTACTCCACACCACAAGGCATATTTCCTTTTACCTCGTCAAGTTCACCTCTATTGTTGGAATGCAACTTCAATTTGTTATTTTCCCTAAACATAGTCATTAGGCTATGTTGAGCACATTGTTTTACATGTTCTTCAACATACCATTTGTCATTAAAGAACATACCATTGCTAAGAGATTCAAAAATTTACTTAGACTGAAGATTTTTCATTTTTCTCTTTTGCAAAAAGAATACAAAATTGGTCAATGCTTCTTTTATGCCTCATGTGCAATATTTGTTTAAAATTAGTGTTTTGTATTTCTCTGGATTTTTCTTCTTCTTTTTTCCTTTTGTTTCCTTGGTTGCTAGTATTTGAATAGATGAAAACAATACAATTTATTTTTATTTACTTATGACTTCTTCTTCATCCTCATTGTGACAAAGAAAACTACAAACAATTGTCCTATTGTCATAAAAGAAAAAATAAAAAAAGCGGAAAAGTGTATCTTACATAGAAATTTAAATAGTCTTGTTTAATAGAACTTGTTAATTGAATACTTGAAGCAAAATGTGATCTTTAAACTCTAGAGAAAAATCACATTGAACAACTTCCCATATCTGCTCATTGAGATTTGTGGCAACAACAACAACAACAAATTATTACATCAATCACATGTCCAAGAAATTGATAACAAATTATTTAGGTTTCACCTATATTGATTTAATAGACGAAACAATATCTACATAAGATATTAGAAACTCGTGACTATCGACACGGTGGAGAGATTTTATTCTCAATACCTCTCACTCAGTGATAATTTATCCTATTAACATGAAAAGTTGAACTTGTATAGAAAACCCATTATTAAAAAAAGATTGTTTCCACGACAAATGACATAATACTTCTTATATACACATTGGTCCTTGTACTTAAGCTCTTAGTGCATGTAATTCCTGTTAGTGTCAATATGTTCAGTGATCAAACATGCTCTTTCAATTTATTTTCTAGTAGTTCTGGGTCAAAAAAATTTGTTGTTATGAAACCAGGTGCAAAAATAGAAGAAAAGAGAAATCAACGCCTTAGAAATCAGCCACTTCAAGGGGGGAACCTCTAATACATTACATAAATGAACAATTCTTCAATGATACAAATGACCAAAACCTCCTTCTATATATAGGAGTCCATGGGGCCATAATATAATCCTAGTCGACCTAACAATAATAATGTAAGGGCACAATAATAATAATATTGGGGTTACAGGGGTACAACAATAACAATAAGGGGGCTACATTAATAACAATAAGGGACTAAACTAGTAATATAGGGACCTAAAATGCCCCTCTCCTTCAAAAAAGTGTTTTCCTCAACGCTTGAGTAGCTCTAGGTGCTTCTGTATAAAATTATCATCCTCCCATGTAGAATATTCAGTGGGTAAGTTCTTCCACTTGATGAGATACTCTGAAATTGATCAATTTCGTAGCTGTCGAGTTCTTGTTTCAGTGACCGCTTTAGGTTCCAATATGATTTTTCCTTCCTCTTCAAGTTCTGGCAATATTTTTTGAACTATAATATTTTCACCTATAACCTTCTTTAAGCATGAAACATGGAAAACTGGATGCACTCGCAAAGATGCAGGAAGCTCCAATTTGTATGCCATAGTGCCAATCTTTTGCAACGCCTTGTAAGTACCATAGTACTTTGGAGATAATTTATTATCCTTCTTAGCTTGCTTGAGGGACATTTGTTTGTATGGTTTTAGCTGTAAAAATACCCAGTCTCCTACATCAAAACTTCTCTCGTTGCGATGTTGATTTCCTTGTTGTTTCATTCGATTTTGTGCCAAATTTAGGTTATCCTTTAAGATTTGGAGAACTTCTTGTTGTACTCGATGTGATCTTCCACTGCTTGAACCTTATAATTTTCTCTTAAATACGATGTGATGGACGGTGGATGATATCCATAAAGTTCCATAAATGGGGTCATTTTTGCTGCAGTATGGAAGGAATTGTTATACCACCATTCAACGAGAGGTAACCACTTGACCCATTATGTTTGTTTATCAGATACAAAACAACGAAGATATCCTTCCAAACATTTATCCACTATCTCAGTTTGACCATCGGATTGAGGATGATAAGATGAGCTATGAGCTAATTGAGTACCCAAACAAGAAAATAACTCCGTCCAAAAATTTCCAGTAAAAATGGGATCTATGTTGCTCACAATAATCTTTGGATTTCCATGTAGCTTTTGAATTGTGTCCATAAATGTAGTAGCAATTGTACTTGCTTTAAAAAGATGAGATAATTCACAAAAGTGTGCATACTTGGTAAGTCTATCAACTACCACCATGATGACACTCTTTCCTTCGGACTTAGGTAAACCTATGATAAAATCCATTGACATCTCCTCCCAATGTTGACTTGGAATGGATAAAGTTTGTTGGGAGTTTCAAACACCTTGGAATTATTGTCCAAGACTTTTTGGAGATCTGTAGAAATATATGATTTTGATGTTGGAACTTCTATTGAGCATAATTATGCAATTACGCCTCGTTGTTCTTTCTTCAGAAGCTTTGTCATGACATTAGAACTTATTATCTTTCTTGGCTTCCCTACGATACCTCGTAATTCGACTTCCTTTCCTTCTGAAAAAAATTCAAGGAAAGTTCTTGAAAATTAAAATCAACCATCCCCAAAGATTGTAACCATTGTACTCCTAGTAAAACATTAGCACCTCCCATTGGAATGGAAAGCATTGGACTATTCAATACATATTCCCCCAAGGTTAGCTTGATATATGGCATTTTCCAGAGCAATTTATAGTTCCTCCATTTGCAACCATCACTTGACATTCTAGTGTTGGGTATAGGAAACAATTCAATTCCTTGGCTACCTTACAATGAATAAAATGATGGGTACTACCCGAATCAATCACCACTATTACCTTTTTCTTCTTGATATGTCCTTCTATCTTGATGGTTTGAGGAGTGGTAATTCCTGCCAATGCATTACACGATATGGTCGGACTCATTCTTCCTCTTCTAGGGTTGGTTCCTGGTGTATATCCTCTTCTTTTGAAGATTCTTGTTCATTTCTTCTTCTTCTTCGCAATCTATGTAAAATAATTTCTTCTCAGCACACTTATGGCCTTTAGTGTATTTGATATCATAACTATAGCAAAGCCCTTTTGCTTATTTTTCTTCCAATTGTTGTGGTGTCAACCTTGTAGGTTGTGGAAGTCTGGGAGTAGCAACACTTCCATATTTATATATGTGAGTGGTAGGCTTCATTTTCGCCATAATTTTACATTCAATTTTTCTTGCCAACCTGAATGCCTTTTCCAATGAATCAGGTTCCCAAATGCAAACTTCATGTTGGATGTTATCCTTTAAAGTCCCTATGAAGACATCAATCATGTGTTCCTCTGGAATAACAGTTACCCTTATATTCAATTTTTGGAAGTCCTCAATGTGCTCAACCACTGAACCCTTTTTTTTAAGATTTATCAATTGGCTAAAGAAGGTGTTGCTTTTTGTATCCTCATAATGTGCTATCATTTCCTCCATAAAAATTGACCAAGTGACATTTTTTTTATGGGAGAAATGCCATCGATACCATACAAATGTATTTTTTTCTAAATGTAAAGTCTCAACACGTACCTTTTGTGTGTTTTGCACATTATTGAGATCAAAATATTGCTCCATCTGTAGTATCCATGTTACGGGATCCTTGCCATCAAACTTCCTCATATCCATCTTTGGAATGTGGTGGTTCTTCCATCCAACATTAGAGTTTATGAAATCACGATTAACATTTATTTTTTTCTCATCATGAGTTTCCTCTACTATATTTTCGTCATTAGGAAACATTTCTTGTATCAACTTTGCCAAACCTTTGATGTCTACTTTTAGATCATTCTTCATGTTTTCTATTTTTTCATCGATCTTAGCTTCTATGTCATCCATATTAGCTTCCATCCCAACTTCCATGACATCCATATTAGCTTCCAAACCATTCATATAGCTTCCATGCCTTTCTTCAAACCATCCATATTAGTTTCCACTCCTTTATTCAAAACTTCCATTTCATTTTTTGTTGCTCTTTGCAATAGGTGCACTTGCTCTTATAATTTTGATATCTCATGTTGCATTTCTTCGTCTTCATGAGTCATAGTAGAACCTTCTGAAGGCTTAATGGGTGTTGAATTATATTTAGGGGGCATTTTAGAACCCAATACTGATATCTATTCTTCAATATGCCCTTGGAATAAATTCAAACTAATTTTTTCAAACGAGACTTATGTAATTCGAAAAAAATACATACATTTTTCTTACTTTTGAGGAGCTCGATATTGAAACTGAATTATCTTTGTGATTTCAGATCTTCAATATCTAAAATTGGGCCCTATAGTAGCCCTCTAAATCTTCTTTCAAATTCCAGAGGTCTAACCTTATTTGGATTCTTCAAGGCAAATTTATGCCAGATATCCCACAATGACCTAATTATGGATTGATTCAGTAGAGAGACCTTGTACAGCATGTCACGTGCCACTATTTCCTCATTTGGCTCTACAAATTATACAGAAGAAACTTCAATCCGTGTACTTGCAGCCACTTTTTACAAAATTCCAATCCAATGCTCAGAGAGAGAGTTATGATGATTTTACCAAGGTCACCTCTTTGAGATGAAATTCGAGAGCCTGAAAAATCCATAACTTCCATAGACACTATCTCTGAAAATATTGTGAATCAAGCTCTGAAATTTTTCCACGACTTTCCTCAGAATTGAAGCTTCGTTCTGTGAAAATTTCATCTTCTGAACCCTCGTAGAAAAAATGTTATAGCGAACATTCCACGATGACCTGTTTAGGTTAAATTCAGGAGCCTGCAAAAATCCCTAACGTGCACAGATCATATCTCCGAAAATATTGCAAACCAAGATCTGAAATTTTTTCACAACGTTCCTCAGGATTTCGACTTCGCTCTTTAAAAGATTTAGCTTCTGAACCTTCGTATAAAAAAAGTTATAGCGAAAATTCCACGATGACCTGTTTGGAGCAGTGAAACCCTAAAATCCAAAGCTCTAATAACAAATGTTATAAAACCAACTCAAAAAATAGAAGAAAAGAGAGATCAACGCCTTATAAATCATCCACTTCAAGGGGGAAACCTCCAATACATTACATAAATGAACAATTCTTCGATGATACAAATGACCAAAACCTCCTTCTATATATATAGGAGTCCACGGGGCCACAATATAATCCTAGTCGACCTAACAATAATAATGTAAGGGCACAATAATAACAATATTGGGGTTACAGGGGTACAACAATAACAATAAGGGGGCTACACTAATAACAATAAGGGACTAAACTAGTAATATAGGGACCTAAAATTTGTCTTTTCAAACAATTTTTCAAATAAATTTTGGTCGTTGCATATGGTTTAGGTCAGAAATGTTTCTCCCCTCATTCCATCCATGGCCATCATCATCTCAGAGGTCATGTCTCTCATTTTCATTTAGATTCTTAGGTCCATTTCCATCTAGGTTTGTTGTCTAGGTGTCGATGTTTTGCCACTCAAAAGTCCAAAAATGTCACCAAAAAGGGCGGACAAGGCTTCATTTTCATCAAATCGGTCTTTTAAAGGGGGTTAGCATAGTTAGTGGAATAAAGTAAGACACTTTGTCTTATTTCAAAACTTTTTTCACTGTCAAATTGTTCCAAAAATATAAAACTATCCTCAAAGTCTTTTATTTCACTAAAATACAAAAGGTCATTTCAAGATGTTAGAAAAAGGAAAAGGAAGGCTTTTTCAACTCATATTTTCGTTTCATGAGTGGTAGATCTCCTCTCTTACCTTCAGAACTGATCCATTATTGTCAAGGATTTGAAGAAAAGCAATAAAACTACTCCAAAATTGTTTTGTTACGCATCTGGCAGTGTTTTGTTACGCATCTACAGTGTTTTGTTACACATCTGGAGGAGTTGTTACGCATTTGTAGTGTTCTGTTACGCATCTGCAGTGTTTTTTTACGCATCTGCAGTGTTATGTTACGCATCTAGAAAGTTCGTTACGCATCTAGCAGAGGTGTGTTACACATCTGGAAAGTGCTACGTTTTGGGTATTTTGGCTCCCAAATCATTCCTCCAAGATCTAGGGTCGTTTCCATCAGTTTTTAAAGCTTCATCAACAGTAAGCAAGCACCTCATATCCTCTTTAAATCAATTTATCAAGAACGGTGTTTATTTTCTTGCTTACCCCATTTTCCACTACGTTTTCACTTCTTCTTATCATCAAATGATTTCAGTGGACTAAAACCCTAACCCTACCATATAATACCCACATAAACCTTCCCCAAACCATACTCAATCATTCCCTACCACTCATAGCCTCAGTACACTTCATTCCCATCAAACCCTAATTTACCACTATTTTTTTATTGCAAAATTAGGAAATCCCTATTTTTTCCTAATTTGATCACCTTAGTTACATCTATTTCACCAAATTTCACTTGTGTTTTGAAGCCAGTACTAAACCTTACCTCCTGAAATTTTTTGGGAATTTTTCTTGGCTTCATTACGCTTCATCTCACCCTCCTAAACCTACCATAACTCAACTCTATTTTTCCAGATTTAGTGCACATACCCACTACATCCTAAACACTTAGGGTTGTATCCTTCTGATATATATTATGGAGAGTGAGAATAAAATCCACAAAGGAGGGTGCCAAATCAGATTTGAGCCCTCCACCTTGCAAGAAGTCATTGCCTCACCTTCTACCAAAGGATGCTTTGAGAGCACTAGATGCTTGAGATTCTGTGAGAAAATCATGGAATAAGGTTGTCATATCCAATTGAAAAGCTTATTTTCCACAAGCTTTAGTATGAGAAAGGCCATAATTGCAGGTGTAGAGTTCAACTTATCAGCGCATGTGATTTCTTCAGCAACAAGTATACCTAGTCATGGAAAAAAGTGGTTTAAGGGCATGGACATAGACCTTCAATATTACAAATTGTTCCTCAAACCTCATGCTAGAGAGAACCCTCAGTACATATTCCCTTTGAGGAACCTCCTTAACAGATATGCTCCTTTGATGAGGTTAATTATGAAATATTTCACATGTGAAGGGATATTCTCCAGGTTGTACAGGTACCATATCAGATTATTAATGCACTTTACCTCTACTAGACCACTTTATTTTCCACATTAACTGTACAGAATTTTTCTTAGAGTGACTGAGAATGTTTAGAGCAGAAACAAAGATCAGCACCCAAGTCGTTTCCACCTTGGTCTAGTCAAACTCATTGTTTTACATAATCTCTCGGCCATCAACATGACTTGGGAAACCTTCATGGAGAAAGTAGCAGCAGCACCCACCACTAGTCCTCTTGTCATGCATAGCACACCATTACCATCAGTATCAGCACAGCCAATGGGGGTTTGCTCTTACAGCATGCAAACTCTGATTTCAAAGGCTCCTAGGGTTTTTGAGGTCAATCACACCTATGAGAAGGGAAAGAGGTAGGTCTTTTCTCCCAAGTCCATTAAAATTGTATCTACACTTGATACTATAGCTAAGAAAAAATAAATAGAGGAGAAGCCACTCATGCATCAGATTGAATAACCATTGCACCAACATCATGAACAAGCGCCCATAGATGTTGACATGGAAGAAAATTTTGAGGATAAATAATTTGAAGAGATCATAAAGGAAAAGTATGAATAAATAGCAGAGTTGAGGGAGTTTTTCTCCATTGCAAATTCTCAGATCACATTCCTACAGCAAGAGAATTTTCAGCTAAAGGTAAAATTGCTCCTCCAAGATAAACCTAAGGTACATGTTGATGCAGATAAAGGCAAGGGCAAAGAGATTTCAGATTATGATGATTTGGAGGATGTAGAGGTTGAAATAAAGAGAATAAAACCAAGGACAATGGGCCTCAAAAAGGTGCTTCAAAGAAAAAGAGAATCATTTGATCCTAAAGCAGGTTGGCATACCTTTGATGAGATCAATCAAGATAGAGAGTATTGGCTTGATAGAGTAAATGGGAAACTTGAGAATATTTTAAATAAATCCAAGAAGAAAAATAACCTCTAGAGGCATATGGCCAATTATTATTGTTCCAGGAACAAAATTTCACAAATCAGGCTCAAATAGGTGAAAAAGAAGCTTAAAGAGGCTCAAATGAAGCTTAAGGAGAAACACAACTTGGACCTCCTTTCTGAGGCATATGTGGTTGTTTAGCCCACCCTCCACATTTCTTATAGAATAAATTTTGAACAATTTTGAGCAATTTGTTCATTTTTCGTGATTTTTGCACTAAACTGGAAATTCAACCCTCACAGATCCGTAGTTGCAAGTTGTTACTATTTTTACTAGGGCATCCAAATGATGAATGTCTTACATGGTTGGATGCATTTTGATGAGTACATTATATATCAGGACCCATTTTTGCATGACAATCTCTAATTTGGAAGAAAAAAAACAAAAAATCACCAGTTTTCTATGCTTCTGACGCTATTTTTGACAGTCTGTTATCAATCTGAAGTAACCTTGGGAGAATAAAATTTTGGAGGCCTTCCCATGGGTAATTTTTCAAAATTAAATATGTTATGAAAACTAGACACACATGGATAGTTGACCTATCTTCCATATTTGGATTTGCAGTCATAAAAGTCTCTCAAAATCAGCTGCAAAAAAGTGTTACGCGTTTGTAAAAATGTGTTATGCATCTGTCAAAAAGTGTTACATGACTGCATAGGATTCCTCAGGACACTTGTCAAGCCCAGAAAAATTCATATTTTCAATTTTTCCTTTGAGATGGAATTGGAGTAATCGAGTTTTTTTGTCCTCTTATCATGAGGAAATATGTAATTTAATGTGGGGGACACAGACTCCTAGTCATTAGCTAAATTTGAGGGAATGGTTTCTAACCTCCATGGATTCTAGGAAGTGACTCATCTCATGTATTTATGATGCATTTTGGATGGGATTTCGACCTTGTGAGGTTTCATTGTGCATATTTTCTATAAGTAGACCCACTTTAGTCTTTTCTTGGGTTGGATAGTTGTTTTTGTAGTGGAGATATTGTAAAAGCCTTTTGGAATGAAACCAAAGACAGTGTTGTAGAAATTGCGTTGAGAATCTTATGGTATGCCTTGGAGAATTTGTTCTTTTTCTATATGTTTATCTTATCATGTTGAATGATGTGTTTTCCTCTTTCATATACATACTTTTATGTGTTTATCTTGTCATTTTATAAGCATAAATCATGCCTTTTCATGCTTTGCCTTAATAAGATTAACATTATATGTTTATGTTCTTCTAAATTAATGAATTTACCTCAGTGCTCATTCAGATTTTCTATCATTTCATCCTATACACAATGAAAAACTAAGAGGTGTTGCAAGCTACCTACCTAGTCTCATCCATATCTTTGCAACTTGACCTTGAAATTTGACACCTAGTATCCTTACTGTCATTCCTATCCAATACAAAAACACCAAACAAAAACCTTATTTACTGAGCTTATATACCTCACCCAATATCATTAGATATTTAGTCATTTCATTGAATACAAAGTGACATTGAGAGAGACCTCTCTGGTCCTGGTAGGGCTAGCTACCTGTTGAAGCCTCAAAAATCATTGCTTCAAACATTGGGGGATAACCACCTGGTCGGGACCTTAGGACAGCTCCTTTTCCGTTTGGTGTGGTGGCTCCGATTGGATTGATAGGACCAGTTTCCTAATAACTTAAATGGGTTGGTGATGGAATGATTGGATGAATGGAAAATGGGACTAAATGACTGAAATAAACTATCTAATCTAATCTATAATTGATAAATAATTCTAAAACTAACCTGGGTATCAAATACGAACACAACTTCAAAATTGTTTCAATCAAATCAATAACCATGAAAATGTATTATAATTTAACTGAAATATGCAGTATCAAATAATGACAACTCTGTTTAAGAAATTAAACAGAGTTATAATAACACATTGCATTCATCATTTTAGATATCATTTGCATATACTGTAAAAAGATAAATATTTCTACACACTCAGAAATGATATGTATAAAGAAATATTGTAAAACGAGTACATATAAATGATAGCAATTTTTAAAGAGAATATCTCACAACATAAGAAACTAGCAGTGAATAGATAGAAATACCATATCCATCTTGATACTTTCCGATGTAATTCGATATCCAAATCCAGCAACTTCAATGTAAAACAGACTTCAAGATACATAAATGAAATTCTTAAACGCAATTTTCCGTAGAACCACCAGATGTGATCCTTTATAGAAATATAAGAGTCAATGGAGTACATAAATGTAATCTCCAAGTCAAAATATTACAAATTCAGGACCCCTTTCTAAATGCATGAAAGGGGTTTAAATAGGTACTTAATAAAACAAAATAACTAAAACTATTCCTACAATCTATCTAATCGGAAATCTAGAAACAGAATTGCAATCTTGAAGTGAAACTGATTCATTGATTATCTCCTACGTTTAATGTGCCCAGATGGAAAATTTTGAGCATATCTTTCACTTCTGTTGCATGACTTAGCCTTGAAAGTAGCTGCCCAGTATACGTAGCATAAGAGAATTTAGGAATGATACAATGAATAGCATTTGAAAGGAGTTTGATGGCCATCTGTTGGCTGTGTGGCTTGATCAGATAAGTCCACATAGTATCCCATGAAATTCCTTGAATTTTGCTAATCTGTTGATTCTTATTGATTATCTCTTCCTTCCACCTGGAATCTGCTTCTTTTACTTTTGGTAATTTGCCTAGGGTACAATCTAAGATCAAATTAGTGGCATACATGCTGTCATTAACCAATTGTGTTGTATTATTCATCAAAATTTTAGCTCTTGATATGGCTCTTTCTGATTTCTTCAACTGTTGTTCCCATTCCGCAAATAAAATTTCCTTGTGTCTCTCCTCAATTCTGGGAAGACTAGCTTTTCTTCCTTGCTCTGTATCCTACCATGAAAGGAATTCAGAAATTTTATCATCAGCATCATCAATTTCTTGCCTGAGAGTGATTGCTTCATCTATCAAAGATGATTTATTTCGCATAAAGGCTCAACTTGTGCTAACTTTAGACAAAATTCATTTAACTACTGAGATAGTAGTTTGTTTATTTCAAGAGCTTCAGTCTTGAATTGAGCTAACTTAGGATAATCCTTGAACTTGTCCAATGCTGATTGGAATATTTTCTCTTGTTCAATCTTTACATTCTTCTCACTTTGCAGAAGATTTTGTAACTTTTCTACCTCTTGACTCAACTGTTGTTGTTTGTTCAAGGCTTTTTCATCAATCTTCTTCTTTTCAATGCTAAGCTGCTATTCTAGCTATTTAGATCTGAGCTCATGATCTCGCAATTGTTTTTCCAGCTGAACAATCTTTTGTTGGTTCTCTGTGGCCTGTTCTTCCAACATAGCTATTTGTAAGTCTTTTTGTTTCATCAACTGGGAGACTTCAGAAGCTTTGTCTATAGTTGCAGCACTATAGGCACCTGCGTATTCAGAAAATTTGGTGAGATCCTCCGACGGATTCACCTCAGCATTTTTATAAACAATATTCATAAATTCCACTTGTGATGTTGAAAGTGGATCCTGGTTAGTTCTTCTCCTCTTCCTCTTCTTTCTAACAACAGCCCTATGCTTAGCACTGTAAAATATGTCGAGAGGAGGAATTTCTTCTACTTTCAACATAATTTCACCTGTAGGATGTTCAGGAATAACTTCCATATCTTGGTTTTCCAGAACATTAACTTGGGGATTATTTTGTTGTCCTATTTTCTAGGCAAATTGCTCATATTGGTTCAGCAAATGGGAAGAAACTATATATTCAGCAGATTCCACTACTTTTTCAGTAGTTTCTTCTCTTCCAAGTTGAGAATCCGGATTATTGCTCATACAATGGGCTTACTGCCTATGTCTCCTTTATCAGTATGCACATCGGTCTTAGTACCTATGCTTTCTTTTCCTGTCTGAGCTGTAGATTGCTGATCAATATGTACATTGAGTTTATCATTAGTATTCTCTTTCTGCAAAACAGGATTAATTCCTGTGACTTCCTTCTGTGTCTGTACATTGGCCCCGCTGGTAGATGTTTCTTTGGCTGCTTTATCATATGCATCATCTTTTTCCTTTTGTTGTGTTTCAGATTCTTGCACAGAAATTCGTAATTGATCTAGAGGAGCTTTGAGCAGTCTTTGGCTTCTAAATAACATGAATTTATTCATCTCTTCATTTTTAAATTTAGACTTGGCTAAGTCATAAACTTGGGACAAATTATCAGCAGAAACAAACAAATCATCTAACTCATCTGGTTCATGCTCAATTCGGGAAATTGAAACTGAAGTGGTGAATTCAAAAGCCACCTTCTTTGGGTCATATTGCCTGCCTTGGACTGTAGAAATTTTAAGATCTCTTAACTTGATAACCTCCTTCTTAGCATGTGTGAATTTATTAAGAGTAAAATCTCCACAATTAAATTGAAAGGTAGGCCACATCAATTTCTTGTTATTCTTCAAAGACCTGGACTTACCTTCTACTGTTAAATGATAGGAAATCTCTTGTGACAACAATTTATTAGGAATATATAATTGTAAAATATGGGGTTCTACAATGCTCCCAAAAATTATAACATATGTAAACTTCTCTTCCCTGGATAATTTACCAAGACCTTGGCACGACGTGTCTATAACCAGCTTAATTCTAGTTGGTTTCTCTTTAGGTACCATGGTGAACATAGGGGTCTTTGCAACGACAGTGGCCCTTGCTTTCCTTGATCTCTTAGATATTTCGTTGTCTGGTAGCGTTTCTCTTGCTCGACGAATGAAAGGGTTGGATGCTCTGTTGTTCTACAATGTAGAAAAATATTTCAGACGTGGTAAAAATAGAATAGAGAGAACAGCTATATGAAAGATTTATTCATTGATTTTCATTTATAACTCCGTATTTTAAACTTAAATGCTCTCTTAAGAAGTCACACTCACGCATTCGAAATAGAATCAATAACCATCATCCTTCTGATTTTCTATTAATAATAAAGGTACAATTGGATATCAACAGCTTTTGAAATGAAAACATAAAAATTTTCCCTTTGAATCATGCGATTGCGATGAATGAATAATATATGTGCAATGTCAAATATAGAAATTGAGTATTAATCGCATCGGGGATTTTCAAGAGGATCAACAAATAAAATTTCATAATCTTCGCTGGTTTCTGATTGCGATGATGGCCCATCGCATTGGAGATTTCAATATAATGAGTGCTTATAATGTTTGTTTCCCTGAAATGCGATTGCGATCAATCGCATCACATCGGAGTTTTGCAAATCACCGAACAAAAAGTTTGCATTTTGCGATTTGCGATTTGCGATGGCGGTGGGGCCCATCGCATTGGAGATTTATAAAACAAGCGCATATTATAATGCTTTTCCAAAATGCGATTGCGATCAATTGCATCACATCGAAACAAATGTGAAAGTTTAAAACCTATGCAATTTGCGATTGCAATTGGTTCAATCGCATCGGAGTTTTTGAAAAACAAATATACAACTTAAGATATCTCCGATTTGCTATTGTGATTATTGTACGTCGGACTTTTTTCCATTTAAACACTTTTATGTGATAAAGTCTTTATATTTCATTGGATCGGAAATTTTCAATGTTGTATTTTTTTATACGCACTTGCTAATAAAGATATGCAATATATCTTTCTAACAATGAATCTTTATTTCTAATTCAAAAATGATCGGATTGCTTCTAAGTCTTTTATTCCTAAAAAAGAAAAAGGGGACCCATTTCTAAATGAAATTTATTCTTAAAAATTTAGAAATGGGGAGGGTTGTTGTACCGTACAACACTACCTTAACTAAAGCTTGGTCTGTGGTTACCTTCCTTCAATCCCACTCTCAGCCTTAGGAAGTTGTGGGGAGTGATAACATTCTTGGCACCGTTGTTGGGGAGTCATTGCAAAACCTTCCCTGGGAAAATTTCTTTGATTCATTGAAAGTTAGACTTGTGAGAGACAAGTTCTAGCATTTGAAACAGGTTGAGTTCTTAAATTTGAGCCAAATTCCAAATTCATATCTACGTTGGCTCCTAAAATACATACTAGTTCAAATCCAAACCCAAATACCTCACAATTGTAAATGACCCTGAACGTATTTTAATAAAGGAGAAAACAAAGTCTTGGAAATTTGGAAAAGCTATTCCTCCACTTGTCAAATCAAATCCCTTGCCTACGAGATTTGCTTCAGAATATTTGTCCTATAATTCATAATTTGAAACATCTTTGTTTAGGTCTAAGTATGGAACCTTTCTTTGAGAAACTATATATGATCCTATTGATATTGAGAACTTTGTACCATTTTCTGAGTCTTCTTATTCTGAGGTTAATAGTGAAGTCTAATCTAATTTCTACAAACTTAAAGGCTTGGTGGATAAATTTTAAGAAATTTCAAAAAAAGCTTATTTCCAATATCAGCAGCAGGCTTTTGCTTCACCATCTATCATTGCACCTTCTCATACAGCTACATCGTCATCTATTCCTTTCATTCCATCATTCCTCTGCAATTTTTCACTCTATCTACACCTTTACAGCCCCCTCCATTAATCATGGCCAAATTTGCTCCATTGATCTTACCCCAACATCTCACTACACTACCTCAGAATTATGGTCAAATATTTCCCCTTTTTTATGGAACATCAAATTTCACTGCTTACCAACACATTTTCAAAGTGGTTGATCTCATATATCTTGAAGAGATTGATAATGATGATGCCAAGATGCGCATCATAACACATATTTTCTCAGGAGAAGTTAAAAAATGGTTTCGCTCTAACACAGCTGGTTTATTAGCTACTTCACAGTATTTGATTGAATTGTTCATGAAAAAATGGGAGGATAAGAAGAATCCATTGCAAATATTGGCCGAATATAACGCCTTTAAAAGAAATCTCAATGAGTCTATCCAAGACTTTATAGCTAGATTCAATAAAATCTATGATTCAATTTGTCAGAATATCAAGCCTCCTCCAGGCCTTGATTTACATCACTATCCTAATGGTTTTTTTCTTGACATGGCTTATCAGCTGAGGGAAAGAAACCCATCAACTCTTGAAGAAATGAAGAGAAATGCAGTGAGTGTGGAATCTAATTCGATCATCAAAAAGTCTAAAATCAAGACAGAGAAAAGGGTAACTATCAAGGAAAAACATCTACTTCATCAGAGGGAAAATTAGACACCTTGATCAAGACCATGGAGAAGATGATGGAAAAAATGTCCATCGTTGATAAACAAGTTGAACCCTCCATTAGAAATCCCAATTTCAGGGGCCAAAATCAGCAACCTCAATACAGGATCAAGCAAAGGGAACAGAGGGGTCGGTATCCACAAAGCCAGCAGAAAATTCACACTCCGTTTTAGCATAACTTCAGAGAAGGTCCTGATGAATAAGATTAAGAAGAAATTTCGGGCGATAATAATTTATTTGAGGAAAATCAACAACCTATTTTCCTCACTGATGAATATCAGTTTCCTGCATAAATTTATGCACCAGACGATCAGCAATATGTTTTGTAAAATGATGACATGCTATCAGTATAGACAGAAGATTATCAGAATGCTCTTACTTAAGTATAGAGGCGGTATGGTTTGAGGATTAGGAATGTTCCTATAACCTCCAATCAAAAAAAAAAATTGCTCAAATAGATGCTCATCATAAATAAACCACCACTCTAAATCAAAGCAAAGAAAAAGGACCCGTTGTTCCTAATCATGCTAAAGGAAATAAAGCTTCTACCAACGGTCAAAAAAGGGATAAATAAGTACAAGATGGTGGACAAAAGAAAGAGATTTCACACAAAGATCAACACCGGAAGAAAGATGCATCATTGAAAGAGGTATAAAAACATTCTACTCTTTTTAGTCTTGAAAATGAAATGCAAAGTTGAAATTTTACATTCATCTAACTGAAATAGTCAATAATTACCAATATAAGTTTCAAGTAGCTAAGTTTCTTAGGGTGGATCAGATTTTCGACATGGTTAATGTAAGTGATGATCACCTGGAACTTCTATTTGGTCCTATTGTTGATGGTGATTTAGAAGATAGTGAGGTCCCTCCATTTTATCTTAGCCTCAAAATCCATGATTTTATCCTCCATAATGCCATGATTGATTCTGGAGCTTCTCATAACCTTATTCCCAAGGCCATTGTGGACATATTAGGCTTGGATAAAACAATACCTTACCATGATCTTTATTCATTTGATTCAGGGAGGGTGAAATGTCTCGGCCTCATTAAGGGCCTAGCGGTGTCTTTAGAGAAAATCCCAACCAAGAATGTCCTTATGGATGTTTTTGTGGCTGATATCCCTCCCATATATGGAATTTTTTTGTCCTGGTCATGGGGAGAAAATCCTAGAGGTACCTTGCAGCTCGAGTTTTCATATGCTACAATTACCGTCTTTTGGAAACTTAGAAAACTATATCGAGAAATTATCAATAGAAGATAAAAGCCTAATAATCATCCCATACATGATTTTCACATGGATTTAGAGTCCTTTATTTTATTCAATGATGAATTCTCAGCATCTTAAGAAGTTTTGATTGAAGAGAAAAGAGAAATCTATGAGTTTTCAAATTTTGTTTTAGAAATTGCAAATGCAAAAAATCAAGGAAAGATGTCAAGTGGTTTGGAACCAAGTGCATCAGCCCAAAAAAGAGATGAAACAGTGAAATAAACATAATATTTTGGTACATTATTACTCTCTCAAGCATCAAATGAAATTCATTCATCTGATTTTGCAGCTTCCCGATGAAGAAAGTAGTTTGTGGACCATGGACTTCGATGGAGCCTTGGGAAAGGAAGGGGATGGCATTGGAGTGTGGATTCACAACACTATAAATAAGTCACTTAAAATTTCTCTCAATGTTTGAATGTCCTCTTACAATTTGGCATTTGACTGTTCGAACAATGAAGCAGAGTATGAGGCCTTGTTAGTCAGTCTGAAAATTCTTAGAAAGTTAGGTGCCAAGAAAATTTATGTGTATGGCGACTCTGATCTAGAAATAAAACAAGCAGGGAAAATTTTAAGAACCCCCCTAAATTTATATATATAATAAATAGGAGAATCCCCATGATACATAGGAAAAATGGAAGGCGATTTTATTAATAATATAATATGTATATATAATTTTTTGGTGAATCTCTCACGAGATTATATTATCTTGTAAAATCATGGCAAATCACTACTACAAAATAGTGAATCATTGTCTAGTGGAGTTCGGAGTGTTGGTTCCAATGAAGATATGGTAGTTGAACCAGGAGTAGAAGGAAGAGAACCACTGAGACCAAGCATGCCACATGGTGACTCGTGAGGGAAGTAGTTCTCGTGTAGTTTGGAAAACGTGTTCTTCTAGTTCTGCTAAGCGTAGTGTTGTTGCTCATGCTACTACTAGCACTGATATTGAGGTTGCAGAGGAGTTTGAGGAAGCATGGAAGGTAGCATTGGTGGAGAATTACAAAGAGTACCCCATGATGGGCTCCATTTTTCCCTTTGGTATTTGTGCCTGCAAGATCTTCTGTCCATTGAACCAACAATTAACCATTCAACCAACAATCAACTTGACTGAGTTGATTAGGTACGAGTCAACTTAGACTAATCTTCAAAACTATGCTTTGCACTATCCTATATTTATCACACTAATGCTACACAACATTGTGCATTTGCACCCAACTCTCATGCATGCACACAAAAGTTTCATTAACATCTATAACCCTACCAAGTGAGAATTGATCAACAATTTGCACCAAAGTTTGTTAGTGTTGAAAGTTCATAAGAAATTTAGATCCATGGTACCTTAAATAAATTTTGAAATAACCTCCACAAATTCGACCACAATAGAGAAAACTTGTGATAAATTTTAAACCTACAAAAATTAGGATTCATGTTCCTAGGAACGATCATAAGAAGTAGTTGGCATATAGGTCGATTTTTGAGCCTTGACACATTGATAATGCAATGGCTTAGGTCAAAACTCACACATTGAAAAGTCATCAATGAAGAGAAGACAAGATCATTATGAATTACACATACTCCAAACTTCCTACCAAATTCTACTTAGTTGTCCGCAACTCAACTATACATAATCTTATAGTAAATAAAAATTCCACAAAGCCTTCTTCACATAGCTAATAAATGGCCATTGGAAGAGCACCCCTTATATAGTAGTAATAGTAGCAATCAATAGATTATTTCATATTGAACTTCATAGCCATAGCGCTCCTATGTATTGTATGATGTATTCAACTTGCATTATCAAATATAGATAAAATCATACTTTTGATTGATCCATTTAAAACATACTTGTGCACAATGTTGAATGCAATGCCAGTCAAGGAGTAAAGTCGGTTTAACGTGTAATGATCTATAAAATAATGGAACATAGATGGAACATAAAATGATTTCATTTAGATATAGGTAACCCTCTGAATGTAGACCATTCCTTGAAGAACATTTTTATTGATGAGGAATTTAATACAATATTCAATTTTCGAACTAAAAATATTATTTCTATAGATTTGTGTATGGGGTAAACAATAAATAAAAAATTTAACTATCCTTGGGGTGGTCAATATTTATAAATTTTATTTATACTTGCTTTACCATGTATATCATATACCTATCAATCACAAACATGAAAAGCTGTGGAATTCACAGAGTGATGATCTGCTCTAGAAACACAACCAACCTTTATTATTACCAATGTTAACTTTTATATAGTAGCACATATGTAGATAAAATTTCCAGCTTCCAAAGAGACAAACTTGCTTCTCCAACATGATTACACATTCTTAACTACTAACATTTATAATTATTGAATGTAAGAAAGCTTTCTAAGTACATATAATCTATTGCGAGGCTTGAACTCCTAGACTATGTTCTTTTTTACCATGTATCTATAGGTTGTAGCCTTCTTCTTGTTTGAAGAGGAGTTGTCTATTATCAGAACTACCTTCCCTACCTCTGATGCCTTGAAGGAATTGCAAATTGACTCATCAGATGAAGACAACTTTCTGTTCTTGTCAATTAGAGTTGAATAGCTTCCCTATGCACTCAACACAAACTCTGACCGATAGGAAACATCCCACCCACCAACTATGAGGTCCCACAGAATTGTTGCTCTCGCCTGAACAACAGACAACTTGAATGTGAGAATTCAAAAACAAATAAAAATCCCAATCGCATATATCTTGAGGATGAACTCGATCTCAAATCCAAAACCCATAAAATTTATATCCAAAACTAAAACTCATCAAATTTGGAAGTATATTGGAAACAAAACCGAGGCAAAAGAGCTAAATTTGAATGCAGGAACTGACACAAAATCTACAAACTTGAGCAATTTTTGATGTACCTTATTTTGTTTGACAAAATAGATCATGGAAGAAAGGCCTCAGGGAAGATCACACTAGACTAGGGGTAAGTAAAAACCACCAAGGTGAAGCATGGGAACAAGAATACAACTAAAAATGATCTATAATTTTTTTCAATCAGTGATCCATCCATAGGACAAAATTTTTCTCCTAGGGGTTACCCACTTGGGTGTGTCACAAAGCCCATCAAACAGTTTATGAAGTTGTTGACCCTTCTCCTCTAAGAGTGAAAATAAAATGACATAGGAGCGATAGAGGAAAGAGAGATATTTGGTGTAGAGGATTTGGACACCCTTAATCTTCTCATTAACCTGAAGAATACCAGAAGTTAGAGATATGTTTTCAAAGCAGCAGTAAATTTAAAGTGGCCAGTGGAGGATATGATAGCTGCTCAGGTGAAAGAGAATTTGGAAAGGATCAAGAAGATAGTAAAGATATGCATTTTTAGCACAGATTCTACCACAGAAGCTCAACAAGAATAATGGACACTGGTAGGGATTGAAGAGGAACTCCTAGCATCAGGGAAGAAGCCACAAGCAGTTATCATTAAAAGAGAAATCATCCTAACTACTGCCCTCTAGATTTCTCAACATTTTCTACCCGTCTAATGTTTGGTCAGACAAAAAGCCTGTGGCTTGCCAATTGGGGTTCTATTATTTTATTGAGAAACAGCTCTGTACATTTAAAACAATAATAAAAAGAAGATTTCAATTATAAAAAAGAACAAACTCTTGATTTTTTAATGCTCAGTGTCTTTCTTATTCTTTAACTTGAATACAGTGTGACTATTGTCAGAATAATCTGCTAAATATGAACATAGGATGCATCACTACTAAAAAGGTCTGGCGAAGGTGAATAACAGCCTTTCATCTTTGACTTTCCAATTGTTTGGACTCTTGAGAGGAAAGATTGGAGAGGCAGGGGCCAGGCTTGGTTCAAGAGAGACAACTGGGAATTGGATTGCATATTTACTCTGTGATATTATAAATTATAGATGAGACTAGACAGAAAGACATCCTTGAAGGCTTACTGTTGCTCTGTAGACTTTCAAAAGGCTCTTGGCACTGCACTGTTCCCAGGAATTTACCCATCAAGCAGCTTCGTGTCCTTGGACTACTTGAGGACATTGTTTCTGGTGTGATGCAGCTTTATGATAGAATGATTGGCAGTTTTTGCGATTACTGTAGATTTTCTGAAGGTATCACGAGTATTGGGGGTGTCAAGTGGGTGTGTGTTCTCTCTTCCAGAATAGTTGGGATCTACATTGATTACCAGCAATTCATCAGGGAATTTACTCAATCTCAGGATAGTTGCCTACTTCATCAGATCCTGGTTTCATTCCTTTTATTTGTAGATGTTGTTGTATAATTGGCCTCCACTCCAGAGGGGTCATAGAGTCAACTGGATGCATTGGATAGATTTTGCAATAATTGATAACAAACAATTAACCTTGTGAAATTATTATCTCTAATACCACCAAATAGGCCCTCTCCAAGTATATCATTTTCCCTTTCTGTGGAAGTTAATGGAGATTACCACATTTTATGCTTAGGGGTCGAAAACCATTATTTTTCGAATACTGAGAATGAATTAAAATGGATGTTATATTTTGCATAGTGATCATCAAAATAATGGATGTTATATTTTGGATAGTGATAGTCAAAATAAATCTTGTGTTTCATGCTTGTATTGAAAATGAATGTTGTATTTGAGGCAATAATGATAAGTAGTTCTACCAAGGAAGCCATCTCAATCTCATCCTTTTATTATGTATTCCTCTGCAGCTGTACTTATGTAATTACAACAGGTGACTCATTAAATTGCAAACCTATCTGAAATGAATACTAATCAGTGCCATACAGGAGAGTTTAATAAATATAAAGTTTTCTGAAGCCTTCAATATAGCAGTCTTTCCAGATTTCGAAAACCAGACTCATATTCTGTCAACTTAAAATGTTACCTGCATTAACAAAATAGAAGGATAGTTTTTGTAGAAAGCATAAACTGCTTGCAAAATACTCTGCCAACCATGTGGTGGCCAATGTCGACCTTTATGTAACAAAGATAAGCATTGAAAGATTGGTAGACCAGACACAATTTTGTGGATTACAGGCTAATGAGATTTCCTAATACATCAACACTTAACTATGACCTCAGGTGTTTCAATATTAAAAATGATTTCTAACATAGACAATTGAATTGATTTTATTGTTGATATATTATTGTTATTTAACTGACATTGTAGTAGGAGTCAATTATGGCATCTGAAAGATATTCGCATTTGGATAAAGGCAGCCTAGCCAAGGAGATACGCCCATCCTTTGTCAGGTAGACCACTTCTTTGTCATGTTCTCACTCTGTTCGAATTGAAAAGCTGTATTAGGGAAAGAAACGGTAAAACCAACACTGATTAAAAAAGTTGGAATTCTGAAATGGTGAAAAGTTACTGAACATTTTCTTATGGCGTCGTCTACCCAGCCTTCAAATTTGCCCAGGCGGCCAAAAATGGTTGGAACTAGATAAAAAAAATTCAAAAAATCTAACAGTAGGAATGTTTGAATGAGTTTTTAAGGGTGGAAATGGATTGAACACCATAAAAAATTCCTGGGACACCCAAAATCTTTAAGCTTGACAACTGTAACCTGGATTTACAAAAATTCTTGCTAGATTTTATCAAAATCCGGTAAGAATTTCCATAATTTTCCAAACAAATTTGAAAGCTAGATAGACTACGGCCTTTCTTACCTGAGCCTTGTTAAGACCTATGAAGGAAAACATGCCAATCTGTCTGAGGACAAAGGACCAATATTTCCCATTCTTATCCTTTACAGAAATATTATCATACAGTCGCTGCCTCACACCCTTGATTCTTCCAGACATAAGTTCCATTTCTGATTTCCATTCATCAAACATGGCAAGATTTCCTACAAGATTTGCCACAATTTGATCCCCATGAACTGGAGGATTCGAGTACAATGGTCTAGCAAGCCTTTTAAGTTGGCTTTTCACCCTGCCAGAAGTGCATGGACAAATGCAGTTAGCGTTCCATTTAAATAATGCTGGAAGTTGAAGATATTCCAGTAATAAACATATCCACTAGAAAGAATACAATCCAAATTTTATTAGTGGTACCTATTGGCAACATCTGATGAGGAGCACACAACATTAATAGCTCCTATCCTTTCTGCGTAGAGACCGAGGTTCTTGTTGTAGGATTGAGCAACAAAAACTTCCATCCCACAAGCTACAAACAGCCTCATAGATGATGCATCCGCATCAAGACTGCCACTTGCAAATCCCTGCAAGTTCATGTAAAATCGCATATTAAATTGCAAAAATAGGGGTCCTTTCAGACCAATTGTCAGTTCATTACAACAAAGGATTACTAGACACACAATAACAGAGAGGCTGCACAAAGGAGGAGAGAGAAGGTGAACAAAGCAAGCATATTCACCCAGGGAGGGCCTCTATGTATGCCCATTGGCATAAAGGCCAGTACCTCATGAAGGGCATTTTGGAAATGCTTCTAAGACTATAACATCATAGATCTCTTCCACCTGGGCTGTAAGATCACTTAGCTTCTTTCAATGTAATGAGTAAAAACAATAGAACTGTGAACTCATATACATTTAATAACCATAAGGTCATATCAATAAAACCCAAATTCCGGAGGATTTTTTCATAAAAATAATTGCATTCAATAAAGGATTACTAACCATGTCAAACGATTTTTTCCATTTAAAGAGGGCTTTTAATGCATTGAATTTTGAAGGTATTTCCATTGAATTCATCAAGGCTTCAAAATGAAGAAGAAGTATAACTTAAAAAATAATCGAAGTTAAAAGAAACTGGCAAGGTAGAAAAATGCATACAAACGAATTGAAAAAAATAATCTACACACTGGGAAATTCATATAAAATATGAAAACTGTAAATTTAACCTCCATATCAGTGAATCATCACGAACCTGATAAGCAACATCAAAGAAAGTAGTATGATTCTTTTCCAGAATGGCATCCGCTATTTTCTCCCACTGCTCGGGAGTTGGATCAAATCCAGTGGATTGTGAGCACAACCATGAAGCAACACAAAAGAACCACTTGGTGCAGCCTGCAACAAGTCAAATAATTAGCAGTCTACCATCAAAAAATTAACAGTGTATTTACCTAACATCTAATTCTGTGAAAAGGCAGGTAAAATAAACTGTCATACCTTAATGTCTGCAATCATCCCTTCAAAGTCTAGTCCTACAGTTTTAGGATCATAGTAATGGTATTCTGACCAAGGAACCCCAGCATCATTGAAATTTTTCTTGTGATTTCCTGGTAAAAACAATTTAGAATAAAAAAGCTTTCAAATGATGGAATATTATTTTGCATCAAATTACGTTACAACTGTAAGATGTTTTTGGAAGGATTTGTTATTTATTACATTGTGGTCTTTTCTGTCGTGGCTTATACTTTTTTATTCATTCTTGGTCCTGGCTCCTATATCATAGTGGTGACAAGGTTCAAGGAAGTCCTGCCTAGTATAATTTTGGGTAAACTCTCGAAGATACCTTTGTCGGTCCGATACTTGTCCCCTCCCCTCACCCCTGCCCCCATCACTATGGGCCACTATCACTGTCATCATATATGTTATTTTTTATATGGTCTAAATAAGGTCCAGCACAGCCTTCTATAGGCTCAATGCAGGGTGGAAAATTCCACCATCAGATAGGTTCAATGGCAAGAGGAATGTGAACACAATTTACAGGTAGAGAGCATAGTTTCATGAGGACTGGGCCATGGAGACAACAACTCAACTGTTGGAGTTGAGAGAATCTGAGAAGGAATTCTCTACCTTCGCAATCATTTCTCATAAGCATTATTTAGAATTAGATGCTTAGCTTGGAGAACTGAAATATTTGGTTAACAGAGTAGTGGGGTATTTGCAGATTCCCCGAGAGGTAATTCATCCTCCTCCTCTGGTTCTGTCCACTGGAGACCCTACTTGCAAAGGTTTCTCTTGGACTTTAGTTCCATGAACTCCTGATCTGGTTATGAAAGAAACAATAGGAGCTATCAATCCTCCATACCGAACTGCAGTAACCATGCGCAGTAAAGACACAGGAATGGAGACATGGGTGGGCTGAAATGGGGAGATTTTCCAGTTTTTTTTATCAATCTTAATTGTCATAATGTTTTGTCTGGTAGCAATATTGCTATTCCAGTTCGTAAGGCAGTATACCTGTCAGGACTACTCATATAGACTAGGATAGGGTCCAATCAAAATATTTGGATAAACAACAGTATTTTTCATCGCTAGCTATGGCCTTCCTATCTATTTTTTGTATTAGACTGATAAGATTTGGCAGTAAAATTCTCTAATTTAAAATGAAACAGCACTTGTGGAAAAAAAAAAAATTAAAATGTAGTAATTAACTAATTTCACAATAATGTGTGGTGTCATCTAGTTGAAAGTTGATAGCCTATAGAATGTAGATATTTAAACTAGAATTTGAGCAGGTAAATTTTATTGAGCCATAAATCATTGAGCAATTTGGTATTAATGTACAAAATAGACTCACATAAACACCTAGATAACAATAGTTCTTCCTATGCACCAATAGTAGCCTCTAGAAATCATAATGTCAACCATAATCTATAATGCTATTATATAGATATCACTTTCTGCCCATTTTCCCTTTTTATTTGTAAAAGGAGGACGAAATTCCAGCTTTAAAACTCTTAAGTTATGTGACAAACAAGTCTATGTGTCAAGTACCAAACCTTTGCACCATTTGTTATTGTTCTGCAACTGTAAACAAATTTTGATGCTAAATCACAGTTGAACATAGATTATTTGATGTTGTGATATGCAACAAAGTGTTTTTCAATGAATAAACTTATAGAACTATATCCAGTGAGATGACCCACATGCTGCCAGCCAGATAAGTGTAATTGTTATTTGATCGTCAATGACAATCAGAATATGATAATTCATAGCTAGAAATGATCAAAAATTGGCACGGATAGGACAGTCAAACCATGGTAGTCTATTATAATAGCTTAACGGTGAATACCAAATTTTTTATTTTAAACAATGAAGCAAAGGCAACAACTTTCAAAAGGGTCAACAACAACTCGGGAGTAAACAATACCAGAAAAGACACTTTGAACTGAAGGTGAAAAGCAAAACCTCTGAAAGTCGAAAGGTTCTATGGACAATTGGCTATTCAGTCAAAATTAATTGTGTATCTATGTTAAAATTCCAAGTTTCTATAAATACCAACATGCAATCTACTAAAAGTATATACAAGGAACTTAAGAGAAAACATTACAAATTTGATATTTGTTTTTACATGTGAAAAAAGAAACTTTAATTAAATACAGAAGATCCGATCTCTATATGTCAGATTTATAATATGGTTAGTCCCAACAGCAACATTACCCTTCTGCAAAAGCATCTAAAAAAGCAGCATAATATTTGGGCAATGGGCAATAATTTTACAAAAATTATGCAAGTCTATACCTCCCAGAGGAAAGCTGAGAGCTATTTACAGTTCCCCTTTAACTACTCACTCGTCTTGCTCTTTGATCATGCTCCTTATCAATCCTCATTGAAGCTACCTCTTTCTCCATGGCAGCTACTTCTCTGCGCATTTTCTTTGCCTCCACCTCCATTTCTTTTTTCAAAGTATCCACTTTCTTCGCTAGCATCTGAATGAACAATTTAAGTAATTTATTTCAAGTGTAAATGTTAGTCTTCATCTATGCTTCACATCGGTGCAAAGGGAATGGTCAAAAGTGATAAATAGTGTGACCTATTGATTGAAAGTGAATGTACCTCAATTGCATCATCCTTGTCTTTAAGACTTTGATCCTTTTCATTGGCAGCTTTTCTCAAGGCTATCACCTCCTTTTGTAGCATGTCATACAACACACATGAAATAGAATCTTCAGGCCCAACTTCTGTAAATTCAGGTGGTTTTCTATCTGAATTCTCTTTCCCAGCATCATGTGATTCGGCATTTCTGGATATCCCATTACTTTTGTTAGTTGTGCGGTTCTCACTGAGTCCATTTTTAAATGTCTTGTTGCGTTCTATTGATCTCCCGCCATCAAATGATCTTCCACCATCAAATGACCTAGATGTTCCTTTTGCACTCTTTAAAACTATACTGGCATTACTGGATAGTGAAGACCTCATTTGAGAAAGTGATGATCTCCTTGGACCAAAACCATTTGACATGACTCTTGATGCAATCTCTGCACCACCAATTGATTGGCGGCGAGAAGGACCATTGCTAATGCTTCGTCCATCGGAGGAGGATGATCGAATAGCACCATTTGGTGATCCTCTTATTCCTTCTTCAACTACTTTCAACTGTAGTTGAAACTTCTCCTGCAAGCACAGGCTTGTTTAGCAACAACGACCAAAGATATAGATTGGAAACCAAGTAAAGGTATAAAAAAGAAACAATGAAGAGAATCTATTTTTTCCTACTTTAAGTGTTTCTTCAGTTTTCGCAGCCCGCTCTGTAATGGCTAATTTATCACGAAGCTGCCGCATTTCACCCTGCATACAAAAATACAGTAAACAATCTGAAGGGAAGAAAACTATAACAACTGAAAAAACCTGTCCAAATTCAAGGATTCTTGAACCATTACAATATAACGCTTCAAACTACCTGCAGGAAATGACGCTCTTCAAGCCACTACTTTACAGGCATGACTTTGTCATTCCCATCCTTCCATTCATTGGCAACAACACAAGCAACTCGATTTTCCGTTATCTTTGCCCAAGCTAGTTCTCTCTCGAGTGTCTTCTTACCTTCTTGAAAACATGCCAACACATGGATATGCATGAAAATTGAACCATTTGGAATGGTTATTTAACCAAAAAAAGTAATGTTTCAACTTTCATACAATAGAAAAATTGTAAAAATGCATGGCATGGCAGGACTTACAATCAATTCATTCACTTGCCGCTGATAATCAATTCTGAAATGCAGCTTCCAATAGGGATTTCCTGGATCGGTGAAATTAGGGCACTATTACTGCACCCACCAAGGTTCATGTCTTCCCTACAACATGTGGTTACTTGTGCTCATGTTTGTGCTTATGTTTTTGGTTTGGGGCAGGTGCAAATCCTAGGAAACATAGGTGGAACAGACAGCTTGCACTCATGGCTTCTAGCAGAAGGATTCCAAATTGAATGCAATGAGAACAGGGGTGGGTACACTTGCCATGTATGGACAAGAGGAAGCTAGTCAAAATAAAGAAAAAAAGTTAGAAAGGCTAGCAAAGTGTTAATATCATATTTTTCTACTGCGCTAGTGTTATATAATTATCTATGGTTAATAAAATGATAAAACTTGCATCAGAGATCAGTCTCAACACAACATTAAATCAATGTGTTCTTAACTAAGATGTATGGAATAAATGAACTGTGAATTCGAGGAACAAATAAAAAGATGACAGGTTATTTGAAGTTTCTTATTACATGGGGGGGTATATTTTATAAACTGGCAGCTACTTAAAGTGGCCACTAATAATTATATAAAAGATTATAAAAACTGCAGTCTAGTTCCTAATACTAGTAAAAGGATTTGTTCCCCAGCCCTGTAGAAAAATAATCACACCAAAAGGAGAATCTTATAATAGCCAAAATATCAAAATTAAAAGACTTCAAATTTGGACAAAATATATAATCTGTGCCCTGAGACAAACAATGTGGCAACATGCATCACCAACACATTTTCTTGATTTTTTGGTAACTTGGTCAAATACACCTCAATAAATAGCCCAATTTAGAAGGATATATTGATGTTTCAAATAAATATCTACACCATTTCTATATTAAACAAGAATATATCTCCAGACGAGGCAAGGAAACAAAAGCAATAGATAAAGGAGCTACTGGAATAGGTAGCTCAAAATCAACCTTGACAGGATATAACAAAGGAATATCCCCATCTTCATTTAACTCCAAAACTGCACCATTTAAAAGCACTGTTTGACTATGGAGGTCACCATCTTTTGGTGTTAAGTGGTATTTCATCCTATAATCTTTCACCTTTGATGTTTTGATTCCAGCCCAGGCTACGAATTTCTTAATCTTATGTATGAAAGACTCTTTTGCATTCGGTCTTCCATTGTACATGGTAGAATTTGGATGAGAAGAAACATGAACATCAATTTTTGTGTCGTTGCTGAGGTTGATCAAGAGTAAAGTTATTCCAATCTGCAAAAAGAAATAAACAAAAGTGAGATACTGATCCACACAAAAATCAATCTGAAGTTCACACATTATATTAGTTCTGAGAAATGAAATCAGGAATGCAAACAATTGAGAGATGTAATAAATGCATACGTACATTAACACTAGCCATTTCATAGAATGAGATATCTACACTTTTACTAGAGATTTAGACCATTAGGACCATAGTTATAGACTTTGTCAAGATCATGGACACACTATAATAGCCAATCTTAATATTATAAGTAATCATCATATATTATGAGAAATTTACCAAGGTCAGTGAGGTCTAAGACCCTCCTCTAGTGATAAAATTGATATTTATCCTAGTATTATCCTTTGTCCAATTGGGATCCAAATAAATGAAGAAAACATAGCACACATTTATGTGCATATTTGATGTAGAATTAAGAAAATTTTTGGCAAGATGTGTACATGTCCTGAAATAATATGCAAACATTACAATCGAATGTGAGAATATAAAGCTTGGAGACAACAAGGTTCTATAGAACCACTATATTGAAGAATTAGAGGTGAAAAACGCATAACACAAGTTTATGTGAAAATTTGATATAAAAATCAAAGAAATGTTGAAAATATGTGTACAACCACCAAAAAAACATATCCTTAATTTGGGTATAAGTTGTAAGAGACTAGAATCCATGATAGTCCTATGTTTCATTGATGGTATTTGAAACTAAAAAAAAATCGAAGTTTCCTTGAAACTTTTGATCAGAAGACTATAGTACAAAATCCCAGTGATGGTAATTTATAAATGAACACCTCACCCCACAAGAAACACCTAGTCCATTCAAACTTGGACATTTGAAAGTATTGATAAAGGAAAAAGAACATGGTAACCAGATCATTACACAAACAAATGATTTGTGAAAAAAATAATTGTCAAGGAATATGGAAAAAGTGAGATCTATAATCGCCCTCCTATAGTAACAAATTCAAGTATGAAATAATAAATATAATATGGTAGTTTGTAGCATAAGTATTTGGACCAAAATCCACAAACATAGGTTCTCACTTCCCAAAAAAATGGCATGGCATAACATTGTAGAATATTAGCATGGAAAAAGACCCACAAATCACAAGATAAAGTCCATTAAAAAGGATTAAAATTCATCATTCATAGCCATAGGAAGTCAAAATCATTTGGTAGACCAGTTATGCAAGGAAAAATACCAGTTGTCAATGGAAAGGAAATCAATATATCTATCATATACGAATAAATTCAATCCTTCATAATCTAACACTTCAACTCCATATACTATAATACTTAAAGATATGATGATCTAAGAAAAGGCTACAACAAACCTAAAACACATTTAGAATAAACACTTGAGTTTTAGTTTGTCCATGGGTTCAATGTAAAAGTAGGATTGCAGGCAGAGGTTTCTGTTGGAAATGCACTATTGAAAATGTATGCCAAATGTGGAAATGTTGATAATTCACACAAAGTATTTGAATAAATTCCTAAGCGGGAATTTGTCTCCTGGAATGTAATTATTACGAGACATGCATAGGTTGGATATGTTGAGTTGGGACAAAAATTACTCTCTAAAATGTTACTGGTAGCAGTAAAAGAATCATTTGATCACTCTTGCTAGTGTGATTGGAATATGTTCCAACCTACAAACCCTAGAACGTGGAAATCAAATACATACCTATATAATTATATCAGGGTTTCAGTCTGATGTCTCCGTTTCAAGTTCCCTTGTTGACATGTATTACAAATGTGGGAGCATAATGGATGCAGAGACAGTTTTTGATAGCCTTGTTGAAAGAGACATGGTCTTTTGGAATTAAATAATAGTGGGATATGCTCAGAATGACCATAGAGGAGAGGATTTGGTTATTCTATGTGAATTGCAAAGGTTTGGTATGATTCCAATTCAAATCACATTTCTAGTGTGCTTACATCATGAGCTAGCTTAACAACTCCATAATAGGGAAAACAAGTTTTTTTTCATATCTTCAAAATTATGGTCTAGGAATATGTCTACGTGGGGATCAATGATATTTTATTGCATAAAAATGGGCACAAAATAAACAATGGCATAGATATGACCATGTCCCACAATGTCCTAGACAATTCTATGATGGTATCCCTTAGAAATTTGTGCATAATCATGCTATCTATCTTCATATGAGGCACTCGAATAAAGGAACACGTTGTTAGGCTGTGTAAGCCTAACAACATGGAGAACCTATGAACTATATGTTATTTTCTATCATGCACTTCTTGAATTGAAAGAATGAACTGAAGAGCTCGGCTATTAAAAGACACCAAAGAAAAATCACCAAACAGTTTTTGTTCGTTGTGTTGTGGAGCAGTTGTAATGATATTTCATTGCATATTGGATGCAATTCGCACACCACTAGGAGAAAAGTAGAGAGAAACACCAATGGAATTGATGATGGGTGCAAGGCCAAAAAAATTAGCACTAATATGTTAATATTTTCTCTACATGCAAGCAATGTCTATCCATAATGGGTCATGATTGGATGGAACCACTTGGAGTGTCATGAAATCCCTAGTGTGTCAAGTTATTTAGATAGATTTTATTTCATGACATCCTAGAGGGAGGTTGGAGATCGATGTGAATACAACTAAAACTAATGGTGATACAAGTTTATAACAAATGATTCTGGATGGTGAAATACTTGAATTTGACAATGAAGAGAAGAAGATACTATTTTTGAGATAGAACTCATTGATCAAAGGATAAGAATTCATACTTGTATCACCAAAAACTATTCACAAAAGCATCTGAAATGCGATGCTTGCCACTGTTATAAGCTCCACCTGCTTCTCCGACCCAAGAGCTTGCCCAAGTGCCGTATTTCTGCAAAACAAATTGCATTTTTCTGAACTTTGGAGCTTCTTGACTCAAGTATCCTGGATTAAGTATCTTCTGCATCAAATGCTTATCCATACCTGGGCAGCAGAGAAACATAATTACTTCCTATCCAAACTTATGAATACAAATTGAAATGCATATGATGGATTTTATCTTTATCTTATCTACCTTCTCCAAGATTGTATATATGTCGTGTAACAGCATTCAGAACATTTGGCCCTGTTTGTTGAAGAAGCTTTTGAAACCAGGTCAGATCAAAGAATCCATCTGGTGCTACTGTTAATGGTTTCTTAAGAGAATGCTTGTATATGTCTTTCAAAATCTTACTAAGCTCAATTACATCAGCAGCATATTGTGTAGCACTAACTTTTGCGCCAATACCACTTCCACTCAACTCATTTCCTGACCCCAAAATGAAAGTATTGGTTGTCACAATGATGTACAAATGAACAATATTGATAAACCCCACATTCTGAACTAATAATAGAAGGTCCAGTTAAATAAGATTACCAAATTCCCATGCATATATCTTATAACCATGGTCGACTGTGTACTGAATAAAGTTGCGAGCATTGCTTGAATTCCAAGGACCTCCCCAAAGACTATCTTAAGACATATGATGCCGACCATACAATGCATTTAAACCAAATGCCACCATAGACCTATATCACAATAATAGAAGTATTGATTATTTGATGACCGGGGAAACACCTTGGACTACCAATATAATTAATGGTCAGTTTAATTTATATACTGTGAAAAGTAATGCTCTCAATTACCCTGTTTTTGTGAAAAAATTGTTGAGTTTATCCCATCTGTCCATCGTAAGACAACCTTTTGAGAAACTAAACACCTTAGAAGCATCACTAACAAAAGGATGGTCGGGTTTTGACAAAGGCCCAATGCCATATATCAGTTTGTCTTGTAAAGTTCCACCCAACCTGATTTTCATTGGCGAGAACATTGCATGCCACCATAATTCTGCATTATATCACACTTCTTTCTAGACGATGTTACACATCTTGTACTCTATCTTACTGAAGCTAAGAAGTTTTGAAAACAGAAAAGCAATGTCAGTTCTATACATGTCATGATGTCTCAGGCTGGTGCAGAAATGCATCAAAATTCAGGATGGAAATTTATCAACATATATTTCACTAAATCTATAAGGCAAAATGCATTGGGTTGTAGTCTAATGGTAAGTGGGGGTGCTTTCTCACTTCTTTCACAGAAAAGAATCTAGTAATTTTATTTATAAAAGCGAAATCATTATCTTGAAAAATTTGTTATCAGTGGGCACTGAACTTGAAAAATAAGGAGAGAGGAACTTGAATTTCTTCCATAAGGCTATGGTGAAGCACATACATAACAATAGAATATTTTCTCTCACCTCTTATGATGGGAATGCAACATGAAAAACTGGAACAAGAACCTGTCTCCTACTACCACTCCTTATTAACGAAGTCGATACCCTGTAGAGAAGAAGCCATTCAAAGAATTACATCTCACATTCTAACATTAATACATTTAGCCCAGAATGAAGCCTTAATGTGGACAATCTCTTTCACAGAGGTGGAGACCACAATGTTGGCGAGACCTAGTGGATTGAAGGAGAGCGTGAACTTAAGCATTCACGACTTACTAGCACAAAGCACCCGCATTCATCGCGCTGGTAGACTCGCAGCGCATCAAAGTGAAAGAGGACGTATGGAGGACCATCTAACCGCTGATCCACAGGTCTTCTTCCCAAAACATCTAACCATTCCTTCCTAACCGTTGTTTCAATCCGTGTCATAAGACAAAACCTTTGTACATGTATCACCAAAATATCTAATCAGAGAAAGCCTGGCATCTGTCAGTTGAGCTGTCTAGGTATGGATGTAACTCCCAGAGGATGCAATCTCCATTCCAACCATTCCAAATATTCTTAGGAACTTTCGATCTTCAGGTTCTTTATAAATTGCTTCCCTTTGCTCTGTACACCTTTGCGCTCCACATTTCTACCAACATCTCCACAGGAATGTCTGCATCCTCAAGAAATTTTCTGCTACACTCAGTAAATGATTATAACTCCATTTCAGAGGAGCTCGGCATCAATGGTTGGCTCGGAAGGAGATATTTGTGAGACTTCATAATTATCGTGATGCCATTCTCCTCCATTAATGTACAGGCTCCATCTATGAATCTCTGGCGGCATATCGGCTACATATCCCTCAACCATATCTCCAAAATTTCGCACGCATTGCCCACACAGTGCAAGAAATTGTCACGGTAATTACTGAAACAAAAATTTACCCTAAATCGACAGAATGAAGCTCATCACTATGCCCAAATAGACGAGCCTGTGCACAAATCCCCAGCCACCTCTCCTAAATTCCGGCGAACAAGTGAAAAAATGGGGCGAATCAGTCTAACCCCTCTCTCTGACCCTGTAAATCCAGGCGAATGTCATGGAAATCTGCTCCAACCAAAGGAAATCGGGGGCAAATTTCTTTTTTTTCAATTTTGTGCGCGTTTCTTGGTTGGCTAATATTTAATAACTAATTATTTTTTAAATAATTATTGGACTAATTTTATTAAACTATAGAAAATTAGTTTTATATAAAAAATTCGCCCTAATAAAATTTAAAATCCCTCAAAATTCGCCTTTGGGCTAAAATTCGCCCCTAAAATTTTCCATGAAAACAAGTCAAAGGGGAATACCAAGCCAAGCATCCTAGAATGTGAGCTTACCTAAATGTAGTGTTATATATCCTCAAGACCTTCGTCAAGTATACTTTGTCATTGATCCCAAGGGACAGCAATGTTATTGTTGATTCTCTTTCCACTTCGAACAGCATGCTTAAAATTCCATTGTGTCCTAATAAGAAGTATTATATAAACGTCAAACACCGCCCTGTTGTTTCGGATAATGTTCAGTATTGGCAGGTCTTTCAAGATGATAAACATATCAGAAACTTCTTACAGACAAAAGACGAATTTGTGAATTCACAAATGGGTAACCAATGTTATGAAGATGACCGAGAATTCCATACAGCATAAATGAAAGTACTTAAACTAAAAGACAAATCCATTCAAAGAGTTCTAGTGCCTTTAGAGGATATTTTTTATCAAGAAAATGTTGCACGCAAACCAACCATGCTACCAACTGAAGTGGGAATAGAAGACCTCAATCTTGGCACTCCTAAAAAGCCAAATATGGTCAAGATTGCAAAATCCTTGAGCTCAGAGACAAAAGATAAATACGCAGCCCTCATGTCTCAGTTTACTGATGTATTTGCTAAAGTGTATGAGAAGAGTATAATCCAACAAACAATTCCCTTAAATCTAGATCAGAAGCCTTTCCACTAGAACTTAAGGAGAATGAATCCCAAGTTGCTACCATCCATTCAAAAAGAGGTAAATAGATTATTTACTGTTGGTATTATAGTTCCACTTCTCTTTTCAAATTGGATATCTAATTTGGTGCTAGTAAGGAAGAAGACGGGAGAGATCTACTTGTGTATAGATTTCAGAAATCTAAATAAAGTGTCGCTGAAAGAAAATTACCCATTAATAAAGATGGACCATATTCTGCAAAGGGTATTTGTATCTTCCAAACATTCATTGCTGGATGAATACTCCGGTTATAATCAGATTTTAGTCCACCCAGATGATCAGGAAAATACAACCTTTATAACACCGTGGGGTACCTTCATGTACGCCAAAATTCCCTTGGGATGGAAGAATTTAAGGGCTAATTTTCAGCGAGAAATGGATATTGCTTTCACCAATGAAAAGGATGTATTTTTGGTCATCTATCCTGATGACATCACTTTTTTTTCCAAGACAGATGAGCAGCACCGACAACACTTGAAAACAACTTTTCAGAGATGCAGAAAGTTTGGCATATCGTTGAACCCAAAGAAGATCCTTTTCTCTATGGAGGAAGGTAAATTGTTGGGCCATATCATATCAAAAGATGGTATTCAGATCAATCCTTCAAGGATTGAAGCAATTCATACCTTGGAATATCCCAGGAGAAAGAAGGAAATCCAGTCATTCAATGGAAAAATCAATTTTTTAAGAAGGTTTGTTCCCAATCTTGCTGAATATTTGAGGCAAATTACTGACATGCTAAAGAAATACAGTGAATTTAAATGGTCTGAAGAGTCAAAGAATTCATTCAATCAAGTTAAATTGGATTTATCTCACGCTCCTATTCTTATTAATCCAGATTACACACTTGATTTCATTATTTTTTCATTTGCTTCGAAGCATACTCTAGTTGTTGTCCTTATGCAAAAGAAAAATCAGAACATAGAGCAACCCATTGCCTTCTTCAGTAGAACCATAAGGGACGCAGCCTTGAAGTACAATATCATGGAGAAACATGCCTTGGCGTTAGTCAAAGCATTGAAGGACTATCGGGGCAATATTCTCCACTCTCATGTCATTTCATATTTCCCAAACATTGTTTTCAAATTTGTGCTCACGCAGAATGATCCTGAAGGGTGGCGTGGCAAATGGATCGCAGCTATGTTGGAGTATGACTTGGAAATCGAGCCTAAAAAATTGATCAAGAGACGAAGCCTGGAAAAGCTTATGGCAGACTCAAATCTACATGTTTTGGACATTAATTTTATTGTTGCATTATCTGAGGAGCAAGAGGCTGAAATATTACTTGAGGTATCTGAATTTTTTTCTTCATCGCCATGGTATGTTGATATTGTTAATGTTTTGCAACATTTGAATCCTCCTCCCATATTTCCTAGTAATAAAGCTATATCTTTGAAGTTGAAAGCTCTCAAATATTGCATCCTTAACAATGTCTTGTATTGGAAAGATCTGGGTGGAGTGATGTTGAATTGTTTGGTTGAAGGAGAAGTTGAAAAAGTGAAGAGTGACTTTCATAAAGGTGACTGTGGTGGTCATATTTATTGGAAGACTACAAAAAATAAGATCTTGAGGGTGGGTTTCTATTGGCCAAGTATATTCTCTGATATTTATAAAATAGTCATGAGCTGTCATGAATGTCAAATATTTCAGGGAAAGAGAAAGCTTTTTCCTTTTCCCTTGAAAGAGATTGAAGTGCAAGCGCCATTTCAGCAATGGGGACTTGACTTCATTGGTGAAATCCATCCTCCATCATCAGCCCATCATAATTGGCTACTCACTTCCATTGATTACTTTACTAAATGGATTGAAGTCGTCCCCATGAGGAAAGCTACTGATACTGTCATTATTCAGTTTTTAGAGAACAATATTATGTCTCGGTTTGGTTGTCCTTATAAAATCATTACTGAAATTGAAACCGCCTTTAAGTCAAAAAAGATTATTTACTTTTGTGATAAGTATCATATTAGGCTTTGTCATTCTACATCATATTATCCTCAAGGCAACGGGTTGATTGAATTGTCAAATAAATCTTTAGTGAACATAATCAAGAATATGTTACAAGAGAACAAGAGAAATTGGCACAAAAAGCTCACCAATGCTCTATGGGCGGACAGAGTTATCACGAAGATATCAATCAGCATGTCACATTTCCTGCTTGTGTATGGTGTTGACACAGTGTTCCCTACTTCCTTGGTTGTGCCCATGATGAAAATTATGCAAGAGATCGATAGTGAACCAAATTATATCCAACGAAGATTCACCCAAATGATCCATCTACAACAGTCAAAAGATGAAGTTTAAAAATTCAAGAGAAAATCAAGAAGATTTATGATAAGAAAACCAAAGCTGAAGATCTTAATCTAGAAGATTTTGTTCTTCGATGGGATGCCAGAAATGAAGACAAAGGTAAGCACGGAAAATTTGATAATCTATGGAAACGCCCTTATAAGATTACTGCATTCAGAGGTAATAAGGATTTTTTATTAGAATATCTTGAAGGGAAGGAAGTTCTGGGAGGACCAATAAATGGTAGGTTCCTCGAACATTACCTTACATGATCATTGAAGAACAGGTTCACTTTCATAGTACATATCATTTTTATTTGTTGTCCAAGAATAAGGAAGTTGTTGCAGAAGTTTGAAGCCCAAGGAGAAGACCATGAGATTTCTATATTCAGATCATGTATTTTCTTTCAAAAAGTTAAAAAAGTTTCAATCAGTTGTTAAGTCATATTCAAGTCATCTCTTAAGTCAAAGTCATTTCCAGTTTATTTCATCATTTCAAGTTTGTCAAAGTTTTTTTATTTCCAGTTTTTTACTCCATCACCCAATGGATAAGGTTACCTGATATACGGTGTTCTTGACATCTCCTAAAGAATTTTCCATCCCCATATGGAGCCAACGTTAGTTTCAATATTTCCAATGATCAAACATGCTCTTTCATTTTATTTTCTAGTAGTTCTAGGTCAAAAAAAATCCCTTTTCAAACAAGTTTTCAAATAAATTTTGGTCACTGCATATGCTCTAGGTCAGAAATGATGCTCCCCTAATTCCATCCACAACCATCATAATCTCAAAGGTCATGTCTCTTAATTCCATTTAGAGTCTTAGTTCAGTCACTCCATTTCCATCTAGGTATGTTGTCTAGGTGTCCCTGTTTTGCCACTAAAAAGTCCAAAAATGTCACCAAAAAGGGTGAACAAGGCTTCATTTTCATAAAATCAATATTTTAAAGGGAGTTAACATAGTTAGGGGAATAAAGTAAGACACTTTGTCTTATTTCAAAACTTGTTTCACTATCAAATTGTAACAAAAATGTAAAAGTGTCCTTAGCAAAGTATTTTGTTTCACTAAAAGACAAGAATTCATTTCAAGGTGTTATAAAAAGGAAAAGGAAGGCTTTTCAACTCATATTATATTTTCATGATTGGTAGAGCTCCTCTCTTTCCTTTAGCATTGATCCATTATTGTCAAGGGTTTGAAGAAAATCAAGAAAACTACTCCAAAAGTGTTATGTTATGCATTTGGCAGTGTTTTGTTACGCATCTACATTGTTTTGTTACGCATATGGAGGAGTTGTTACGCATCTACAGTGTTCTGTTACGCATCTAGAATTGTTTTTTTATGCATATTTAATGTTTTTTTACGCATATGGAGGAGTCGTTACTCATCTGGAAAGTTTGTTACGCATATACAGTGTTATGTTACGCATCTGGAAATTTTGTTACACATCTAGAAGAGGTGTGTTATGCATCTGGAAAGTGCTATGTTTTGGGTATTTTGGCTCCCAAATCATTCCTCCAAGCTCCAGGGCCATTTCCATCAACTTTTAAATCTTCATCGACATAAATTAAGCACCTCATATCCTCTTTAAATCAAATTATCAAGCACAGTGTTGATTTTCTTGCTTACCCCCTTTTCCACTACATTTTCACTTCTTCTTATAATCAAAATATTTCAGTGGACTAAAACCCTAACCCAGCCATCTAATGCCCTCATAAACCTTCCCCATACCATACTCTATCATTCCCTACCATTCACATCCTCCCGACACTTCAATCCCATCAAACCCTAATTTCCCACTATTTATCTATTGCAGAATTAGGAAATCCCTCTATTTTCCTAATTTGATCACCTTATTTACATCCATTTCACCAAATTTCACCTTTGTTTTAAAGCCAGTACACAACCCTTGCTCCTGAAATTTTTTGGGAATTTTTCTTGGCTTCACTACCCTTCATCTCACCCTCCTAAACCTACCCTAACCCTCCTTTTTTTTTCCAGATTCGATGCACATACCCACTACATCCTAAACACTTAGGGTTTTATCCTTCTGATAGATATTATGGAGAGTAAGAAGAAAATACACAAAGGAGGGCGCTACATCATATTTGAGCCCTCCACCTTGCAAGAAGTCAATGCTTTACCTTTTTCCAAAGGATGCTTTGAGAGGACTAGATGCTTGATATTTTGTGAGAAAATCATGGAAGAATGTTGTCATCTACAATTGAAAAGCTTATTTGCCACAAGTTTCTATGCTTCTGCCGCTATTTTTGACAGTTTTTTACACATCTGGAGTAACCTTGGGAGAATCAACTTTTGGAGGCCTTCCCATGGGTCATTTTTTTTTAATTCAAGATGTTCTACAAACTAGACACATAGGGATAGTTGACCTATCTTCCATATTTGGATTTGGAGTCCTAAAAGCCCCAAATCAGCTACAAAAAATTGTTACACATCTATAAAAATGTCTTACGCATGTGTCAAAAAGTGTTACACATATGCATAGGATTCCTCAGGACACTTGTCAAGCCCAAAAAAAGTCATTTTTAAGGTTTTATTGTCCTTTGAGTTGGCATTGGAGTAATAGAGTTGGTTTTTTCCTCTTATCATGAGGAAATATGTAATTTAATGTGGGGGACACACACTCCTAGTCATTATCTAAATATGAGGGAATGGTTTCTAACCTCCCTGGATTCTAAGAAGTGACTCATCTCATGTATATATGATTCATTTTGGATAGGATTTCGACCCTATGAGGTTTCATTGTGCTTATTTTTTATAAGTAGACCCACTTTAGTATTTTCTTGGGTTGGATAGTTGTTTTTGCAGTGGAGCTATTGTACAAGCCTTTTGGAATGAAATCAAAGACAGTGTTGTAGAAATTGTGTTGAGAATCTTGTGGTATGCCTTGGAGCATTTGTTCTTTCTCTGTATTTTTATCTTATCATGTTGAATGATATGTTTTCCTCTTTCATATACATTATTCTATGTTTTTATATTTTTATTTTATAAGAAGAAATCATGCCTTTTCATGCTCTATCTTAACAAGATTTACATTATATGTTTATGTTCTTCTAAATGAATGAATTCACCTCAGTGCTCATTCAGATTTTCTATCATTTCATCCTATACGCAATGAAAAAATAAGAATGATTTAAAGCTACCTACCTGGCCTCATCTACATCTCTACAACTTGACCTTGAAATTTAACCTAAAACCCTATACCTAGTCTCCTTACTGTCATTCCTATCCAGCACAAAAACACCAAACAAAAACCCTATTTACTGAGCTTATATACCTAGCCTAAGTTCATTAGATATTCAATTGTTTCATTGACTACAAAGTGACATTTAGAGAGCCCTCTCTGGTCCTGGTAGGGCTAGATACTTGACCTAAAGTCTGGTCTATGGTTACCTTCCTTCAATCCCACTCTCAACCTTGGGAAGTTGGGGGGAGTGATAACAAGTCCTTAATGTAGCTAAACTAGAAAAATACCTCCATTCAATATATAAATGTCATCCAATACCTTCAATGCACCATGAAGCTTTTTCACAACAAGAGTAGCCAAGGATTCTTGTCCAATGTCCTCGACAATGATCAAGATGGGATACCCCCCACGAATGGCTTCTTCCAATATTGTGATCAAGTCTCTTGCAGTTGTGATCTTTTTGTCAACCAATAATAGCTTCAAATTATAAGAAAATATAAATATGCAAGTTCATTTCTATATTCGTGATCATTGAATTTTAAAAAGAAAACATAAATAAATAGAAATTTAGAAACCCTCTTCCCATGCTTAGTAGTGGTCATATTTCTTTCTGATCAATATTATAAACCCAATATTGTACAGATTCTAGAAATAACAGAAGGTTCATAAGGCACATATTTTAAAATTTCGTACAAAACCAACACCAACGCAAATTTAATCAGGAGGATGTGTCATGAATATATGACAGATGGAGGTAATTGTGAAACAATTCCATAAATTAGATGAGAGATTATTCTAAAAATGTTACACGTTATTTCTAATCATTCTCTTTTCATTACAAGGAACACTAACAAATAGTTGCACAACGAAAACAAAAAAACTAGAAGAGTTCATTCACATCAATTACCTTGCAATTTTCATACTCCACGGGCATCTTCTCTCTGTCTGTCACAAAGTATGAAGAAATATATATATGATCAAATTGCATTCCCTCAATGACATACATATTTTTTTCCGCATTTTTCCCCTCTTCAAGTGTCACAAAACCTTTCCTTCCAACTTTACTCATAGCCTCTGTTATCATGTTTCATATTTCATAATTATTCCCAACACTTACTGCAGCAACATCTCCTAATTCACTATCTTCAACTTAGATAATAATGTCTATTACAGGGTCTTAAGTTTTAGCATGTACACTCCCTTACAGATAACATCCGTCCCAAATGTTTCCCAATTAACTCCTCAACATTGTACCCTGGATTCTTCAAGAAACTCTAGCTTAAAGTTTTGGATCAACTATTCTCATGATGAAAGTGCACCTCAACCATAGACTAAGTCATGAAGCAACAATAATAGAAAGATAAAACAGACTAAAATTGTGAGAATTTACCTCCTTTGATCAAATGTTGAGTTTGAAAACAAGAGCCTTTACTCTCTTGTCAATGCCCCTAGTAATTTGAATAAGATTTGCTCCAACTGCAACAACCTGAACAAGTTTATGATTCTGATTCTTATTCACAAATCTTAAAAATACCAACAAGCTTTATCTGTTGGGTTTTTCCTAACTAGCTCATACCAATTGACAACACGATCACAATATCATCTTAAACAAGGCTATTTTTCCACTCAGATACTATCTTGATCCTACTGAAGCATTGAAAATTCAAAAAAAATAAAAAATAAACATCAGCCACCATAAGGACCTATAAAAATGAATAAATACTTAAGCCAGTACTAGGGGAAAATAAATTACCTTTACACCTTCAGTTATTAAACCTCGTGCAAGTACAACAGATGTGGTAGTTCAATCACCAGCTAAATCATTTGTATTTGTTGCTTTTCTCTTACTATCTTGGCCCCAATATTTTCAACTGGGTCCTCTAATTCAACCTGTCAGAAGTAAGGTGCAACATTGAAATGCATTAACTAAGTTGGTAATAAAAATTTACCTTGACTCGTCAACATCTGGCACACAAGTCTTTGTTTTCAAATGTTTAAAGCTTGATTCATTACTCTATTGTGGCCACTCCATGGACCATGTAGATCATCAAAAGATAAATATGTTGTTTATGACCTGTGAGAATTTTTCCTCCCAAGTATAAGAAAGTAAGACATTTAGGAAAGGAAAACTAATATAGAATATATAAATTTTACAACCCACATCTACAATTTACGTCCTTAGCTACTGTCACATTATCATTGACAATCTTTGAAGAACTGTACTTTTTCTCCAAAACAACATTTCTTCCCTTTGGTGCAAGGGTGACTCTGATAATATTAGCAAGGGTGACACCTGCCTACGAGAAAATTTAAAAAAATTTCAATATATGCACAATAAAATGTTGGAATATATGTCATACCAAACCTACATACAAACCACACATTAACATCAAATGTATATGGAAAAATAAATATCTACCACACTAGGGTTTTATGTGAAAAGAACCTTCCTTTAGATGGAATTTTTTTTCTCTGACCTGCAATTTTTTTGTTGTTGACCCATCTTGGTTGAAGTACAAGTGATTTTCCTGAGCTCTTGGATTTACTACCTGCTCTCTGCTACGTAATATCTTGTTTTTCCTTATGCTTAATAAATTAAAGGATATGGGTGAAAAGGCAACAAGAGAAGACAATTTCCTAGCATTTTTGTTAGATATTGCACCCAACTTCCTCTCCTTTCCAATGTTACCCAGGGAGGCAGAAATGGAAACCATTGTCATACTACGATACTACCCATATCATAGGCCATCTTCATACTACACATAGCATAGGCCATATTCCCTTATTCTTAATATAGAATTACAATATCTTCATATTATCTATTATCTCACAAACATGAATGCCAAAGTAACAAAAATCACTTGTAACTAACACACTAAATACCTATTGCTTCTAGAAAAATCTGTAGTACCACAACAGAGTCTAGACATTACCTAAGAGATATCCAGCCACCATTCTAACTGATCCACCCATGGTGGCTGATTCCAGTCATAATTGATGGTAGGACTAACTAGAAAACTAGTAGTTCCCCCCATGGACTTCACCGCTAGGAAGGCTCCCTTTATAGCTACACCAAACTCCAACTCAGGAATTTTGTTGTTGGACGACACTCATGGAGGGGAACAATGAGTTATGTCTCAAGAGGGGTGTACACATCTTTCACATCAGGAACAACAAGCATTGAAGGTTCCTGCAAAGCACGGTTCAAATTGTAAAAATGAATAGTCGAGTCAAATGTTGCTAACCCCACCCTAGTTTTCGGGCTTTTGGGCAGGTATGGTATTGTACTATTGATCACACTACATGCTGCAGCAGTTGCTCCTGTCTTTTTAGCATTCATGGAAACATCAATGAGGAAGAAAAATACAGCAGGCAATGGATTCCTGACCATGTACTCTTTTGTGGAAAAAAATTTAGATGTGCATATGTAGATCTCTGGCCTTTCATCCACATCATGACGCCTCCCATCTGGATCCAAATTACAATGATATTCTCAGGGCATCTCAACTCTAAATCCACACAAATTATAAACAAAATGTCTACCATGTTCAATGAATCTCATAAAAGGATTTTTGTATCCTTTGCAACAATAGCATCGACTAATACCACTTTCTCCAAAATCAACTACCTAAATTGGTTCTTTTGAAGGATGAGGGAGAGAAAATGGTTATAGCATCAAAGCCAAAGGAATTCCTGAAGTTCTGGTTGAGATCTGGTTGAGATTAGATCGAATGTAGTGTGGGCTACAATTGCCAGTGTCCTCAACAAATCACCTGAGCAACGGATATGGTTTAGAGTACATCGCGTGTTTACATCCAACAGATGCTCAAAAAGAAAACAATCCAGAAAACCTTATCGAAGCTGTCAAACCTTCAACTAAGGCCAAATCAAAGGCGTTTGTAATGTCCTATAGGATATACAAATTATTCTCGAAAACTCCCACTAAAACCCTAAACCCTTACTGAAACAAACCTAAAGCTTGTAAAATTGCATGACAAAACCATGTTGATTATGAAAAGAAATAAACTACGCAATACAAGCATAAAGGCTATAAAACTTCATCTTTGAACAACTTCCAGCAACATATAGAATCAAGCTCTGACAAGGAAGTGGATAATAATTGTGATTAAAAGGAATTATTACTTTTAACTTAGGGAATAGGATTCAACCCCTTGCAACTGTGCTCACTAATGGAGTGTGCGGAATGCTCTAAAATAAAGAGAGTCGTGGATGAAACTGAAGAGATATGGTACAATGGGATTCTTTATAGCCTTTTTTCTAGAACCTAAGCTACTAAAAATCTTTAAACATAAAATTTTAGAGAGGTTCTCTAGCCCAATACAGTATGTTGGAGACATTTTACTTTAATGTTTAACATTTTGACACCAAATTATATAAATTAAAATTAAATAAATAAAAATTAATGTAATGCAATGTAAACTTTTTAATTTTATTAAAATAAAAATAACATTATAAATATAAATAATAATGATACATGGCATTGAGAACCAATGGTATTCATGCAGAATATAGTCTATTTAAAAAGGGAAATTAAACTAATCTAAATCCATCTTAACTTCTGACCTACCAAGCACCTAGAGGGATCAAATCTCTTTTCGAACTTTGCATCTCTATGAGATTTGATCCCTCTAGGTGCTTAGTACATCCGGAGTTAAAATGGATCTAGGTTGATATTATATGAAATGTGATCTCATCATGTATGAGTGTATTTTAGATTTATAATTTTTCTTTACAACTTGGAGAATTATTTGTAAATATTTTTTTATAATATTTAATATTTTAATTATAGTTTTATAAATTTAAAATTATTCTCCTCAAATTTCAAAATAAAATTATCATTTCTATTTTTTATTATTTTGAATGGTAAAAAAAATAATTCATAACATATATAGTAAGTTTGGGGGGGATTACATCATCATCATGTCCAATATATCACCCCAATCAAGGCAGGTAATTGAACCAGTGTCTTCACAGCAAGGAGTGCCTTAATAAAGCGCCTAATCGCCATCTATCCAATACTCCGTTGATATAACCAAAATATATTTTTATATAAATTTATATGTTTTATAATTTTGAAGTTGTGAGGGTTAGTTTAATTGGTCGAGTCTCTAAAGTTAAATCTCCTTTTATATTGACAGGTCATTGGTTCAATTTTCTAGACGCCCTTGGGGTCAAGTTTTGTAGTTGAGCTAGCAAGGGAAGTCAGAAGATGTTTTATAATTTTGGATAATATAATTTTGTTAGAATGGAAGAACATGAAGAATTTCCTTGTATTAATTTTGGATAACATAATTTTGTTGGAATGGAAGAACATGAAGAATTGCCTTGTATTGAGGAGTAGCTTTGTAATACTCCAAATCCTACACTTTTTCGCATGTATCCAGTTAATTTATAAACATATGGGACAAAAGACATTAACTTTTATGGTTGATCTAGTTTCTAATTTGGTAGACGACAAATAATATTATATAATTGAATATTAGTATAATAAAAAGAAAATTTATTAAAGTTATAGGGTAAGAATATGAGATAATGGTTAGAAACTCAAGAAAAACATTGTAAAAAATTATTAAAATAACGTTAACCATATAAAAAAAAAATTAATTCTCTAAATGACTATTAAGAGAAATAGAAAGCTTGAGTTTCCCAAATGGTGGAAAGAGAGGATTTTTTCACCTTAGGCACGGTTTAACTCCCACGAGTGCCTAACCCTAAAGCCATTGGGGCACATTGAGGTAATGTTGGAGCATGTGGTTGCACCCAAAGAAACTATATTAAAAATGATTTTGTGATCAATGCACATAGAAGTGTATCAAAGTGCACCCCCGTTTCCTTCTTCAAATTTAAGGGGATAATAACTTTTGTGTTTGGGGAGGGGGCTTTCTACGGTTTTTCATGAAGGGTTTCCAATGGTTTCATGCAAATGTTTTTCTAAAGTTTGTTCACAGGGACACATCAAATATACAATTCAAGGAAAATTTGGGAAAGTTGTAAGGCGAAGAGGAGTATCCAAGCATTAAGAGGCAAAGACGAGTCGAGGTATCAAAACCAAGAGCAAGGGAGATCAGGTGAGTTTGAACTAGGCATACAAACCAAGCGAGTCGAGAAAGAACTAAAGGGAGCCACGAGTAGGGTAGAGACGACTCATTGGGTCAGTTAAGCCCGGCGGGACAATTTTCTAGGCAAGTAAAAGGTTTTTTGGCTTATTTTTTGTATTAAGGGTTAAGCCTTTGTATTAGACCCTCATGTAAAGAAGTTTTACATTGTTTAATAAAAGTAGAAGGTTGAAGGGTTGTTTCATGAAAATTTTGTATTGTGATGATGATGATGTTAATGATGTAAATTATTTACATGTATTACACATGAATTTAATTTAATTGAAGTATTGTGATGATAATTTAAAATATTAGGGGAAAATTAATGAAAACTATATTTAGGGGCAATAATTTAAAATCCCCCTCCAAAATACACAACAAAACACTTTTAGAGGCAATTGTTAGAAATCCCCCTGAAAAAAATTCGAATTTTCATGACTTTTGGGGGGGTTTCAAAAACTATTCCTAAATCCCTAAAAACACTTGTAGAGGTGGTTTTGTCAAGACTGTCGCAATCCAAACCACCCCTAAAGGCCTTTTTGTAGTGTCGTAGGTGTCAACACATGCCAAGTGCCATGTGTTAGTGCATTCTAAGCACCAAATATTCCTATATTACTTCTCTCCTACTTTCCAATAATTCATCTCAAATAAATTTAGTCTTAAAGCATGATAAACGATGCCAACACATGCTAAAGCATACTAAGGCATCTCAACACATGTCAGACATGTTAATACTTTCAAAGTGCCAATGTGTGCCAGGGAGTGTTACCCATGCTATGGAGTGGGAGGGCATGTCGAAGAGTGCTAAGGTGGGTCAAAGAGTGTCAATGCATACCAAGGAGTGTTAGGGAGTATTAGGGTAACACAAGGGAGTACTAGGTAAAAATTCATGGAAATGAATGAATATTGAGGAGTGTTAGGTCTCTCTCATTAATAGAATTGATTGAGCTTGATTATATATTAAATAATATGGTTCCTACACACAGTTTTAGTCAAAATTCATCTATAGGGAATTTGCTAGATTATAAACCTAACATAGATTAATCATGTCACGTTGACTCATAGGAAAATTGTATTCCCATTGCTTGAGGGAAATGATACACACTAATTATTTCTTAACAAATTTATTGACTCTAGCCACTATGGCCTCGAACACATAATGAAAAATACTCCTTTACAATGGTCTTAATCCATTCTATTTTGACAAAAAATAAAGCAATAGTCAGATAGCATCATCAAAACCTCATTGGAATGATTAATGATGACGAAAAAAAATTATCATCACCAAAAGTTTAAAAAAAAAGAGCATTGGTGAGGGTCAAAAAAAATCGTCACTAGAAGTGTCACCAAAGAGAGAATTAGTGATGGACCTTTAACAACCTTCACCAAAATTGTCATTGAAAATGGCTTTGGTGACAAACCTTAAAGGATTATCACTATATGCACTTACAACAATGTTTTTTTAAGGACCATAACTATATGCAACATTGGTGATGAACCTTAAAGATCCATCATAGGCATGAACCTCACCAATGACCTTTTTTGTTGTAGTGTGTATTATTGTAGTACTTGTTAGGTAGTCGTATTTTTGTTCCTAGACTAAATTAGTCATTCATGTTAGTCATTTTTAGTTGTATTACTTATTTGTGAGTCGTATATACTAAATCAGTCATCTATGTTAGTCATTTTTAGTTGGGTCACTTAAGATTACTCATTATTGGTAGTATTTCGCTTGAAAAAATTGTGGTGACTAACTTTTTTAGTCACCTAGTGACTAATTTATCATTTTCTACTAGTGATACCTACTTGTTGGCTGTCCTCTTGTAGTTGTGAATATTCTACAGAATCACACTTTGGACTTAAGAAATTTACACAGCATAACAAATAGCAGGTAGCTTTTGCTGCCACTATAACAAACATTTGTTCAAAGCACAGCAATGCTTTTGATTTCCAACACACCTGAATTGTATTTTATTATTTTCAAACAACATTATACAAATTAAATAGAGAAAAAATCAACATTAGTGCTTCATGTTATTTGCATCTTTGACAAAATAAATAAAAAACAAAAACAAAAAATAAAAAAATCAAATCAATTTTTCTTAAACATCCTCTGTTTTCCTACACTCTTTTGCAATTTTGACATCTATTTCCATAAAATCATGTCAAAGATTTATTTATTGGCTTCTATATAATGACAATAGATCATTAAAACCTTTGACAAAACCATGGAAAACAAGAATACTAGCTCTTAGATGGTATATGCACAAGCAGCAAAAGGCCAAAGTACAAAGAGGTAAGACAAGTAGTGCACAATAGAAATTTGTAAATTTGAAAATTACTATTGCTCTATGTCAAATTCAAATTTATGAGAACTAAGACTATTTACTCTTGTGAATGCATAGATTAAAAAAGTTGCAAACATTTCCATTCAATCATACAATTATGCATAGGTGCACATACAAATGTTTTTGAAGGTGACGTGCTTGTATTATATGGGCCAAGACATACCAGAAATTCAAACTCACCAGTCAAAGCACAACCTGTGCACGCAGATCTTATTGACAAAAGTGGTTAACTAATCGTCATAGTAAATATAAGAAATAACCTTATATATAGATTTCGTGACAAATTTTGTCCTGGAAAAAGTATTTGTATTAGATAATTTCCAGTAAGAAACAAGTGAATCTATGAAAGAGGCGATGAAAAAAGTTGTATAGTTTTACATGAAAAAAGTACAGTGGAAATAATACCTCAAGTTTTCAATATTTGTAGACTTGCTCTAGACACAATGATACAACAACTTATTTTATCAACATATGCATATCCAGTTGGTTCTATTGTTGATGTGGTGGTGGCATGCCACCAAAACAATAGACAATTTGAACAGAACATCAAATATGGTGAAACGACCAATGATACAACCATTGTAAGTCAATTCTTACTTCAAACTATTCTCCATTTTATGTTGCAAACTTGATCAATTGCTACTACTATGGTTTTCCTTTTCTTGTCAAATAACATAGGGAAAAAAAAATGTGTTTTAATAGTTACAGTATTACCTAATTCTAACACGTGTTCATTTGCAATCAATGCTAGTTGCAAGTAAATGAAAGTTACAGAGAAAATTTCCTGGAAATAAAGCATCAACTAGCATGCAAAAATACAACATTCTACCTATTCAAAAACGTTGTCAGAAATGGACCAAAGGGATGTCAAGTACAGGGATATGCAACGGCAACTTTCATTGATGTTCTAAATGACACGTGTGCAAAAACACACTTACAATATTTCATCAAATCAAAAATAGAGGTATTTACTTATATTTTTATTTTTTCTTATTTTATATACATGTTATATTCTTTTAAAAATATTTAAATTTTTCTCACCAAAACATATCAATACTTAATGATTCTAACATGTTTTGAAAAAGGTGAAAGGAATGCTAAAATCAAAGAATTTCTGTGCACCGCCCTATCAAACAAATTGTCAAAAATGTTCAGATCCCATGCTCCCGAACTCATCAAACTGCAAATTGTGAAAAGAAAGCACAAGAAGTTGTTATCGCCTCAATGTATATTACACAGTGGATACAAGTGGCAATAAGATAGATTTCACTTTGCAAATGGCATAGCTGCAGCAATACTTCCCAACAATTGCAGAGACAAGTTTCAAAGAGTACGTCGAAGACATATCATCTACAATATTTGAATCATGAAAACTTTGTGCATGGCATCTTCACTTTGACACTAAACAAAATTATTGTTTATATCAAGCCACTTCGAAGAAATTGTCTTGCAACATCCATTCCACCAACTTTACTGTTTTCAGTGTACGTGTCTTCCTAAAACAGTGTGACACACTTTACTTATTGGATCTTTTGCACAACATACTTCTTATGCTACATGTTTCTTTTGCTTGTGCTAATATTTCCTCAATTGTTCAGTGTGATAGGTTTTCTCACAACGTCGCCTGGGAAGATTGAGTCAATTCCAAAAGAAAATTACCAGTCTTGGTACCAATAACATGTGTATTCAATTCAAAGTATCATTGTTGTATAATTTTTTGCCACTTTTGATTTTTTCTACAAAAACTTCAGCAAAAATATCCAATAGTAAGAAGAGCAATTGTATTTTGTTTATGTCCAAGAACACATCACTACAACTTGACCATTAATCCATTTTGATGCCTTTGTATAAATTTCTAATGTGTTCTTGTTCTCTAGATTTATATGTGCATTTTTATCTAGAATTATGTGTATAGCTTAATCGCATACATGAATTATTATTATTAGCTAACTAGAGGGATCAGGGAATTTGGATCCTCTATCAGATTTCTTGAATGATTTGTTCTGAGATAACCATCTTAAGGATATTATACCAAGCAGTATGGGACCAACATGGTATAATGGCCGATCGGGAGGGGACTTTATTGCTAAGCGGCTGGACCAGGCCCTTATCCAGGAAGAATTACTATCACATTTGGGAGGAATTTCTGTGCGGGTGGAAGACCTCATGATTTCTGATCACAGGCCATTAGTGGTGGAATGGAAATTCGAAAACAAGTGTGGGAGATGCCCTTTCAAATTCAACAGGGCATGGTGAGAAGATGGAGAATTCAAAAATTTGGTCTGTGATTACTTTAAGATTTATAAGCAGGATTTTGGGTCATCCTCGATGGAATTCCTCTCACATAACTTGCGGATATTAAAACAAAAGGTCTAATATTGGGAGAGAGTCAAAAAGCACCATATGAAACTCAGGATGGAGTTGATCAAGGATCAGGTGGTGGTTTTACTAAGACAAACTGACAATGACCATCAAAAATATGAAGCTTGGGAAAGAATAAAGAAACTAGAGAAAAAAAAAGGAAAATCATCCTCTTCCAAGAGAACACATGGAGACTTAAAAGCCGAGCCATTTGGCTTAAAGAGGGGATCAAAACACGAAATATTTTCACACATACGCCAATGGGAGGAAGATACAAAATTCCATCTGGCATATTTCACATGAAGGTAATGAGTACAATACTACATATAAAATTCAATAGGAGGCAATCAAATATTTTGAGAAATTCCTCAAGGCGAGGGAAGGATCATATATTGAAGATCAAATCTAGGTTGTGCAGGACTTCCCACTAATGTTCTCAGTCGATGATAATGAAAAATTAAGTAGGGAAGCTAGTTTGGAGGAGGTAGAAGGTATTCTTAAAACCTTTCAACCGGATAAAAGCCTCGAGCCAGATGGCTACACCCCAGACTTATTTTTACACTTTTCTGACCTGTTTCTAAGGGACCTGACTGATATGGTAGAGGAGATTAGAAAGAAAGGGAATATTTTTGGGTCTATCAATTCAACCTTTCTGACACTTTTCCCAAAAAAGAAATGATCTTCGACCTTCAAAGATTATAGACCTATATCACTGTGCAACACACTTTATAAAATAACATCCAAGATGATTTCGGAATGAATTAAAGTTGTATTATCTATTCACATAACAAAGGAACAGTTTGGATTTCTGAATAATAGGATAATACATGATGTTGTGGCTACTGTACATGAGGTGATGCATTCGATACACAACAAGAATTTGAGGCAATCATTATGAAAGTTGATTTAAGTAAAGCATATGATCGCATAAATTAGGATTTTTTAAGAATGGTACTACACAAAATTGGGATGCACGGGGATGTGGTTGAATGGATCATGGGATGCCTTAGCAATACAGTGATGGCCATTATTATTAATGGACCATCTTATAGATTCTTTAAACCTGGTAGGGGTCTGCGACAGGGTTGTGCACTGTGACCCCTCCTTTTTCTACTTGTCATGGATGCACTAAGCATGAAGATCAATGAGGCTAATTCATTGGGCTTATTTAAGGGGATCAAACTCACAATCAATTGGGAAGTCACCCATAGCTTATTCGTTGATGACGTGGTGTTATGTGGTATGTTGATTCAAAAATGTTGGGTATCTCTCCATCATATCTTTCAACACTTTAGCAATGCATCGGGGATGATTGACAATGATCAGAATCCTGCATTTATTTGTCAATAGGGGATCCCAATTGTATTGAATTGATCGGTGACATTATTAATTTTCAAATGAAACCTATTTCAGAGGGGCTGACCTATTTGGGATTTCATTTAAAGCCAATGAAGTACAGAGTAGATGATTGGCAATGGATCATTGACAAATACCATAACCAGATACACAGGTGGTCTCTCAAATGGTTATCCAAAGGAGGGAAGTTGATCCTCATCTGGGTTGTTTTACAACAGATTACAGTGTACTGGGGACATCTATTTTTTATTATGACTACCATTATCAGCAGGATTAAGACGTTGGTGACTAATTTCTTGTGGGATGGAATCAAGGGAGAAAAGAAATACCATCTTTCCTGTTGGGACCTCCCTTCCATCCCAAAGGACCGCAGGGGCTAGGGAATATTGAATGTAGATATTTTTGGCAAAAAATTGCTAATGAATTCCTTATGGAGAAGCATTAACAATTTTGGTATATGGAGAGACATTATTAGATTTAAATATCTGAAATCCCTCGATATAGATGATGCCTTCTTTATGGGATGACAAAAAGCAGAAAAAGGTTTTCAAATATGGAGGAGCTTCATCAAAATTTGGCCATGTTTCGGAACACACCTGAAATGGAGTTTTGGAAATGGACAAAGAATTATGATTGGTGAAAGAAATATCAGAGGTTTTCCTGTGGATGTCGCCCTTAGGGAAAAAGTGATACAATGTCTACACGGTAGGGTGGTATTCTTCTTTACACGGATTATCCAATACCGGCAGGACAGTACTCCAAGATGGCAAGATGTTGAAGCCATGGGGATTCAGGGAAAAATGTACTGTGACTAGAAGAACTACTTGGAAGCGGTTAGAGGTATGGGTTGGAACAAGAAAATTGATGGAGATAAGGTTATCTGGGGAGCCAGCTTACACAAAGGAAATATAAGTACGAAAGAAACATATTTGGAGAATATGAACAATTAAATTGGAAAATTTGGTAAGTGTTGGTTTACTAAAATATGGAAGGTGAAGACACAAATTAAGGTTGTAATTTTTTTTGTGGTGTGTGTGGAAGGAGAAAAACCTAACATGGAAGAACCTTAGGACTCAAGGGGAAATATTGGCCAAGGCATATGCACACTATGCATGAATGAGGATGAGGACAATCAGCACATATTCTACAATTATGTATATTCATCCGAGATCATATCCTTATTACGCAGACATTTCAAGTTACAGGACTTCGACTATCATTCAATTGCAGAGTGTACCAAATGGTGGTCAGATAAAGGTAAATGCTTTCTTATCATTCCCTTCATTTATCACTGGAATATATGGAAGAGTAGAAACCTGAAAATATTTGAAGATGGGATCACACCGCCGACTTGGATTGTATCACATATTATTCAAATATGGGAAGGCACGAGAATACAACAAAAACCACCCAGAGATATGTCGATTAGAATGAGACCTCATGATATTAACTTTCCTGCGGGGTTTTTCGATGGGGCAGCACACAATGGAATATGTGGCTACGAAGAATGGTTGATGATTAACCCATTATGCCATTAAAAAATCCACTGGTACAATGGATTGGGATCCAGTGCCATGGCAGAGACGTTGGCACTATGGGGCCTCTTATGGTTTAGGAAGCACCTATACATCGACACCATCTGGATCTTTGGATATTCAAAAGTTTTAATTGATCATCTCAATCACAAAAAACATATGGCTCCTATCCAATTAGCATCATGGATTGAACGGATCACAAATTTGTTTTGTACCTTCTCCAGCATATCGCTTACACATATCTATAGGGAGATGAATTCGACTGTCGACCACTTGTCAAAGAAGGGTCTGAAAGGATCCATTGGGGAAATGCATTATGAACTTTTTGAAGCATCTAGTGCAGGGGCATGAGGAACTGTCAAATTTTACTGAGTACTTGATAGTATGTATGTTTCTTTTTTTTAACTAATGCTTTTCTGGGCTACCAATGCAGAGAGGATTGTATCAACTGTAATTTTATACTACGATTTGATCCACGGCAGTAATATTTTTTGGTAGTATGTGGCACAGGACAATTAAACACATTTTTTTGAAGACAGTGTGGACACTATCCCATGAACTGAAAAGGCAACATATACTTGCACAGATTGTAGGGGAGGCATAACACCATGGATATGGATTCCTCCCAGATGATCAATGGGTGAAGACATCAGCTATTGAATAGAACAGGTGATTATAATTGAAGATCATTAGTGGTTGTGACAAAAAATAACCAGAAGACATAATTATGACGTGGAAACATAGAACTGAAATATGTTCGGGATATGACAAATTGATACAATTTGACACATTGAGACACTTGATTATGTAATATGGTCAATTACATAATGTTTTGTTGATTTAGAAGGACGTATATTTCAGAAACATTTTGAAAACATTTTGAACATTGTGTTGATACATGAATGTATACCAAGTGTTTTTCTTTCTGATAAAAAAAAAAAAAAATTCACTCAATTTTTCGTACTTGGTTTCCCTTGATGGTTGTTTGATGTGATTTGTTCATTTTTTTTGTCAAGAGAGGGTTTAGTTACTCGAGCTAATAGTGATTTTTCATTTTACCGTACCATGAATTATATTCAGATTCTTTGATGTGTTATAATTTTCAGTGCATTCATGGAGAAATTTTCCACAATCATAATGTTTATCTCTCTATTTGCATTCGCACAAAAGACACCTTCTTTGATTGCATTGCCTTATCACATAATGTCTATTTTCATTCGCACAAAAGACACTTTCTTTGATTGCATTGCCTTATCCCATAATTTCTACTACGGGAAGTGACTCCCGAGATGGTATAAAGGTTGACAGAGGATTTGTGGACATAGTCTGAAATTTTTCTAACACTTTTCTTACATGTTTTTATCTTGCAGTTATTGGCATAGGTGGAATATGAGAATGGAATGATAATTTCGGACTTGTCCAATTACTAGACATGAGCGGGAGGAGGAAACAGGTTCTAACACAGACAGTTCTCTCGGGTATGGAGACTAAGAAGACAAAAGAGTCAAATAATTCACAGGATGTATCAATATGGTGGAAGAAGTGGAATGAACACTTCATTGTATCGAGGCCCTGTAAAAGTTTTGGGTGCTACTTGTGCCATATATGGTGGCACATATGTGGGTGCACATGTTTTTGTTGTTGTCGGTAAGTAGGGTTTCTATACACTTACACTAATAAAAGCAAGGATTTACAGATGAATGATGGAGCCAGTGGGATAATATTTACAGAACCATTTACTACACATATCCAGTGGAATCCAGCGACTATTGGTTGCCTAGAACTATCGGTGTGGCTTTTTCCGATGCTGGAAATTTTGAATTCTACAATATTAATGTAGTAGTACTCTCATTTATCTCAGGTGGGACTCCAGGCTGGTGTGAACTTGGGAAAATTAATTTTTTATATTAACTAGGTGCTTACTCCTGCTACTTATAGTCATTTCTCTAGTTGCCACTATTAATTTTGATCGTTGGGACCTGTACTACACCAGGTGTGGGGTATACCTTACTTAAAAAGTTTAAAATTTTACTGGGCTCGTTTATTTCGTTTGGTATATATATCTTAGTACCTTGGGCGATGGGGATTTTTCATTTCGACTCAGTTGTCCACATTTATGAGGCGATGCCCTGTCAGACAGGCATATGGGCACATTTAAACTGGCGGACTAACCCACCCAGATATTTCAATGGAGTATTATATTCCATTTATCAAATGGCAGGGTTGGAGGCATATCTTGCAACTATTGGAGATGATGTGTCCACACACAAGGCTCTCCTCAAGGCCATCGTGGTTTCGGAGGGTGGACTCACAAACTCTCCACAAGTTGTCATGCGTGACATCTCCTACACTCCTCGAAAGGATACTTACTCCATAGATGGCACATTTACTCAACCTCGGGCAGGAATTCATGGACAACAGTCATCTAATCTGGGTACACATCAGGGATTTCGTTCACATAAAATATCAAAACCTTACAAATGTGTGACCGATGGTAAATTTCTAAGTTTTGGCTACGATGTTATGTGGGATCATTCTGCGAGCCTACAGAAGAGGGCTCAAGTAGGGAAGTGGTTTTTCGACAGGGACAAATCAGCAGACATGGAAAATTGGATCATTTCATCCTGGGTGAACTTATTGGGCTAGTCTTCGAAGTCCTGTAAGCTCATGAATGGTTGGTTTAGTTATCATTTTATGACACAAGAGGATTTGGAGGAAGTCCTGAAATGACCATGGGTATGCGAGAAGTGCTTCCTTTCTTTACACCAGTGGTATATTCGCTTTAACCCGACAAGGGATACTCCCCAAAACCATTTGGTCCGAGTTAAAATGTCGAGTTTACCACTAGAATACTGGATGCACCACATTTTGACTTTTATAGGGAACTCTATTGGAAAATGTGTTTTTCTGGATCGTAAGTGCTTGGGAGTATATGATAAATGAGTTGTGTGGGTTCTGGTTGTAATATCCTTCTCAAGTGAATTGTCGCCTTACATCGATCTGGCATGGGAGAATGTTTCTCATAGACAAATATTGGACTTCTGGAACATTCCTTTTCCTTGACATCTATGCCACTCCACTGGTCATCTGCTTCGAACGTGTCCTCGAAGGTTCTCGGGGTCGTCACATGGTATACATTTCTCACAGAGGAATTCACAACGTGTGGCTGCGCCAGGGAATGTTATGGTAAATTCTAATAATGTGACTCCAATTATGCCTATCCATACATCTTCTCCTCCTTCTTTTCGAGATTCATGTCTACTTATTGTTCTTTATTCTCATCTACACCTATATGTTCCCTCACCCTATGTATAAATTCTTTCCTCCTCACCTAACTTGCCTAGACATACATCCCCTGGGATGACTCGCAAACGCTCCACGGCGGAGCCACTTTTTTCCTTTGTCTCCCTTCGCCACGAGGGGAATTTCTCCCTTTATAACTGGGACATCTCTGTTGTTACTATTCCCCCCTACATTGTCTCTGCAACAAAAAATTTCCCCCTGGATTCGCCGCATCCTTCATCGGTACCATTGGACCCTGATCCCAACATGTCATCCCATAATTTGATGGGTAACGATATCGGCTTTCTTCTACATAATATGAACTTGGACCTTGCTCCCATGAATATCCACCCTACTTATCTAGACTCCTCCACCATTGTTATCATCTCGGCGTCGGCATGAAAGGTGACAGTGCAGAAGGGTAAAGGACGCCCCTATAGGAAGATGCGGCCTATTCCTATGAATGGTTTAGTACATAATTTGCTTTAGTGAAATTTCAAAGATATCCCTGTCACGATTGTCTACAATTGAGTACTTAGAGCTTTGTCGCTCGCTAAAGATGTTATGTGATGATGTGTACTTCATTTAATTTGTAGGGCTTGGGGGACCGCTCCAAATTTGTATCCCTCAGATAAAAATAAAAAATAAAAAATAATAATAATAATCATGAAATTTCTCCTTTTCTTATCCTTATATAGGAGACCATGGCACTGGCTGACAGATCGATCTCTTATTTTAATGCCATGTTTCCATATTGGCACATGGCGACTACGGACGTTGTGGGTTTATCTAGTGGACTAGTTGTTATGTGGTATCCTCGGTGGGCCAATTTCTAGGATTTCAGATTTTTTGGAGGCATCCTTCTTACAGGATTCATGCGGGGTTTCTCAACCCGTATTCACATTATCAATATATATGTGCCATATAATTATCAGGGTCGTTTCTGGAAGCTTATGGAAAATTGTGACATTTTGAAGACTGGATACCTTCTCATAGCAAGTGATATTAATTTCACTCTCAACCAGGCGAAGGTTTGGGGACCACACAGTCGTCCATATCCATTGGTGAATTACATTGCTGCTATATTCAGTGAAAGACGTATTAAGGAAATTTCGTTGGAGGATTTGTGCCCTAATTGGTACAATGGACGTCGAGGTGAAGACTACATTGCTAAGCGACTTGATCGCTTCTTGGCACTGGAGAACTTACTTGAACTTATGGGAGTGGCCAAATCATGTGTGGGGGGTCTTATGATTTTGGATCATAAACCAATTGTACTACAATAGCAATTCGAAAAACCTTAGAGGGTCGCACCCTTTAAATTCAACAGATGTTGGCTGGATGACGGTGATTTCAATAAAATGGTACATGAACACTTGAAGACATGTCAAGGAGGCCCAGACATCTCCCCAATGGCACATATGGAAAAAATCCTACAGTCTCTGAAGTCAAAGGTACGCGTTAGGGAGTGGAATAAAAAAAGAAGGTTGTTTTCTGAACTAAGTGACAATATATGGGAGACTAAACATATATTTGTTGGTATGGATGTCAGGAACATGACACAATGGCGATGGGAGAGAGTTAAAATACTTGAGGCAAATAAGTGCATGATCTTACTCATTCAAGAGTAGACTTGGAGCTTAAAAATCCATGCACTCTCGCTGCGTGAGGGTGATTGGAATACTAAATACTTTCATACATATGCAAATATGAGAAGGGAGGGGAATTTTATTTGGGATATCAATGCAAATGGAAAATAGTTCCATTTTACATAGGAGATTCAGGGGTGGCTGCAAATTATTTTGAAGGTTTATACTATGCTCGTGAAGGATCCTTTGTGGATGAACAAATTTGGGGTTTGGCGGAATTCCTGGTCATGTTCACTGAGGCAGATACCAACAAATTAAACCTTCTAGTCAATGCGAAGGAGGTTGACAGGGTCCTAGGTCCTTTGCCCAAGACAAAAGCCTAGGGCCAAACGAATGGACCATAGAATTTTTCTCACATTTTTCTGACATTCTGATGCAGGACATCGTTGACATGGAAGAATCTCGTAGGGAAGGTTTTGTAAATGGGAAAATAAACTCCACATTTATTGCTCTCATTCCGAAGACCACAAACTCCACTTCATTTTCAGACTACGAGCCTATCTCTTTATGCAATATTTTATATAACATATTTTCTAAAATTCTTGCAAAAAGGATCAAGGATGTATTATCCAAGCAAATTTCAAGTGAACAATTTGGATTTCATCATAACCGTTTGATTCATGATGCGGTGACATCAACACAAGAAATCATACATACCATTCACACTAGGAAACTAGAGGCGCCCATCATGAAAATTGACCTGAGCAAGTCATATGACTGTGTGGATTTGGCATTTTTAAGGATGATTCTCATCAAGATAGTGCTAACAAAAAACACAGTGGAATGGATCATGGGGTGCATTACCAAGGCTCCTCTGGCAGTTCTGATAAATGGAGTGATGTCACAGTTTTTTAAAGTTGGAAGGGGACTTAGATAGGGTTGTGCATTATCTCCCCCTATTGTTCCTTCTTGTTATGGATAGCCTTAGCAATAAAATTAATGATGTTGTGTGAGATGGTAACTTCAAGGGCATAAATATCATGCACAGCAAGGAGGCATCACAGTTTTTTTTTTGAAGACAGATTAATATTTGGCATGTTACACTATACACAATGGATGTGTCTTAGATATCTCATTGATTTGTTTGAACACGCATCTAGTATGTATGAGAATGGGAGCAACTCAGTTGTGCTACACTCGAAGGGAGACCAACTCATCATCACACAGGTATGTGACACCTTCAATTTCAAAAAAAGTCCTTTAATAGATGGATTTACATAAATGGGTTTCCATCTGAAGCCAAATTGCTACCAGGTGGCGGATTGGATCTAGCTTATAGACAAATTCTGGAAAAAAATTAAACATGTGGACATTACGGTGGTTGACAAAGGGAGGGAGGTTTATACTAGCACAGGCTATCCTTCAACAATTATCTGTGTACTGGGCACACTTATATACCCTTCCAATGGCCATCATTTCATGGATCCGGTCCATTATGGCAATTTTCATTTGGGCGAGTAGGGGGGATAAAGGGAAATACCACCTTGCTTCTTGGGACAGTATCACGATGCCGAAGGATTTGGGCGGATGGGGTCTCTTGGATGTTTATATTTTAGGGAAGGCACTTCTACTTAAATCTCTCTGGAGAGGGCTGAACAAACCTGGCACATGGATGGACATTATAAAATACAAATACTTAAAAGAACAATTTGTGGAGGAGTGGTACATTCAGGGCACCCCTCGAAGCATAAGGGGATCACAAATCTGGCAAGGCTTTATGAAAATATGTAAACTCTACCATAAGATATTATGTTGGTCATTCGAAAATGGGGAGAAATTTCTCATTGGTATGGGTGATATCCGCGGCATGGTTGATCCTGCCAACATAAGCAGAAATCTCATATATGGTTTACATGTTCATGGTATATTTTATGTGTGTCAGACTATTAAAGAATGGTATGAGGGGTATCCAGTATGGATGGAGGTAGCATATTTGGGCACAAGGGGAGAATGTACAATGGAATGGGATAGATACAGAAAGATTCTCAGAAGTGTGGATTTGCAACACTCGGACAGGGGCGATTACTTGACCTAGGGTGGCAATCTACTGAACAACTCGGTACAGACTAGGGAGACTTATTGACATGTTTTCCAAAAAATCCGGGGACCAACACAACAGAGCTAGTTTCACTGGCTTGTCTGGCGGAATAAAAACCTTATGTGGGTGAATCTGATTAAACGTGGGCACAGTGGAGCCGGTATATGTACAATATGCATGCATGCTAGGGAAGACAATGCGCACTTATTTTACCACTGCACAATTTCAAGACATATCTGGAGGAATATATTTGATGGGTTGTGCATTCAACACTTGTTCTTCATCTCGACGGAGGATTGTGAAAATTGGTGCGCAGAGAAGGGATCACATTTTTGTGACATTCCATTACTACTCCACTTAATGGTTTAGAACGCACGTGACAGGAATATCTTCAATGGGGATTATGTATGTCCTGAATATATTGCTACACATATTATACAGAATTGGGGTGGCCAACGTGCGGGTTGCCCTCCTCGTCGGGATTTATCTCATCGTATGAGACCACATCCAATCACATACCCTATTGGGTTCTTTGACGGTGCAACACAAAACAATTGTTGTGGGTGTGGTGTTTGGCTGAAGATGGACCCAAATTGTCACTATAATATTTTCTGGAATGCAGGACAAGGCACAAACGCCTCGGCGGAGTTGTTGGCTTTATGGGCATTGTTGTGGTTTGCAAAACAGCTATATATTGAAACTTTGTCAGTATATGGAGACTCAAAGGTGATTATTGACCATATGAAGCACAACAATGCTTTCTCCCCACCGCAACTTTCACATTGGATGGACAGAATATATGAGCTCCAAGGATCTTTCAACCATATCACCTTTCACCGTGTATATCGCGAAAAGAATTGGGAAGCAGGCTGACTTTCCAAAAAGGCGTTGAATGGTATATATGGACAGATGCATTATGTGTTATATGATGTTGAAGGTGCGTCTGCAAGAGGCACTGTCCCAATTCACTGAACTTATGATACAGGGTTTGGCTATTTGAATAGTGGGAGGTTGTTGGAGATATAACTTCACACACATTGTTTTTGTCTTATGACTTCCTAGATGATAGATTCTCATATTAGATGTTGTTTGACAAGTGATATGTTTCATGTTTGACTACAAAAATGATGTAAAGTTTGATTATCCTATATTGATTTTTGGATCTTTCTGCCCCAAAGAAGGATGCATGAAAGCATGATAACTTAATATGTATATATTTTTCTGAAAATGGTTAAAACACATATACACTGGTACATAATATACATCATCCAAAATCATTTGACGTAAATCTTGTTGAACTAGTTCGGGGCCTTGAGAATGCATTGGCATACAAGGCACATTCCTTTGCCTGCTCTGCCTCAACACATCACTTGACAAAGATCCTATTCAACTGCTTTCGGGCCTGGACTAATAGATCACCTTCGCGATTCAACCAATGACTAGATACATTACGCTCCAAGGCATCAGCTGCACTTTTTAGTTGTACCACGCCTCCCATTTTTTTCCAATAGCAAAGTCTGGTCAATTACCGCACTCTATCATTTCAAAGTTATAAAAGTCGACTTGAATCTGTTCACTAGCCAGTCGACTTGGAAACGATTTTAATCTGAAAGTTCCCTTGTCGTACTGTTTCGCAGCTCTTCCATTGTCGTTTATTTCCAATATTCTTGCATTGTTTCCAAAACATATCGTGCATGTCCAATTTTTTAAAATCTTAATTCTGGAATTTTTAACTTCAGAGACATTTATTGTAGTTTTCATTTAATAATTGATTATTTCATTTTTAGATAGAATTGCAATTTGAAACTTCTCAACTATCTCCACCAAGCAATGGCATGTGTTCGAGTTGGCCATGAACTAATTGATTTTCTCTTTTGTAAATTAAAAATAATTTCAGAACTCGAAAATCTCGAAATTATATGTCAGAAATATTGTATTTTCCCCTAGTACACCTTAAATTTTTCGAGTTAAATGTAGAACGGGTGTTCTCTCATATGTTGTTTATCATAAGATCCACTGCACTTTTATATATATATATATAACGGTAAAATGTTTTTACTCTAAAATTAGACAATTTTTCATATTTTGTACATTTAATCCTATTTAATGTTTTATATATACGCTAATAGGTAAATGCATTGTCCAAACCTGCCAGTGCAACATTATAATAGGGTGTAGCTATTGTCTTCTAAAAAATATGGGTCTCTAAGCATAATCTAAAAGTGCATATACTATGTCACTAAATTCAAAAACATGTTTTTTTCATCTATAAAATTATTTATAATCTTAGGTTATCTTTCAATGCTTATTTTGGCCTTTATACAATATTGTAAAAAAAACACCAGTGTTAACATTATCTTTCTTTTATATATATATATATATATATATATATATATATATATATATATATATATATCTTGTTAAAATGTGGCTTCTCACCTTCTATAATACATTGTAATCATCAAAAAAAATTGCATATTTTTTATTCAAAACTAAATTCTCTATTCCTATAAACAGAAAGCCAAATGACTAAATGTATGAAAATTTGGGTCTAAGAGCATGAAAAAATAGACCTAAAGATAATGGTGGTAGAGCTTTCTTTATTTCTAGTTGATTGCACTACAATCCAGAAATATATATATGAGTAATGTATGCAATCATGAAGCTAGGAGTTGTTAAGAAATCAATGCTTATAGGAATTAAGGTTTGATTCCTCTTTCTTGATAATTACTTATGAGTTATGTTGGCTTGTTTTAATTCTTTATTAGTTTATCCTTCTTCAAGCAATTGTCAAATTAAATGTATATGAAGACCACAAGAACAAGAGACACAAGATGTATGCACTCAGCCAAGGAAAAACCCCTCCAAGGGGAAAATCCAGTCCAACTCTTCCACTAGTAGATTCAAATCAAGATGAGACAATCTAAGACCCTTTTATACCCAGACAAAGACCTTCTCCAATCACAAATTCAACCTCTCCTTCCAGTAGATGATCCTTGTAAAACTCTCCAAGTGAGAGCTTCCCAGTAGCAGGTACAATCCAGAATTTTGACCTCCAGCTACAGATTTTCAACCCCCAACAACAAAATTTCGGACCTGTAATAGATTTTAAATTTTGGCCCCGGTTACAGCCCAGAAACTTCCCACGTGTGAGAGAAAGGTTTCCCAAAAACTCAATTTAGGTCTTCTCAACTTCTTGCTTCCTTCTCCAACTACTTCGCTCTTTTTTTCTGGTTCTTTTTCTTGTAGATCGGACTTGTTGAGTGAGTGCTCCAAATAGGTCTAGTTGCCTCTCTATATATAGCCTTTATATTGTGTCAAATCAACCTAATGTAGGTCGACTTCATGGGGACAGGACCGACATGGTGTGGACGTGACAAATAACCTTTTTGACTCAAAAATACTTATTTTTACATGATACAAAATCCCAAGAAGGGTTTGTTGAAATGGCACCAAGAAATGGCACCCCAAAGGGGCTTCTGATTTAATTTTCCCTTAATTAAATTGGAGGAGAAATTGCAATTTTATCTCATGGCAGCTTTTATTAGTTAACTATGTCAGAATGACTGAGTTAGCTTAGGAAATTCGATTTGAGGGTCAAATAGGATGCATGTAGAGTTTAATTATGGCTTAGTTAGCTTAGGAAATTCGAGTTGAGGGTCAAATAAGATGCATGTAGAGTTCTCCCATGATTTAAGGGGGTCCAGTTACAGTTATTTGTGAGTAGTAATTAGTTAACTCGAGAAATTGAGTTAAAATCAGTTTAACTAGTTCTAACTGAGTGATGAGCTAGTGAGAGGTCAAGTGAATTAAATATGACTTAATTTACAAGTAGTAATCAATCATTTAATTAATAATTTTCTATAAATAGTTATTGCATGTCAGTTCTAAGGAAGGCCCAACTGAGAATGAGGTTAAATGGATGATAACTATCAGTTGTACAATTAGAAAAGTGTACAGGTTGGTTATAGATTCATGTGGAGGCCAAGGAAGCATTGCATAATCAATTAGAAGGATTTTCCTATTTAATAGGTATTTAATTCCTCAAGGAATGTGTGAGAAAGGAAATTTGAGCAGAGGTTGAGAATTGGCTAAGTAATTGGCTGATTTTACGTACATCAGAGTGAGATAGTTGGCAGAGTGCAAGAATTTCTCTGAGAGAGAAAGTGTTGTATTGTTTCATGATATTGACTTTATACAATATACATATGGCGAGGTTTTAGGCAGTTTTATTTCCCTAGATACATATTATGTTGTGTGATTGATTGTCTCTTTCTCTTACTTGTTATGTGATTGTGCGATCGTGTTTTGTTTCTGCAAATTGTAGAAGGATTCAGTATATTATTTTAGTACATTACAAGATTGGATTGAATCCAGTTGTTAGGTTTTATACATGGTATCAAAGTGTCGGGAATCACAATAAGAAGAGAAGAACAGAGTTTATTTTTATCATGTTCAAATTTACAGATTTATTCTTCAGGATCCAGCAACAGATCAAGACGTATTTCAATGGCTTGGGACTCGAATATGCACTTGAGGGAAATTCGACTTATATTGCATGGAAGGACAAGATGGAGGCGGTGATCAAGGACAATGGACTGAAGGATTCATAGATATTGATTTCCAACAGCCTGCAGCAATAGATGCTCAACTTCTCGATGCATAGAAGAAGAATGTACCAAAGGCAAGAAGGATCTTGTTAGAGGGAGTTAGAGACCATGTTGTCTGGAGTTTCCACGGGAAGGTGACTCCATATGCGATGTGGAAAGCCTTGACAGATATGAATCAGAATAGTAGCGACCACAGGAAGTTGGCGCTGAAAGACAAGCTCGGGAAGATCAAACTGGAGAAGGGTGACACGATCCAAAAATACTTGACAAATTTCACTCAGTGTCGAGATGAGCTTGGAAGCATTGGGATCATTGTTGCCTTGTATGATTTGGTAAGCCTATCTCTTCTATGCCTTCCTAAGAGTTGGCATAGCTACCAGGTCTCTGTTAATAGAAGGGAGAAGTTGCCAGATTGGGAGCGACTATGGTCTGATCTGGCACAAGAAGAAATTCGTCAGTGCACTAGAGATGGATCCTCATCAAATATTGATGAGGAGGAGAATTGTGCCTTAGCTAGCAAGGCAAAGAAAGGAAAATGGAAGGCTTCCCATCCCAAATCCAAGACCGAAAAGGCAGGAAAGAAGCGAGACTTGTCAAAGTTAAAATGTTTCAACTATCATGAGCATGGGCATTATGCCACAAATTGTCCAAAAAAGAAGAAAAACAAGAAGGCCTTAGGAGGAGGAGCAGGTGAACCATTGGCTTCACAGTTTGAGTTGGACTTCACCCTCATCACATGCATGGTATCATCGGTGATGGGTTCTGTGTGGTACTTAGATAATGAAGCTTCATTCCATAAGACCGGAAACAAAGAACTTTTTAGTAGCTTGGAGGAGAAGGAACTCCAGATGCACATCGAGATGGGTGACAACGGGAGGTATAGTGCTACCAGTGTAGGTACAATTACCTTCTGAGAGGGACTCAAGTAACCCACTCACATTAAAATATGTCATGTATGGTCCTGGTTTAAAAATAATTTGGTTTATGTTTCTATGTTGGAAGATCGTGGCTATGATGTGATCTTCAGTGAAGGAAAGGTGTTCCTTCATCACAAAGCCACGGGACAGGTGAAAAATATTGGGGTTCGAGTAAAGAATCTTTATAAACTAGATGTAGATGACTACATAGCACTGAGTAGTAAAGAAAAGAAGGTGGAAAGTCAATACATCAGTGAGTTATGGCACAGGAGGTTGGGCCATCTACACCACAACGCTTTGAAGGTCATGCAGCGGATTTCTACAGGACTTCCAAAGGGTGCACTTGTGCAAAGAGACACATGCAAATGATGTACATTGGGGAATTATACCAAAGCCACCTTTCATGATAAGTAAATTTGAGCCAAGGCGATCCTTGAGAGAGTTCACTCAGTCGTGTGTGGACTATTCTCGACGGCTTCCACAGCAAAGCACAGGTATTATGTTATTTTTGTTGATGCTTTTTCAAGAAAGTGTTGGATTTTACTCATGCAAAAGAAAGATCACACATTCTCCAAGCTTTGTGAGTTCAAGGCACTTGTCGAGAAATATACAGGGAAGAAGGTGAAGGCTCTGAGGAGTGACAATGGTGAATAATACATCTCTAACAAATTCAAGAATTTATTATTCTTAGACGGAATTCGAAGAGAATTGATTTCACCTCATAATGCACAACAGAATGGGGTTGCAGAAAGAAAGAACAGAACGATTTTCGGAGTATCACGAGCTATGTTGCATGATCAGGACCTATTGTTGCATCTGTGGATGGAAGCATGCAATACAACAGTATTTGTGCAGAACATAAGTCCTCATCGGATACTTGGGATGAATACACTAGAGGAAGAATTTTTAGGTAAGAGAGCAGATGTGTCATATTTTAAAATTTTTGGTTCATCTGTTTATTTCCATATGACCAAAGATTCCGGGAAGAAGCTAGAGCCAACAGCAAAGTTGGGGATATTTTTGGGGTACATTGATACACCTCACAACTATCTTGTTTATTTTCTAGCACACATGATGACAATGTTTAGAAGAGATGTGAAATTTGATGAAGACAAAGCCATGTGATTGTCCCTTGAGAGGGAGCTCAAGTTGCATGCAATTGAGGAGATCTAAAGGATGAACCTCGGGATGTGGATCAGGCACAATAAGAGGAACCAAGAGTGGTAGAAACCACTCATGCAAAGCCATCTACCAGAGATGGAAGGAAGTGCACCAGAGAGGCTAAAAGATTAATGCTAGATGTGAGAGCTAACGTGGGAGCACCCACATCACAGCGCAGGAAAAGAAGGTCCCCAGAGCGGTACACTGGATACATGGGTCTATGAGAGAAGTTATTAAGATAGAGCCATCCTCTTTCTAGGAAGCAGTGCAGCAGCCAGTGTGGGTTGATTCCATGGTTGAGGAGTATGACTCCATCATTAGAAACAGTGCATGGGAAGTTTTCCCAAGACCAGTGGGGAAGTCATTTGTAGGATCCAGGTGCGTCTACAAGGTGAAGCAGGAAGCAGATGGGAGTGTAGAGAAACACAAGGCTATATTTTTGGCCAAAGGGTTCTCTCGGGTGGTGGGGATTCATTATGATGATACTTTTGCACCAGTCATAAGGTACTCATCTATTAGATCCATCCTTGCACTCTTAGCGTAGATGGGATGGAATATACATAAGATGGATGTAAATAAAATCTTTCTAAATGGATTTATTGAGGAAGAAGTATACATTGAGCAGCCGGAAAGTTTTGAAACCTTAAATAGGGAGTTTCGTGTGTTCAGACTCAAGAGCGAATTGTAGGGGTTGAAGCAAGCATCTCGTGCTTGGTACACCAGGATTGATAGCAACTTCATCGGGTTGGGATTCACCAAGAGTGAAGTAGATGTGAACCTATCTCATATGGTGGTTGATGGTAAGATTTTTATTATCATAATTTATGTCGATGGTCTGATATTGATAGGTGATGAGCAGCTCATAAATTCTTGCAAAGATGATCTTGCAAGAGAATTTGAGATGAAGGGCATGGGGCTCTTTCATTATTTCCTTGGATTGGAAATCTGGAAAAGAGATGGGGAGCTATTTTTATCTCATGGCAAGTATTCCAAGGAGATTCTGAGGAAGTTCCTCATGGAGGGCAGCAAACTCATGGAGACTCCTCTTGTAGGACTAGAGGAAGGAGAATGCTACTTCGGGCGAAGTAGTGGATGTTATTGTTTTCAGGCAGTTGGTGGTTTCACTCATTTATTTGGTGAACACACGACCCGACATATGTTATGCAGTTAACCAACTAAACCAATATATGGTTAAGTCAACCAAGCTCTTTTGGGATGCAGGGAAGCATGTGTTGATATATATCAAAGGCACTGTTGATATATATCAGAGGCACTACAGAGTATGTATTATGGTACAGACGTATAGAGGGAGTGAAGTTTCAAGGCTTCACCGATGCAGATTGGGCAGGGAGTCCATCCGACCAAAAGAGAACATAAGGAGGCATCTTCAGTGTTATGAGGAATTCTAATCTATGGATAAACTATTCTTCCCTGAGTGTGGTGTTTCTTCACTCAGAACAACATCGAAAAGGTAAATTTTTTTCTCTCTAAGATAAATAGATAAACATAAGATGAAGAGACTTAATTGTGATCCTTCTCTCTCGTTCTTCTTCTTTCTTCACTTTTATCACTCTCAATCCAACTGAACTCGCCAGATCAATACCTGCATCAAAACCAGAAGACAGCAAATGATGATACAAATATATAATATCTATCTATCATAACCAGATTGAACTGACTAAATATGAGAATACATGCACATATTGAGAATACGCTCACAAAATATAATCACATATATGAGAGAAATAACAAATATCTTTATTGCAGTATTAAGAGGAATAGATTACAACAAGTCGATCAGTTCGTTTTCAACCTGCACCAACTTCATCTCTTCCTCATCACACCAATCATCAATCTAGCAGCATCACAGTACTTCAGCTCTCCAAGAATTGTGAATCCAACAACATAACGCTACACAAAATTCTTCCTTCCTTTCACTTAGAGGAGTGCTCAATTTATATGGAAATTGAAGGTAGTTCCTCAATAAATGATATTGAATGGATTTCTAATAATAGATGAGACATGTTTATAGGTTCAATGGTGATGGATGAACACATGTAATCGAATTATGACACCTATGAGCTCTTCTAGAAGGCACTGGACATGTGGAGATTCTCGGAACAATGATGATTTCGTTCCAAGGAGACCAACGCACCCTTAAGTGTCGGGAAGGGCTTTACTGAGCACCCCTGCATGGGTTTAAGTGCTTTGCAATGCACTTAGGCCCATTCAGAGGAGCATTGATGAGTCAATGGGTCATTTTAACTATACTTCAAACATTGAAACTCTCATGAATTAAAGCCATCATTAGAATGACTTCTATACAGCATGTAACAACTGAATTAGGGGATGATAGACCATGTTTTTATTGAATTAGGGGATGATAGACCCTGTTGATATTGGTCTGAGGGATGATGCCCAAATTGACCTATAACAGCTTCTCCCTAAAGCATGAATTCAAAATAATGATACTATTTGGATGAGATGCTTTGCGGTGTGATGAGTAGGATCTGAAGTGGACAGTGACCTACATCAATTTGCAATACATTAAATCATGATATCTTGTACATCTTGGACATGAATTTCTGAGGGAGGCATACCCATGCTCAGCACATAAACTATCATAACACGTACATAAATCAGAAATTCGTCTACAAATATAGACATGCCTACATATATAGGCCCATGATAGGATGACCATTTGTATGTAAAGACATCGTACATATGATGTGGTACAATTCTTGAAATCGCAACCCGGATGGATGAAACTAGATCCGTGGTCTTCTATCTTGTTTAATCGATCATTCAAATACAATTCTAACCATGCGAATATGTGATCTGAAGTTGAACATGGAAATACATCGTCTGATTAGCATCCATTGATGTAAGTTGTTAACATACGCGAGTGAAACCATCATTGATGTTAATGGTTCTCAAGGTACTGGAGTACAATTTTCAAGGCGTGAATAGATGATTTGAGGTCGAACGCCAAAAAAAATATTTTCGTCAAAGGTTTGTGATGTCAACCTATCGTCGGAAGCGAGAAACATGTCATTGATGTAAGCAAGTTCCAAGGCACTGGAAATGTGTTTCTAAGTCAACTTCCTGGATCATGAGTTGATGTCGATAGGAAGCGACTCGTCGCAGATATGAAATGAAACGGAAGTAATGATTTTGGAGACAAAATGTGACTTGATGAAGCAATGTTCAAGGATGGCAGACATGAAAATGAAGGTTTATGAGTATTGCGGAAGATGAGGAATTACTGGATGACTTCTCTTAAACATATCAGCGAAACTGAATGGATTGGCAGAATTGACCCAAAAGTGAAGTGATGGATGGTATGATAGACCATAGGTATGATAAACCGTTAAGAATATTACCCAACCCAAAGCCACAGAGATGAAGTGGAAGTGTCATGTTCAAGAGCGACCTGTTACCATAAAGTGTTTTGTTCTTTTTCCCAAATTTTCCCCAATCATTGTTGACCAGTATCTCTTTATTGTTTAACAAGCTTGAGGAGGATAACGTATGCTTTATCTATAATTCAACCCTTCAGATGAATCCATCACTATTTGATGATTTAAAGATTCTAGCGATAGTGAAACTCGATATTGCTATGATCAGACAAGTTCATCACTATTTGATGTTTTAACGAGTCTAATGACAGTGAAAAATCGATCCTTTTTCATGTTTAAAGAGTTTGAAAAAGGGACGAAAATAAAACTCTATGAGTCCTTTTTCGTAAATTTGTCGCTTAGGTCCAAAAAAGTGTAAAATGATACCTGAGAAGACCTCTTAGCAATGTTCGACTAAGGTGTTCATTTTTCGTAAATAATCTATCTCGGTCCAGAAAAGGATTAAACTTATACTGAGTAGATGTCGTTTCATTTCCTTTTACGAGCTTGAAAAGACAAGCGCTTGGAAATATTTTCACATTAACAAAGTCTGAAAAAAAAGCTAAAAGAAGACTCTAGGGGGGTTCCTTTTCGATGTTTAACAGAGCTTGAAAAAGAGATAAAAGTATGCTTTGTGGTAAAATCATTTTTGAATATTTGTGCACTTCAAAATCACTATATCAGTTGTAAAACATGTTCAAAGAACCATGAAAGAATACATGTTTCATAGTAAAAATGAATAAAAACCATAGTCACATCATTAAATATGAATAAAATAATCAAAATGACTATTAAAAATAAGTTTTTACCATTCGAGAGTTACCATTTGAAATTTAGGAGCTATGAACCTATTTTTCCCTCAAACTTCAACAGTCGATTGTGACAATTTTAGTGGAAGATTTCTCGTGTCGTTTGATCCAGGTTGGAGATCTGAACCTTCTCTTCCTTTTAGTGTCATTTTTGTTTCATTTCATGCTAAATTTTTAGGTTTTTGAGCCCCCTAGGGTAAATATATTGTGTTTTGAGGGAAACGCACCCTTGCATGTCGAAAAGTGTGTTATGTAGCACTTAAATTGAAGCTCAGATGCTCTGCAGCATTATGTCTATAGACCAGGGGTGTGTTGGGTGCATTTCACAAATTTGTTTCTTGCTATGTGCTCAAAATTTCCCAAATTTTTTTCATGAAATAGATCCTAATGAAGCTTATGGTTGGCTTTCAGGTATTGATCCGATCAAAATTTCTATTAGATGGTGAGAAAGATAACATGAAGAATAAGACATGATTTCCCTAAATTATCCTGGCACTATAAGAGCCCTCAAAGATTGTGGGTTTCTTAAGTATTTCAGATTATCAGGGGTGAAACAACATCTTGAACTATTGGATTTCTTGGTTTGTTCATGGGATCTGGCATCTCAGGCATTTCACATTGGGTAAAAAGTGCTCCCAATACTAGTTGAGGATGTTTACTTTCTTATTGGATTATTGAGACGTGGTTATCCTATTTCCCTTGCGGGATATGCTAGTGGAGGCGAAACAGTGAAGGACTACATCCGCCAACATTTTCAGCCAGGTACTGAACCTAGAAAATATGGGAATATAAACATTCATGATGTGCGTGGTTTTCCTCAGGGAACTATCCTTTTTAATATTGAAAAACTTGCTGGCTCAGTGACACTACATGTTGCAAACCGTTCATACATGCAGTATTCTCTTGAGTGTGTTGAACTGAAAGTGTTCAACTGGGCTGAAGCAGTACTCTTTCAGATGAAATAATAGCTGACTAAAGTAAAGGGTGACAGAACAAATAATTTCAGTTACAGCTCGATCTTGATTTCCTTTATTTTAGAGTGAATTTTGTTAGCCACCTATAAAATTTGTCATATCAAATGGTGGCTAAATCATTTTTTGAAGCCTTCAAGAAACAATTTTATTGCAAAATTGTTGGTTCTTAAAGCCTTTTGAAGATATCTTATTTTTTTATTAATATTCACTTTTGTTTCCCTCTTAAACTCAGAAAATCTGTTGTTTTACCAAACGAAAAGACTGCTGCAAAGACCCATTTTCCCCTTCATTTTTACACCTTCTTCCATTCATACTTAACCTCCATTGCATCCCCTTTTCCTCATACAAATTCCTCCATTTTCATCATTTTAACCTTAAAAATTACTTCAAGACACTTTTAAAATCATTTGGTCTCCTTCCATTGGTTTTAAAAAGCCTTCTTTCCTCTACCGAAAGCCTCATTTTTCCTTAAAAAAACTCTGTTTTAAAAGCCAAAAGACAGTCTTTTATTATATAAAGTTTTAACCCCCGAGGGCTTAACTTTCATAAACCTCCGCTTCATAGGACCTTAAGTCCCACAACCGGGCACTTAAAAGATCCTAAACCCTTCTTCTAAGCCCTCAAAAACCTTTTTCTCCTTTAAAAACTTGAAAATCCCGACTTCCTTTCAATTTATTCTAAAAACTACAGTTCGTGGTCTAAACCATTCTTAACCATTGATCTAAGACCGATCAATGGCTGTCAGAATCTCGCATCACAATTTTTATCGAGCGCATTTGAAAGGCCCCTTCCTTTGTTCCGATTCCGATGAGCCCCTTTGGGTTTAGACCAATCAACCACTTCCCCACCATATAACCCATGCCAAGGACCAATCGTTAAAGTCCCAGCGCTAATCGCAATCGGAGGTTTTGTGATGGGCACATCTCTTTGTTTTAAGTAAAAGCCCCAATGCGATGGATTTTTATTCTATGGACCCCCACCACTTTCTCCACCATTGATCCGTTAAACCAATCAACGGCCCAGTGTTAATCGCATCGGATTTTTTGCATTGGGAATATTTTAATAGTTATTACCCCCTCCGATTGGTCACCTCCCGATGGCTTCCCACCCGTTGATATTCCCCGCCAGACCCAGATCCAACGGCCCACATTGTTCTTCCCCAAAGCCCATTTTTCCGCCTTTGGCATTTACAAACCAATCTCCGCCATCGATCTGGTCCTAAGATCGATTGTCCTTGTTCAATCGCATCGGCGCTTTTTACCCCTTGCCCCCGCTGATCGCGATCTTCCGATTGCATCTGGGCCTTCCATACACTAAGATCCGACGGTCTAGATCAATCCTCCCTTCCCTTTGATTTTTCTCAAATCCTGCTATGTAACCTCTTCGGTGAATCTCCGACGTTGATCTCTGCAGATCAACAGCCCGCATTAACCCATTCTTCGCCCGACCCCTCACCTCATATTTTATTCCATTGACCCCAAGATTGGATCTGGGCCGTCCATATTGAAGATCCAACGGTCTAGAATAAACCCGATATGCCCAACTCCTTTAGGTCCTACCCTTCCCAGATCAAATCTCCGTCATCCATCCCTGATCTGACGGTCAAGATTGAAACCGCTTTGACCCTGCCCCACCTCTTTCTGCCTGCGCATCTTGTCTTATCGCGCTCCAAACTCCACCGTTGGATTTTCCCACCCTTCATCCAACAGCCAGGGACCCATATCGTGTGATTTTAAGCCCGAAGGATAATTTTTCAAAGTTACGCGATATGGGCGGTTTCTAAAGTACACGTGTCAACCGAGGACCTATATCGCATTTTTTTGGAGAAAATCTAAAATTGCCTCAATGCAGTGCAACACCAGTGGTTTTTTATGCTGAAACCACTTTCCCCATTTACATTGTATTTCCTCATATTTTAATCTTTTTTTTCATCACATTCATCCAGCGGCCTAGATTTCATCTAACCATTGAACTATCGCCCTCCGCCCATCCTCCAAGGGACTTCATGGATCAACCTCCATCATTGATCTCTGTGGACTAAACCAATCCAATGGCCCAGGATTGTTCAGAAACCCCAAACTTTGTTTATGCCTTTTTCGCTGCCGATTAAGGTTTTTAACTCGTTTCCTTTGTATATTCTCCCATTTCATTATAAATATGACTCTTTCGCATTATATAAGCCTGGATTGATCTCGACGGTTGATCAATATGCATCAATGGCCCGGACTTAATATCTTACATGATTTATCCCACCGCCTCTCCTTTTAACCTCTGCAGGAAAATCCTCGCCGTTGGATGCTTCCATCCAACGGCTGCGATCTAACCTCAACCTCTGAAGTAGTTTTAGCCTTACCCCGCAGGATTTTCTTAATTTTTCTTTGTTTGTACAGGTTTGAAATATTTTTCAATTGTTTTAAAAGAGAATTGAAGGTCATGGATGACGATCCCCCACGCCTTTATTCATCAAAGAGGTCTTTCTGAAGGGTTCCAAATTATGTTTCATCAGTGCCTCATGAGCACTGACGCCATTTTAAAAACTCTGTAACACCTGCACATCAACAAGACACAGCAAGACTTAATCAAGCAAAGAGTATCAGTGTTAAAGGATCTAGTCACAGCAGAGATGAATAATTGAAGATTGTTTACGTAGTTTTGAAGCATTATGGTCTGAATCGACTATTCAAAAGTCTAATCCTCTCAATTAAACACATTTTGAAGAACAGAAGACGGAAATTAGGCTTAATTAAGCCTAAAACACAGAATTAAAACAAATTAACAGTGTTTAAAGAAAATCAATAATATCTATCAGTCCGAGAAGCCTCCACTGCCACATCAGAGGCTAATTGAATCCTCTCAACTACCAAAAGCTGCCTGCAGCCTCAAAGCATTCAAAAGAGGCATAGTTATGACGAGAACAGAAGATATTTGCCCCAATGCAACTGAACAGTTATTTCGAATCAAAGAAACTAATTTTAAAACTATCAGAGAAGTTATTACAAGGATAAGAAATAGCCTTAAATTCAAATATTTTAATCCACTAAGCCTCGAAAGCCAAACAGAGTTATGAAACAGAGATCTAGTTCAAATGTATTCCTGCCTTATACCTTGCATGGTTTTCAAGGCAGAGAATTGCATTAACTGTAGAATTTATGATACTTGAACCCTAGAAACTCTTCCACCTCCTCATTTTTCTATAAAATCTTCTTGAGGAGCTCATTGCAAAGGGTTGGTTGTTGAACTTTGATATAATACTTGTGCTCGAAATTGTCTAGATGTAAATAGTGTTCAGAGGCTCTTGAAGCTCTGTTTGTGATCAAATAAGTTAGGCTGAGAAGAGAAGATGATTGTTGTACTGAAACATTGGACTTGAAGAATGTAACTGGATTGAAATCAGTATACAAGATGATTCTTGGGATCCTAGTCTATATCACTGGTGAAGTGCTTCTTTCTGTGTTATTGTTTTCCTTTCATGTATGCCATTTTTTCCATTTATTCTCTAATAAAGAATAGCAAGCATAGAGTTAGGATTTACTGTTTACAGTACCCTTCTCTGACTGATAAGCTTTATCTCAATGTTTTCCTCCAAATTGTGTGTTTAAGAATGACTTAAGTGTAAACATTATCAAGGAATGTTGGTTTGTCCCTGTCTTGAGGTGCGAATCTTGAAAAGTAGTTCTTGAATGATATTTTCATTATATGCTTAGTAGAGTTTGACTAGAAAATTTTATGGTTTGCCATGTCTTCTAGTTTCTTTCTCCAAAGGTAATTCTGAAAGTTTCCCTAAGAGTATGCTGAAAGCAGTTTAGATTTAAAAGTATCTTATCTTATCTTAAGCTGCACTTTGTTTTCTTATATGTTTTCATCCCTTCTGAAAGTAATTATGTGGATTACTGGATTGTTTGTCTGATAAGTTAGCTTTAATACAATCTTTTCCAAAGAATTCTATGGTTAGCCATGTCCTTTGGTTGGTTTTAAAAAGTTACTTAAAAGGCTTTTCTTGTTTGGAAAGACTGATAAATCCTAGTTGAAATTATTGTCTTTCTCCACCCCTTCAACACTTTTATTGTTCCATTCCATCATTTTATCTAAGAGATATTGTGATATAGATGACTTGCCCCTTGGACCACTCTTTCATTTGTTGCACAATTAAACCCTTTTATGACTCCATAGCCCAATGGAATAAAAGCCAGCGTCATATCTATCCTATCATCCAAATCTTATTCTGATTTCTTATACCTTCACCCCTTTGGAACTCTTTCATTTTAGGACTTTCCACTCAACTAAAAATCATGCTCAACCATCCAAAACCAAAAAAAAACTCTGTTCTTAATAACTAGCCTAATATCACACATAAAATCCTTAAAGATAAATCAATATTTGCACTTATAGAGAGATCCCTCTCTGGATTCAGGAGGGCTAGATCCTAGAATCCCAAAGTGGTTCAAGTGTTCTCTCCGCAGCTTTAGTCTCACCAATCTGCTGAAATTACGGGGAGCTAACATTTATGGCGACTCCAGTGGGGATTTTTGAGTTAGTGAGAATCTAAGTACACCTTAAGACTCTTGAAAGCCCTTGATTCAAGAACATCTGGTATATTAGCCAGTTGAGCCACCAGGCATAACATTTATGGCGACTCCGCTGGGGATTTCTGAGTTAGTGAGAATCTAAGTACACCTTAAGACTCCTGAAAGCCCTTGATTCAAGAACATCTGATATATTAGCCAGCTGAACCACTAGGCATAACATTTCTAGCGACTCCACTGGGTATTTCTGAGTTAGTGAGAATCTAAGTACACCTTAAGACTCATGAAAGCCCTTGATTCAAGAACATCTAGTATATTAGCCAGCTGAGCCACCAAGCATAACATTTCTGGTGACTCCACTGGGTACTTCTAAGTTAGTGAGAATCTAAGTACACCTTAAGACTCCAGAAATCCTTTATTCAAGAACATTTGGTATATTAGCCAGTTGAGCCACCAGGACTAACATTTCTGGCGACCATACTGGGGAGTTCTGAGTGAAATTACACCTATACATGCTTAAGGACCTCAGGAAAACACTTTATTCAAGAAAATTTGGTATATTAGCCAGTTGAGCCACCAGGCTAACATTTATGGCGACTCCGCTGGGCACTTCTGAGTTAGTGAGAATCTGAGTACACCTTAGGACTCCAGAAAACCCTTGATTCAAGAACATTTTTCAGTGAGTACAAGTAGCCCTCTTCAAGCACTACCAAGCAAATGGTAATCATGATAAAAACTTGTTTGAATCAGTGACAAACTAAGGAAACCTTAGGATTCTCATAAGAAGCTTATCAAACCTTGAAGGATCAGCTAGCTTAGCCATAAGAGTAGACTTTCTCTGTCTCATCATCATAGCTAAGTGTTGAAACATATTTAGGACACTCTTAGAACCCATAGGATTGAAAAAACTCAGAAAACCCAAAAAACATTTCAGATTGGTATTCAATAAACATGGTGGTGGACCATAAAACATTTTACCTCCAAGAGAGCTAAAAATTTCCACCTGGTGACTCCACAATCCTAAACAGACCTTAAGGCTCCACTAGGAAGACCCATTATCATCATAAAATCATATAAACTCAATTAGAGGACTTTAGGATTAAATCTTTCCTTTTTAAAAGATCAGTTAGCCTCTTAAAGATTATCATATTTGGTTAAACTTTTCTTGTTTAGTTGGGTCTGAAAAAGACAGCATAGTGGCTCCTAGAAAGATTCATACTAGAGCCTACCCTGACCCTAATCCTCCTGAGATAGTTGATAACCTTGAAAGAATCCTTAGGAAGTCTCCTGAGGCTAAATCTTCAACTGTTTTCAGATCACCCCATAGAGCTAGTTTTGTTCCTGAAAACCTTGCAGCTCTACAAGAATCACAAGTTGACTTAAGAAATCCATTTAGAACTAGGTCGCTTGATGATTTAGATCAGCTAGATTCAGAGCCCTCACTTTCATCCCCAGATAGAAGTAAACATCCTGGTAGTAGAGAAACTACACCACCAGATTTACATTTCCTTCACAATTTTGGTTTCTCTCATCCAAGATCAGTGCAACAGTCTATTGTTGGTCTTTCCACTTCTGCTACCTATACATCCACTGTCAAAACCATTCCATTCCAGCCCATTTTCCCTCTTGTTAATCCGCTTCTTGTAAATCCACCTCCACCCCCTATCATGGCAACATGGTATGCCCCATTGGTCCTTCCTTTACCATTAGTCAATCTTCCACGGGACTATCAGTCCAAGATACCTTTGTATGATGCCAGTAATGCTACTACTGCTTCACAACATGTGGAAAAGATGAATGAATACTTTGACAGAAATGAGATTGATGATGAAACTGTCTGTTGGGTATGTGTTATATTCTTTCCACGACAAGCCCCACGCAATGTACGTTGCGTCGGGCGCAGCAGGGGGGTCATAAGGGGGGAGGAAGCCCCCACTTTTGGGGTCTGGGGCAGCGCCCCGACGAAAATTTGTTTGGTGTGCGGACCCACCCATGTTTTGTGCATGATTTTGCACATGTTTTTGGGGTACGATGGTTTTCGGCCCCTGGTATTTTGTAGATCCGGTCAAGGGAATTATGGTTATGTTCTAATCCAGGGTTAATGGATTGGGGTTTATGTATGATTCGACATGTATATATATGTGTTGTAACACTAAAAGGAATATAATGAAAAATCAAGCTGGTCGTCCCAATTTGGGATCCAGGATAAAATTTCTGTGTTTATCTGTTTTATGTTTCATGCACTCGCTATTGTTTATTTTCTGTTATAAGATTCGTGTGTAGATAATTTCTGTTCGGGGTTAAAACCTACATTTGGTATCAGAGTTGTTTCGGCTTCAAGGGGACACCTTTGCTGCTGAGGGTTTTTTGCTCGGGCAAGAGGTAGACCCTATTCAGTGGGAGATCTGCGGGATCGATTCTTGCGGTGAAAGAATATGGCAAGCGGCGAGAAGACAGAGATCGAGAAATTTAATGGTTAGAGTTTTGAGTTATGGAAGCTCAGGATGGAGGATCTGCTGGTGGATAAAGATCAGTGGATCGCGGTAGATCCAGGTACTAAACCAACGGCAATGTTAGATGAAGACTGGAATAAACTGGATCGGAAGGCTAAGAGCACAATACGGTTGTGTGTCTCAGATTCAGTATTGTTGAATGTATCTAGGGAAGCTACGGCGAAGAATTTGTGGGAAAAAATTGGGACTTTGTACCAATCTAAGTCTCTAGTGAATAAGTTGTTCCTGCGGAAAAAGTTGTATAACCTAAGGATGAAGGATGGAGACTCAGTGACAGAGCATCTGAATGCCTTCAATATTGTGGTAAGTCAGTTGTCATCTGTTGATATTAAAATATCAGATGAAGATAAGTGCATCAGTTTGTTGTGTTCTCAACCAGATTCGTGGGACATTCTGGTTATTGCAATAGGTAGCAATACAACTACCTTGAATTTTGATGACATTTTCTCATCCTTGTTGTCGGAGGAAATGAGACGGAGAAATATGGAGGGCCAGAATGGAGATGCCTTATATGTACGAGGAAGGTCCCAAAATAGAAACAAGAATAAGGTTTCGAGTGGGAGATCCAAATCTAGAGGGAGATCTAAATCTCCTGGAAAGTTTGTAAAGGTGTGCTGGAAATGCGGAAAGGAAGGGCACTACAAAAAGGACTGCAGATCTAAAGCTCCTGAGAAAGGAAAGGGATCCGATGATGCTCCTTCTGCAGAGGAAAAAACCACCTCGGATGAAGGTGGGGATGTGTATTTGGATTCTTCTTCAAATACACATGTAGATCATGAGTCATGGTTGATTGACTCAGGTGCATCTTTTCACTTCACTCCCCATAGGGAGTGGTTCTGCGAGTATGAGAAATATGATGGTGGTGATGTCTTCCTAGGGGATGATAGGAAGGCCAGAATCGTCAGACGTGGAAAGGTCAAGTTGAAGCTGCAAGGTGGGAGGATTAGAACACTTCCTGGTGTTCTGCATATTCCTGCATTGGCCAGAAATCTGATTTCTGTAAGCAAGATGGATGATGCAGGTGTAAAAACAGTGTTCGAGAAATATGCTTGCAAGATGGTTCGGGGAGCACTGGTATTAATGCGGGGAGTTCGGACTGGAACTCTGTACAAGCTACAAGGTAGCACTGTTATTGATGGGTGTAATAGTTATGTGGTTCCTGAAAATGGAGCGGAAAGCTTAGCTATCTCTGGAGAAAAGACCATGCTATGGCATCAAAGGCTTGGACATATTGGAGATAAGGGCCTTCATATACTACATAGAAACAGTATGGTAGAAGGTATGTCTAATTTCTCTCTGGATTTCGATTTCTGTGAACATTGTGTATATGGGAAGCAGAATCGGGTGAGTTTTCCTTCTGGTGCTAAGAGGGCGAACAAGATATTAGAACTTGTGCACAGTGATGTGTTTGGGCCTGTGTCAGTTCCATCACTGGGAAAGTCTGTGTACTATGTTTCATTCATAGATGACTTCTCAAGGAACACATGGATATATTTCTTGAGGAAGAAATCTGAAGTCTTTGACAAATTTAAAGAATTTAAGGCTCTGGTGGAAAATCAGACAGAGAAGAAGATAAAGGCATTGAGGACAGATAATGGTGGGGAGTTCTGCAAGAAGGAATTTGAAGAGTTCTGTAAGAAGTGTGGTATAGCACGGAAGAAGACTACTCCATACACACCTCAGCAAAATGGAGTTGCAGAAAGAATGAATAGAACGCTGATGGAAAAGGCAAGAAGCATGCTCAATGGTACCGGGTTAGGACAAGAATTCTGGGCAGAGGCAGTGGAGACTGCATGTTACTTAGTTAACAGATCACCTTCATCAGCGTTAGAGGATAAGACTCCACATGAGGTATGGACTGGTAAGAAACCCTCTCTTTCACATCTAAGGGTATTTGGATGTGATGCATATGTACATGTTCCAAAGGAGAAAAGGACTAAGTTGGATAATAAATCTGAAAGGTGCATCTTTATTGGGTATAAGGATGGTTTAAAGGGTTACAAGCTTTGGAACCCAGAAACAAGGAAGGTTGTGTACAATCAAGATGTGGTGTTTAGAGAGGTGAAAGATGTTGTTACACATGAAGTCCTACCAAAGGAACCTGAGAAGATAGATTTTGAGCTAAAGGAGGATGAATCAGACTCTACAACAGAAGAAGACTCAAAAGAGGAAGAGCCACAAACTCCAGCTGTGAGAAGATCAACTCGAGAAAGAAGGCAACCAGAAAGGTATAGTCCATCTGTTTTTTGTTCAGGTTTTGCCTTAACTATAACTGATGATGATCCCAGAACTGTTAGGGAGGCAGTAGATTCAGAGGATGGAAAACTTTGGAAGGAGGCCATGGTTGATGAGATGGCATCCTTACACAAAAATGAGGCATGGGATCTGGTGGAGTTTCCGGCGGGAAGGAAGCCCATCGGGAGAAAATGGGTGTTTAAGAAGAAGATGAATGTAGAAGGCAAGGTGGAGAAATACAAAGCTCGGTTGGTAGCAAAAGGTTATTCCCAGATGCCGGGAATTTATTTTGGTGATATTGTTTCTCCTATTGCCAAAGTTACTTCTATTAGATTAATTTTATATGTTGTTGCTGCATTTGATTTTGAGATAGAACAGATGGATGTGAAGACAGCTTTTCTTCACGGGGATCTAGAAGAGGAGATCTACATGAAGCAACCTGAAGGCTTTATGGTGAAGGGTAAGAAAGAACTGGTGTGCAGGTTGAAGAAGTCTTTGTATGGGTTAAAGCAGTCACCAACGATGTGGTATCATAAATTTGATACCTATATACGGGGACTTGGTTTCACCAGAAGAAAGGAGGATCACTGTGTTTATTTTAAATTAATTGGTGACCGTGTTAATTATTTGGTATTGTATGTGGATGATATGTTTTTGATTGGAAATGACAAAGAAATTATCCAATATTTGAAGACCCAGTTGTTCTCCAAATTCGACATGAAGGATCTTGGTGCTGCAAACTATATTTTAGGCATGGAAATTAAGAGAGATCGGGCAAAGAGGAAGCTCTGGTTCAACCAGAGGAAGTATGTCAAGACTATATTGCATAGGTTCAATATGCAGGATAGTAAACTGGTGAATGTTCCTATTCCTGTAGGTGTAAAGCTATCTGCTGAATAGTGTCCCAAGACACAAGAAGAAGAGGAGGATATGTCCCGTGTTCCATATGCAAGTGCAGTGGGTAGCCTGATGTATGCAATCATTTGTACTAGACCAGACATTACACATGAAGTGGGAGTATTGAGCAGGTTTATGTCAAACCCAGGGAAGGAGCATTGGACAGCAGTGAAGCGGGTTTTCAGATATTTACATGGCACTAGAGATTATGGCTTGTGCTACCAGGGAAGACCAGGATTGGAAAGAATGTTGGACATTCTTGGTTTTGTTGATACAGACTGGGCTGGAGATCTGGACCAAAGAAGATCTACAAGTGGGTATGTGTTTAGCCTATTTGGGGGCGCAGTCAGTTGGATGAGTAAAAGATGGTCTGTAGTGGCTCTTTCAACTACAGAGGCAGAATACATAGCAGCCACTCATGCAAGCAAGGAAGCAGTTTGGTTGCAAAGATTGTGTTCAAGTATGGGGTTGGTACAGCAAGCTATAAGGATAGACTGTGATAGCCAAAGTGCAATTTTCTTGGCTAAGAACCCTGCTTACCATTCAAAGACAAAGCACGTTGATGTTCAATATCACTTTGTAAGAGATATGGTTGAGGCTAAAAGGTTGTTGCTGGTAAAGGTGGACAATTTGAAGAATGTTGCAGATGCATTGATGAAGTCTGTGAGCACTCAGAAGTTCTCTTGGTGTAGAGAAACAATGGGTGTTGAAGAATTGGCCCAATGACTAAGCTCTCATGTGGCCCCCTGTGGAAAGAAAACAACAAGTGGGAGAATGTTGGGTCTGTGTTATATTCTTTCCACGACTAGCCCCACACGTTGTACGTTGCGTCGGGCGCAGCAGGGGGGTCACAAGGGGGGAGGCAGCCCCCACTGTTGGGGTCTGGGGAGAAGTAAGAAAATGGTTCAAAGGCTTAACCCCTCACAGTATAAATTATCTCCAAGCCTTCCATCAATTATTTTTGAACAAATGGGAAGTGAAGAAAAACCCTCTCCAAATACTTTCGGACTACAAGAATCTCCACAGAAACACTGGGGAAAGACTACAAGCTTATTGCACTAGGTTTAACAGTGTTTACAATGCACTTCCCCCAGACTTAAAACTTCCACAAGGCTCAGCTCTAAACAAGTTTCCTGAAGGATTTGATCCTGAAATGGCCTATCAGCTGAGAGAGAGAGATCCTTTAACTCTTGAAGATATGCAAAAAGGAGCTCTTGCTGTGGAAGTGAATTTAATGGAGAAAAGATCGAGAATGAAGAATGAGAAGAAAGTGTCTTTTAGAGAGGAATCCACACCTTCCACATCTAGCTCAAATATGGAGATAATGATGGAGGAGATGATGAAAAAGATGAGAATACTTGAGAGAGCACAAGCTAGTCAAAACCAAACATCTCCTCAAAACAGAAATCAAAACCAAAATCAGAATTTTAGAAGAAATCGGCCTCAAAACAGACCAAGGGAAGATGATCAACAGATAACTCCTCCTTTTCATCAAAACTATGTAAGTGAGGTTGAATAAACGATAGAACCAACAGAGGAAGATGACATAAACATGTTGGGAGTAGATAATGATGATTTTGAAGTTCATTACAATAGAAAACAAGGTATATATACGCCCTACGATGAAAAAAGAGCAGAGGATGAATATTACTATCAGGAAATGGAAAATGTCATCATAGAAACCACAAAGGAATATGACCTTAGGAGTAAAAGCAATCAAGAAACTCCCAAGACTAAGACCTGTTGAGCCTCAAAATTGTGCTTTCTTTCATTCCATTTTACCTCATTTTCCTTTGTCCATTGCCATCCTAGACCCAATTGATCAATGAATATAGTTAAAATCACTTCTAGAATGATTTACATGACTGACTTGCTAAGTTTTGTGATTTTTGCCATTGTAAAGCATTTTGACCGGAACTAGCTGCAGAATGCAGACATTCCGTAGCTAACCGGTGATTCTGCAGCTGCCTTCACATTTGAGTAAGTTACAGGTGGCCTCTCAAGGAAAACCGCATATGGGCATAATCCACGTCATTTCTACATGGTTCGTTGCTCATCATGGAGGAAGAAACGAATTCTGGGTACGGTTTTGGAACGTGGGAACACATTTAGGAAAGCAGACTTCTATTAGGACTGTCTCAGTCCAGATGTCTTTTTCCTCTTCACGCAGCCACTTCAAAGAGTCCTAATGTGATTCCGATAAGGAAAGACAGTGTTCCTGAATTGTTGCAAATCTTGTTATTTACATTTGTTATATAAACACTTGGGAAACCGAGAGCTATGTTAGATTTGATGTTAGATTTTATGCTAGATTTTGCTTAGATTCTGTGCTACATTTCTGAAGACGCAGAGTGCTATTTTCAAGTTATTTCATCTTTAATGAAGCAGACAGTGTTGTTTTGAAATCGTTGATTTAATTTGGAGTTGAATTCCGTCAGGTGGTAGAGGGCCCCTGCCTCTTGCACGGATTTATTTGCATAAATTAGATAAGTATTCTAGCTACCTTTATGTTTCTGAATTTGAATTAGTAGTTGTTTTAATTAGCTACTGTAGTTGTACTCATTCTAACTCTTCCACAAGAAGAAGCTCTTCCAAAAGATTATAATGATGAATGGGAAATGGCTATAGTATTGTAGGATTAGAAGTTGAATTCATAGTTGTTTTAATTAACTATTGTAGTTATCCTCATTCTAACTCTTCCACAAGAAGAAGCTCTTCCAAAAGATTATAATGATGAATGGGAAATGGCTATAGTATTGTAGGATTTAGTTGTAGTTTTTGTTGTTCACCATCACAGTTACACTTGTTCTAATCACTCTTCCACAAGAAGAAACTCTTCCAACAAATTCTTAAAGAGTCCAAGACATGACCGTGATAATGAATGATTTAGTTGTGTGTTTGTACTAAGTATCATCTCTGTTATTGCTCTTAAACGCTTGCCCAAAACATCATAATGACGAGTAGGATATGGATATGATATCTTAGTTTTTCATTGCTTTCAGTCCTTTATGTTTGCATTTGCACTCAATTACACAGTCAGAATTGTTCTAGCTCTTCCAAAAGAAGGAATTCTTCCAAAATATCAATAATGATGGACAAATAGACTGTATAATTTCATAGAATAATGCATGATAGTATAATTAGGATAAATTGCACTTAACTCATATTCAGTTACTTTGTTTTGAGTTTGATGATGACTTGTAGTTCAGCATTGTTTTAGCTTAGTGACACTTTTAAGTTTAGCTTTAGTTCAACTCACTGCATTTGCATTCCATAGTCAGTTGTCATTCACTGCACAATAGATTACTTCAGTTGTTAAGATTAACAAAATAGCCTTCATTATTTACAAACATCTTCTTGTTCTAAAATCTACAATTGATCCATAACCATATGAACAGAATACAACATCATTTTAAGGCCTGAAGTATCTCTGCAATTTCCTTATCATTTCATAAACAGAACCCTCCTTCAAAAGACTACTTTGAAAAGAAATCAATAACTTTTGAGCAAGGTTTTGTGAAATTCAATTAATTTGCAGAATAGAGTTAGGAATTAGTCCTAGGACAGAAGATCTTAGGATGATATCAATGTTTTTCCTCCAAGTCTGTTTCAAATCTTTAATTAAGGACAAAATGTTGTATCATTGTAGGATTAGTTGTTTAACTATTTAGTTAGAAGATTTGCATACTTAGTGATCATTTCTTAAGTTTAGTTTGTGTTTTGAATCATTTGCTTAAAAGTCATTATCAAGCTTTGCTTTTATTTAGTCATAGTTTAGATTTAATTCTGCTTCAGTGTTTCCAATTGCATTTGCCATTTGTCATTCCATCAATTAGGCTTAACTCTGTTTTTAATCACCAGCTCCTTTCCATTAGCTTTCTAGGCATTTTTCCTGCAAACATAAAATCACCAAAAGACCAAAACATCATAAATCATCACAAAAGACCAAAAACATCACAAAACAATACACACAACGCATTAGGAAACAAGCACCTAGGTACATACAGTACACTTCACTTCAACAGTTTACAAATCCTGGTTGACAATTAAATGAGCTCAGTTTAGGAGACTAGATTGAGACCAAACATTTTGGCGCCGTTGCCGGGGAAGTGAAAACTAGGTAACCTTTGTTTCTTAGCATCCAAAAACAATTTTATGCGTAGAGAGAGAGATTCAAGGGGAAGATTTATAAGCAGCAGAGGCAGAAGTTTGATTTCTAGAACACCACTTGTTTCATCTAGATCCAGAGCTAGTACACCTTTAACTCAAACCCATCTTCCATCCTTTATTGATCCTGGACTTCTAGAAGATCTAAGGTCAACTATTCCATTAGAGAAACCTTCCACTTCATCCACTGAACCTGCCATAGAAGAAGATCTAAAGACTCCTAGTAGTGATACAAACCTTTCCACTTCTACAAGAGAGTCAACCATGGCAGAAGAAGGAGGAGGAGGAGTTTTTAATGGAGAAAACACACTATTTGGAGGAAGAGGTAGAGGTAGAGGAGAAGGAGGTAGAGGAGAAGGAGGTAGAGGTGCAAATGGAGGAAGAGGTAGAATAGGAAGCTCTTTTGGGTTCCCTATAATTGATGAAGAAACCAATACAACCATGAAAAACATTTCACCCTCTGTCCTTCCAAACTTCTATGGACTTAAAACTGAAGATCCCGAAACCTTCCTATTTGAATTCGAAGTTCTGTGTAGAACTTATGACTACTTACAAGATGCTAAAAAACTGAAATTATTTCCTTCAACCTTGAAAGGAGCAACATTGAAGTGGTTTATGAGTTTGATTAATAGTTCTATTAGAACATGGGAAGACATGAAACAAGCATTTCTAGAGAGGTATCTGGATTACTGTATGCCGGTCAATCATAAGGAAGAAGTGTTTAAAATGTTACAAAAAGAAGATGAAAACTTGGAAGATTTGTTGGAGAGATTTCATTACAACATCAAAAGAGCAAAAATGGAAAACCTAGATCAAGACACCTTAAAAGCTCTTTTGTTGAAAACAATTAGGGATGAATGGTTAGATATCCTTAACATGATGGGAAAAGGGGATATATCACAACTTACATTACCTGAAATATCTGAGTTATGTATCAACCTTTCCAGAGGGAAATCTAAAACTGTCAAAGGTCCAAGAGATCCCGCTCTTGCAAGGGCAAGTAAATCTGCTTCTGGGACAGTAAGTAGATCATAAATAGGACACATGCTTGATGATTTTAAGTCTGACATCTTAGGGAGTCTTAGTGAAAAAATAGACACCCTTAAGATACAAAACAAGCAGAAGGCTGAATCTGATGCTTTGGCAATCTTTTGTCCCAAATGTAGAAAGAAACATGCCCTAAGAGAGTGTCCTTTGGATGTAAAAGTTATAGAAACCTGTGTCATTTGTTCCGAGAAACATGAGACCAAGAATTGTCCTTCTCTTCCTGGTCTCAAGGCTGTTTTTCAGGAAGAAAATCCTACAGATTCCACAGAGTCTCTTAATTTTGTATCTAGAAGACCTTGGCAGGGACCTCAGACACAAGGATTCCATGATCAAATGTATAATCAACCTCCACCTTGGAATTCTTGGTAGCAACCTTGGCCCCAATTTCAAAATCAATCTCAATCTTGGGCACAAGGAACACAAAGTCCCTATGGAAGATACTCTCCATACTATCAGTATCCACCATCCTATCCACCATACCCACATTTTTATCCTCAAAATCCTCAACAAAATTTTCCTCAAAATTTTCAACAACATCATCAAAACCAACCACATCAAAATCAACCACTTTCATTACCATTCCCTCAAAAATCAAATCAATTGCCTGCTCAACCCATATCAAACCCCAATAATAAGAACCCTCAGAATACATACATGATAGAAGGCCAACAATTTCCAACTTATTTAATTACTCCTTTAGACCTTAGTGATGTTCAACTGAGGTCTGGAAGAATACTTGAAAAGAGGAAACCTTCTGTGATCATACAAGAACAAGATAATTTTGAGGAAGACTCCCTACGGGTGAATAAAAGTCTTGAGGAAGACACATCCTTTCAAGACCCACACATTGAAAAACTAAAACGAAAAGATCCAATAAATCCAACTCCCGTATTAGAGCAACCATCCACATCTACTTCTATACCTCCCTTTCCGGAAAGATTACAAATTGATAGAGGTGTAGAAAAACAAATCATGGTGCCTAATTATGATTTCTTAGATGAAATGAGAAATGTTTGCATTAAAATTCCATTATTGCAAGCCATCAAGGAAATCCCAATTTTAGCGAAAACAATAAAGGAGTTGAGTATGAAGACAACAAGAAAAAGAATAAGAGAAACCAATAAAATTCAACTGGTAGGACAAATAGCAGACATTATGATGGGCAAGATTACTATTCCAAAGTACCTTGACCCAGGAAATCCAGTTGTCAAAATTCACATCAATGGAATTGAAATTCAAAACACACTCATTAACTTAGGAGCAGCAATAAATATCATGAGTAGACAAATCATGGACAAACTGAAACTTCCTAATATTCTCTTTACGCCCACACTATTACAATTAGCAGATAGATCTGTGATCAGACCAGATGGGGTAATAGAAGACATTCCAGTGTCCCTAGATTCTTGGGAGTACCCTGTGGATTTCATGATCCTAACTCCCAAGAATAATCTAGGAGGCCATCCTGTTATACTAGGAAGACCTTGGTTGGCTACAACTAATGCTTTTATTAGTTGTAGGTCCGGTGATATGTATATTTCTGATGGTAGTTCAACTAAGAGATTCACTTTATATCCTCTAGCTAGGAAAATTACGGATCTAGATGACACTCAATGGATAGAGGATGAAGAAGATTTACAACCACTCTTCACAATTTCAGAAATTAGTGAAGATAATCAAATTCTGAATACTCTAGAAAACTTTGAATCCTCTCCATAACACAAACATGAATCATTTCAAGAGGGATCCAATATTGAGTTTTTGTCATCTAGGCAGATGTCTCTTCATTCTATGGACAAATTTGGCAGCTCTACAAGTGAAATTTTTCCAGGCAAAACTTTAAATATAAACAAGAACCTAGAAAAATTCCAACAAGAAGAGTTAGTCAAAGTATTACAGAGACATTCTTCTGCATATGCATGGGAATACACTGACATGAAAGGGATAAGTCCCAAGACTTGTACTCATCACATCTATATAGAGGCAAATTGCAAACCAATCAGACAGCCTCAAAGACGAATGAATCCAAATCTTAGGGAAATTGTCAAGGAAGAATTGCAAAAATTATTAAATGTTAATTTCATCTATCCTATTTCAGATAGTCAGTGGGTTTCTCCTTTGGTAATTGTGCCAAATAAAAATGGAAAATGGAGGGTGTGTGTTGACTACCGAGAACTGAATAAAGCTACTCTTAAAGACCATTTTCCCTTACCTTTCATAGATCAAGTATTAGATACATTAGCCGGCAAAAAGTACTTTTCATTCCTAGATGGGTTTAGTGGTTACAATCAAATCCAAGTAGCACTTGAAGACCAAGACAAAACCACATTCACCTGTCCTTGGGGTACCTATGCTTACCGAGTATTCCCATTTGGATTATGCAATGCACCTGCAACATTCCAAAGGGCAGTATTAGGAATTTTTTCGGATCTAATACATGACTGTGTAGAGGTGTACATGGATGACTTCACAGTTTATGGGAATACATTTGAAGAAGCTTTAGAAAACTTAGAAAAAGTCTTAAAAAGATGTCAAGAAGCAAACCTTTCACTTAGTCATGAAAAATGTTTTATGATGTTCACTGAAGGTATTGTTTTAGGGCACCATATTTCAGGGGATGGGATTAGAGTTGATGAGGCAAAAGTTGAAGTCATTTCTAACCTATCCATTCCAAATTTTCAAAGAGATGTTAGAAGTTTTCTAGGATTCACAGGGTATTATCGGAGATTTATAGAAAACTTCACCAAAATAGCATCTCCACTCTTCAAATTACTCACCAAAGATTGTGAATTCAAGTGGACTTCTGATTGCCAGTTAGCTTTTGAAACCCAGAATTTCTAAAGAACCTATATTAAGGGGACCTAACTGGAAGTTACCTTTTCATATCTCGACAGATGCTTCTGATACAGCTCTAGGAGCAGTATTGGGACAAAAAGATTTAATTCCCTATGCCATCTATTATATCAATAAAAATTTGACTCCTGCAGAGTTAAACTATACTGTAACTGAAAAAGAGTTTTTAGCTGTTGTTCATGCCATAAACAAATTTAGACACTATATAACAGGCTATGAAACTTTTATTCATACTGATCATTCTACAATTAGATACTTAATGAACAAATCAATCACTAATGGCATAGTTATAAGATGGTTGTTACTATTGCAAGAATTCAACATTACTATTCTAGATAGGCCTGGAAAACAAAACACTGTGGCTGATTTCCTGTCTAGAATCCAACATATCAAAGATGACACTCCGGTTGAAGATCAATTTCCTGATGAATATCTTTTTGCAATCTCTACTCAAACTCCATGGTTTGCTGATATTGCTAATTATTTAGTTTCAGGAAAATTTCCTTCAACTATGAATGCAAGGGATAAAAGAAAAATCATTAATGATAGTGCAAAATATTCATGGGTCGCTAATGAGTTGTACAAGACAGGTCCAGATTTGATCATTAGAAGGTGTGTTCGTGAAGATGAGATGCCTGAAATTCTCAAGGCATGTCATGATGAACCTTGTGGCGGACACTTTGCAGATAAGAGGACAGCCTATAAGATCCTTAATTTAGGATACTATTGGCCATCTTTGTTTAAAGATGCAAAGGAGTATGTCAAAAGGTGTGACAGTTGCCAAAGGGTAGGGAAACCTTCTCCTTCAGGTGAGATGCCATTACAACCTCAGATACACATTGAACCTTTTGAAAAATGGGCTTTGGATTTTGTAGGACCTATTAGTCCTCCATCAAGACAAAAGAAATATATATTAGTTTGCATTGATTATGTTACTAAATGGGTAGAAGCTAAACCATTACTTGTTGCTAATGAAGCATCTGTAGTTGCTTTTATTTTTGAGGATATTTTTACTCGTTTTGGTGTCCCAAGGGAAATTGTTACAGATCAAGGAGCTCAATTTACATCAAGGCTAGTGGAGAAAATGATGGAGAAGTACAAAATCAAACATAGAAAATCTACTCCTTATCATCCACAAGCAAATGGTCAAGTGGAATCTACTAATAAGGTCATTGAAGGAATCCTAACAAAGACTGTCCATTTACATAGAAGAGATTGGGTAGATAGGCTTCCCGAAGCCTTGTGGGCCTATAGAACTACATGGAGAAACACAACAGGCCATACTCCTTATGAGCTTGTTTATGGAAAGCAAGTTTTGTTTCCCATAGAGTTCCAAATTCAAACCTTCAAAATGGCAGTTCAACTAGGACTTGATTTAACGGAGGCACAAAAGCATAGACTGGAGAAAATTAATGAATTGGATGAGATCAGACAAGATGCAGTTCAGAAAACAAGTCTAGTCCAACAGCAAAGGGCTAGATGGCACGACAAGTACATCAAAGAGAAGAAATTTAAAGAGGGTGACTGGGCTCTCCTGTTTGATTCAAAATTCAAGGATTTTCAAGGGAAATTTCAGACACATTGGCTTGGGCCATATGAAATTGTTCGAGTTTTTGATAATGGGGCAGTAAAAATCAGAACTATAGATGAAGAAGAGGTCACTTTTCTTGTGAATGGTCATAGACTGAAGCTATACCACAAGCCACTCTCAAGAGAAGAGTTTGTCAAGAAGTTCCAAGAAAGAAATGATGTGAAGTTAATGAAGAAGAGTCTCTCTTCTTCATCAACTTGATTAAATTTTCTGAAGCATTTCTTTTTGAAAAAATAAAAAATAAAAAAAATAAAAATAAAAAATAAAGGTATAAACATGAAAACCAATCATTGATTGGCATGTTTATACAGAAAAGATAGGGTGAAAATCAGAGTCTCTCTGACACTCTAACTTTTCCCATTTTTGTTTTTACAAGCAGCTGTTACAAAAATCATAAGTTCAGATCCATAGTGCTTATGATCCATCTCATTTCATTTCACTCCATTTACTTATTCATCCATACTCCATTTCATTCCATCATTCATATTTCACTCCATTCCACATATCATTCATCTCATTCCATCCTCCATCCATCTCATTTTCATGTCAAAATACAAAATTTGATGTCTTGCTGTAAGTGAATAAAACATGTCATGAATTGCAGTACAGTTCTTATGTTCTTTCACTCCATTTCATAAATTGAATCCATTCCATTTCATCATCCACTTCATACATATCATAATCCATCATCCATCTTCATTCATAACATATAACATTTCACCCATATTCCAAAAACACTCCATTTTCATGATTAAAATGCTCTACAGGAACATTCTGCAGCTCAGTAGACATTCTGCAGCTGATCAGCCTTTCTGCAGCCAGACAGTCTTTCCGCAGCTACAAACCCTGAAGGCATCAATCAACAGACATTAGAATTGCAACAAAGTGACCCAGTGTATCCATGAATCAAAAGCATCAAAGAAGGATAATGAAGACTCTTCCAAAGGTGAACAAGAAGACAAAGACTACAAAAATCAAATGAAAGGCAGAGGTAACAAGTTTAAATTATAATGGCATTTCATAAAAGTTTAGCATAGTTTTAGTTATGGATTGTTTGAAAAGGTTGTTTTAATTATTTTTATTGATCAAGACCAATAAACCCTCCACAGACTTTGGATTAAAATCTCCCATTTCAAATTTCATGCCCGATATCATTTAAGCAATTAAAATGGTCGAGGTATTTGAATTCTTCACGTCTCTTAACCAAATCATTCAATGATGATTCTCTTTGCCGTTGTAAAAATCTCCGTCGTCTCTTCAATCATTAATTCATTCCCTCCACCTCACTCCACTACTTCATTCCGTGACCACTGCCATCACTCCATTCTGTAGCCGGCATTTCATTCCGTAGACAGAGATATTCTTATCACCGAGAGTAGAGCAAAAAGGATATCAGTTTGAATAGCATTGAGCATTATCATTGTAAAAGCAGAGCAGAGCAGAAGGGTAAATTTGGAAGCATAGCAGCGTGAGAATTTGAAGCCATTTGATTCCGTGGGTAGACAAAGTATCACTGTGGGCAGAGATAGAGCATTATCACTGTAAACGCAGAGGTATAGCAGTATGGAGTTTGAAGTCTTTTGTCACTAGAAGACAGAGGTATTGCAGTGTTGAATTTGAAACCATTTGCTACCAAAAGACAGAGGTATTGTAGTGAAGAAGTTGAAGCTATTTGTGACCAAGAGACAGAGATATAGCAGTATGGGAATTTAAAACTATTTGCCACCGAGAAACAGAGGCATAGTAGTGTGGGAAATTTGAAGCCATTTGTCACTGTCAAACAGAGGCATATCAGTCCAAAGTTCAATTGTCAATAGAGGTATATCCTTCCGAAATTTGAAGACATTTGTCATTATCAATCAGAGGTATGTCATTCTGAAGTTTGAAGCTATTTTCATTTAGAACTTGAAGTCATTTCAATTCGAAGGTGAAAGTAATTATTTCTGTGGGTAGAAGAGTGTTAATTTGAACATTGAAGAAGCAATCATGGGTTTCATTGTAAGAACTGAACCAGTGGGTTCAAAATATTTAGAAGGCTACCCTCAATTCAAAGAAATGTTACAACAGATAGGATGGCTTCAATTTTTGGAGAAATTTAATGGCTTCCACAAGGAAGTCACTAAAACATTTGCAAGATCATTTCAAGGAACCAAAGTTGAAGTAGGAGATGTCAAATTTACTGTCACTGAAGTTTTCATTGCAGAGGCTGCAGGGTTGCTCAGAACTGGAGAGAGATGGTTCAAAAATAGAGAATTCCACAATGAATCCTGGAAACAAATTTTAAAATCACCAGGTATGGATGTCACTGTATTTAAGAAAGGAATTCCCAGTTCTGCATTGAAAAATAAATGGAGAAACATATTACTTCTTCTACAAAAATTTATTACATGTGAGGGTAGATATGGGACATTTTATGTCTACCACATTAGACTGATAATGCATTTTCTGGGGGAAGACTTAAACCTACCATATTTCTTGCTTCAAAGTCTGAAGAAGATGGCTCCCTGTGTTCAAAGAAGGGTTCAATTTTTAGAGACAACCCTATATCATCATGGTTTGGTCAAAATTTTGATTGAACATCATCTAGCTAAAACAAATGATACATGGGACGATTTCTTGATAAGAAATCATTTTGAAGAGCCAAAAGAACCCTCACCAGAACCACAGCCTACAAGGAGAACTAGGAAATGGAGGGCCTCAAAAGTTGAAATTGACAAAACAGTCCAAGAGAGCAGTGAGGAAATCATTTTAGAAAAATTGACTCAAATCAAGAGACAGCTTAAGGAAGAAAAGGTAATCAGGAAATCTGCCATGGAGAAAGGAGAGGGATCTTCTCAGCCTAGAAGAAGCCACAGACTAAAGGGAAAACTAAAGAAAACTCAAATCAAACAAACAGGGGTGATTGATATAGAAGATGAGGAAACATCCATTGAAGAAGATGTTGAAGAGGATTTTTATGAAGGAACCCCTGAAATTGACCCTGCTCAACAAGAAATTTATGACTATGTGGAAACTTTGGAAATGAGAGCTTCAGAAAGCAAGGAAAGAACCCCCAGTCCTCCACTGTCTGAAATAGATATATTAAGAAGGGATAGGTATGAGTTGGAATTACTGAATAGACACATCAAAAATGAGAATGAAATTCTCAAGGATCAAGTCAAGCTCAAAACTGATATGAAATCAACCTTATCCCTGCATATAGACAAAGTGGAGAAGACCAATGAGAAGTTGAAGAAAAGGAACAAGAAGCTAATCAGGGCACTCACCAACCTAAGGTTCAAACTTGTTATCAGAAAACCCAGAAGATCTCTAGCTTCCAGACAAAGGAGAAAGAGAGGATTAGATGTCCTTGCAGAAGCCTCTGAGTTCATAGGATAATTTGCATGAGGACATGCAAAGAGACAGCAGTGGGGGTATGTTGAGCCTCAAAATTGTGCTTTCTTTCATTCCATTTTACCTCATTTTCCTTTGTCCATTGCCATCCTAGACCCAATTGATCAATGAATATAGTTAAAATCACTTCTAGAATGATTTACATGACTGAATTGCTAAGTTTTGTGATTTTTTCCATTGTAAAGCATTTTGACCGGAACTAGCTGCAGAATGCAGACATTCCGTAGCTAACCGGCGATTCTGCAGCTGCCTTCACGTTTGAGTATGTTCCAGGTGGCCTCTCAAGGAAAACCGCATATGGGCATAATCCACGTCATGTCTACATGTTTCGTTGCTCATCATGGAGGAAGAAACGAATTCTGGGTATGGTTTTGGAACGTGAGAACACATTTAGGAAAGCAGACTTCTATTAGGACTGTCTCAGTCCAGATGTCTTTTCCTTTTCACGCAGCCACTTCAAGAGTCCTAATGTGATTCCGATAAGGAAGAACAGTGTTCCTGAATTGTTGCAAATCTTGTTATTTACATTTGTTATATAAACACTTGGGAAACCGAGAGCTAGGTTAGATTTTATGTTAGATTTGATGCTAGATTTTGTTTAGACTCTGTGCTACATTTCTGAAGACGCAGAGTGCTATGTTCGAGTTCTTTCATCTTTAATGAAGCAGACAGTGTTATTTTGAAAGCGTTGAATCAATTTGGAGTTGAATTCCGTCAGGTGGTAGAGGGCCCCTGCCTCTTGCACGGATTTTATTTGCGTAAATTAGATAAGTATTCTAGCTGCCTTTACGTTTTTAGAGTTGAATTCATAGTTGTTTTAATTAACTACTGTAGTCATCTTCATTCCAACTCTTCCACAAGAAGAAGCTCTTCCAAAAGATTATAATGATGAATGGAAAATGGCTATACTACTGTAGGATTTGAAGTTGAATTTATAGTTGTTTTAATTAACTACTGTAGTTGTACTCATTCTAACTCTTCCACAAGAAGAAGCTCTTCCAAAAGATTATAATGATGAATGGGAAATGGCTATAGTACTGTAGGATTTAGTTGTAATTTTTGTTGTTCACTATCACAGTTACACTTGTTCTAATCACTCTTCCACAAGAAGAAACTCTTCCAATAAATTCTTAAGGAGTCCAAGACATGACCGTGATAATGAATGATTTAGTTGTGTGTTTGTACTAAGTACCATCTCTGTTCTTGCTCTTAAACGCTTGCCCAAAACATCATAATGATGAGTAGGATATGGATATGATATCTTAGTTTTTCATTGCTTTCAGTCCTTTATGTTTGCATTTGCACTCAATTACACAGTCAGAATTGTTCTAGCTCTTCCAAAAGAAGGAATTCTTCCAAAATATCAATAATGATGGACAAATAGACTGTATAATTTCATAGAATAATGCATGATAGTATAATTAGGATAAATTGCACTTAACTCATATTCAGTTACTTTGTTTTGAGTTTGATGATGACTTGTAGTTCAGCATTGTTTTAGCTTAGTGACACTTTTAAGTTTAGCTTTAGTTCAACTCACTGCATTTGCATTCCATAGTCAGTTGTCATTCACTGCACAATAGATTACTTCAGTTGTTAAGATTAACAAAACAACCTTCATTATTTACAAACATCTTCTTGTTCTAAAATCTACAATTGATCCATAACCATATGAACAGAAGACAACATCATTTTAAGGCCTGAAGTATCTCTGCAATTTCCTTATCATTTCATAAACAGAACCCTCCTTCAAAAGACTACTTTGAAAAGAAATCAATAACTTTTGAGCAAGGTTTTGTGACATTCAATTAATTTGCAGAATAGAGTTAGGAATTAGTCCTAGGACAGAAGATCTTAGGATGATATCAATGTTTTTCCACCAAGTCTGTTTCAAATCTTTAATTAAGGACAAAATGTTGTATCATTGTAGGATTAGTTGTTTAACTATTTAGTTAGAAGATTTGCATACTTAGTGATCATTTCTTAAGTTTAGTTTGTGTTTTGAATCATTTTCTTAAAAGTCATTATCAAGCTTTGCTTTTATTTAGTCATAGTTTAGATTTAATTCTGCTTCAGTGTTTCCAATTTCATTTGCCATTTGTCATTCCATCAATTAGGCTTAACTCTGTTTTTAATCACCAGCTCCTTTCCATTAGCTTTCTAGGCATTTTTCCTACAAACATAAAATCACCAAAAGACCAAAAACATCATAAATCATCACAAAAGACCAAAAACATCACAAAACACTACACACAACGCATTAGGAAACAAGCACCTAGGTACATACAGTACACTTCACTTCAGCAGTTTACCAACCCTGGTTGAAAATTAAATGAGCTCAATTTAGGAGACTAGATTGAGACCAAACAAGACCTCTGAAAGTTCTGCAAAAAACAACCCTATGAACAAACCCAAGACTACAAAACAAAAAGATAAAACAGTGGCTGGAAATTCCGATAAAAGTAAAGAGAAAGGCACTCAAAACAATGAAAAACGGAGTGCAGATCTTAGCAACACTAGTACCTCAGCTAGTGCTCCTGTTAAAACAATTCTAACCAATGTAAATAGAGGAAATCAGCAAACCGATTTTGCTGATAAAATGGTGGTTAACAAAGCTGAAACAAACCTTGTAAGAAGTCATCTTTCTTTCAGTATGGAGCAGGAAATTGCCAAGATAAAGATCTATGTTCCCCTTACTGAATTAGCCACCCAAAATGTGTACAGATCCCAAATTTTGAAGGCTTTTAACATAGAAGAGAATAATGACACTGTCAATCTTAATGACGACCAACCAAAGCTCATATTTGGTCCTAATATTGAGGATAGATATCAAGAAGGACCGGTTCTTCCTTTTTATGTTAGTTTAAATGTTCATGACAAAAATTTTCACAATGCTATGCATGATTCAGGGGCCTCTCACAATTTAATGCCCAAAGATGTAATGGAGAGCCTAGGCCTTGAAATCACCAGACCTTACAAAGATCTTTACTCCTTTGACTCAAGCAGAGTGAAATGTTTAGGCTTAATCAAAGACCTCTGTGTAAACTTAGCACAAATTCTAGCCAAATGTTTAGTAATGGATATTGTTGTGGCTGATGTACCCCCAAAATATGGTATGTTGTTATCAAGATCTTGGGGAGCTAAGTTACAAGGACCTATGCAAATGGACATGACATATGAAACCATCCCTATTTTCAATCAGACTAGAAGACTTTATAGGGAGTCTCATATGCAATACATAGTTACTAGCCAAGAGAGACCGCAAAACTCTCCCCTTTATTCTGTAAATACAGGTCTTGATTCATTTATCCTTTTCAATGATGAAACATTCAGTGAACAAGTGACCTTAATTGGGTTAATGAAAGATAGAGAGGAGGAAGAAGATAAGACAGAAATGTCAAAACAGTTTGCCAAACCCGAAAACTACAGCAAACAAAACACAAGTCTAGAGCTACAAATCATTCGTCCTTTGCTTTTAAACCTTGAGATTCAATAAAGCAGTCCTCAACACAATAAAAAACCCGAGGAATCAAAACAGATTCAACATAGTGTCGATCTTCAAGAACAATCCAAAAACACACTAGTTGAAGAGGATAGTGTAGAAAATTAGCTGAATAAATCACTTATTCACTGAAGATTAACCTGGTCATATATCAATTTCGAATTTCATACATAACACATAACCTTCTTCTACAATTAATTGTCACATGCTGTGGAGCTCATGACAGTCTACATCATAATAATCAACATTAACTCGATTATGTATGGAAAAGACCTATATTTTGAAAATAAAGCGGCTATTGTGTATATTATAATGGAAAAATCAAGTAACCAAACAAGTACAATACTCCTCACAAGTACTCAGTACTCTCTCATGAAGTTACTCACAATCTGACTCAGTTTTGAACAAGTCTGAGGTTCAAAACTCCCCGCCAATTGCCTTGCCTCTATTGCGCAATCATGGCCTGTATATGAAGAGGTTCAAGGTTCGAATCCCTTTGCCTTGATTGCATAATTGTCATGGACAATTCCTCCAAGTGTAATGCAAATCTCATGCAAAACCAATCTACCAACTGATAGCTTTACTCACCCTTTCATCTACCTCTTCCACTGGTCTCCACTGAACTGATCATGCACTGTAGTGAACTGAAGTGTTCTTGAGTTGACTAAATGAGTTAATATTTAGTAAATTAAATATTATTTAATTTACTCCACTCATATCTAGTTGATTAGTTAGTTAACTAATCCCAACTAGTTCAACTAAAACAAACAGAACACAACTCCTTTAATAAATAAGTTAACTCTCCCAAAACTCCTGCTGAAGTCTGGCAGAGCCAACCATGCAGATACGTAGACCCTAGGAACCCGATTTCTTAACATGGGTGCATGAGCCACCTCCATGACTCAGCCAAGAATGCATACAGAAAGTCATGCTGTTTATAGTCAAAATATTATTAATTGTGTATTGACTTCTCCACATATTTTAAGGAATCGGTCACAAAATGCTTTGGGTCTAAAAATAAGGGTCTCATCTATTTACTACTGACATACATATGCTAGAAATCTCAAGTAGAATTCCCAAATTATGCTCCGTATGTCTAAAAATAGACATAGTCTAAAAATAGACTTTGCGCCAGAATTTGCCTGCGGGCCCACTTAGTGAAGGCGACTTCATTTCACTAAGCTCCATCATCTTGCTGCATTCTCAACAGATAGCAACTAAACTGATGAACTTGAAACTAGTCCTCTTTGGAGTATGAACTTCGATGGGTATTTCACTAGGAGCAATGTTGGTGCAGGAATCTGGATACATAACACCAAAAATAACCACACTGAAGGCCATTCCTACAGATTAAATTTTTAGTGTTCGAATAACATAGCGGAATACGAATCCCTTCTTTTAGGCTTACACTTGTTGAAGAAATTAGGAGCCAAGAGAATTAAAGTGCATGGGGATTCAAAGTTAATAATTGGGCAAGTAAATGGGGAATACAGCGCCAAACACCCCAGACTTAGAGCCTACAGGAACGATGTCATGGATTTACTGAAAAATTTTGAGGAATCCCAACTTATTTTTGTCCCAAGAGAAAAGAATATCCTTGCCCACAGTTTAGCTTTTGCTGCTAGAACATGCTTAACACCTTATGAAACCAAAAAATGTACAACTCAAATTAAATTCAGACCAACTGTCCCTAATAACGAGAAATATTGGCAAGTGTTTGATGGAGACAAACAAACAGAAGACTTCCTACAGTCCATAAATGAATTTGAACTACCAAGTTCAGATTTAGACTATGAAACAAACTGCCCTAGTGAAGAAAATCTACTTGATGAAGAAGAAAACTCTCCAAAGATTGCTGATATAAATCTGTTGTCTGACAAACTTGAAAACACAACAGAAATTGTTGCAGAGTTAGAAACAGAAGACTTAGAAACTCTGCAGTCTAACAATCAAAGTTTTCCAAAAGGTTTGGCCCCTTTAGAAGAGTTGTTTGATTTCAATGATGTAGCCAAGAAGCCAAAACTGGAGACTGTTGAATCTGAAGTTGAAGAGTGTAATATAGGCAGTGAACTAAAACCGAAGATGATCAAACTGTCTAAGACTTTACCAGCTCACATCAAACTCAAATATATAGAGTTGTTTAAAGAATTTTCTGATGTTTTCGCATGGAGTTATGAGGATCTGAAATCCTATGACACTGAAATAATTTAGCACAAGATACCTCTCAAGGAAAACCAAAAGCCATTTAAACAAAATTTGCGCAGAATAAACCCTGTTCAGTTACCTTTGGTTGAGAAGGAAATCAAGAAAATGTATGAAGCTGGTATTATTGTTCCTATTGGATATTCAGAGTGGGTGTCTAATCTAGTGTCAGTTAAGAAGAAAACATGAGAGATTAGGCTTTTTATAGACTTTAGAGACTTAAACAAAGCCTCATTGAAGGACAACTACCCTTTACCTAAGATGGATCATATTCTACAAAGGGTAGTTGGTTCTAAAAGAATTTATTTGCTAGATGGCTACTCAGGGTACAACCAGATTTTAGTACATCCTGATGATCAACTAAAGACAGCTTTTACTACACCTTGGGGCACTTTCATGTATGTGAAAATTCCCTTTGGTTTAATGAATGCTGGTGCTACTTTTCAGAGAGCCATGGATATTGTATTCTTGGAAGAATTGGGCTACTTCATCATTATTTACCTTGATGATGTCACTGTTTTTTCCAAGACATATGAAGAGCACTTAGAACACTTGAGAAAAGTATTCGAGAAATGCAGAAATTTTGGGATATCTTTAAATCCAAAGAAAACATTGTTTGGTCTCCAAGAAGGTAAACTTCTTAGGCACATTATATCAGAAGAGGGGATAAAGATAGACCCAAAGAGGATCAAGGCTATATTACAAATCACTCATCCTAGAAACATCAAGGAACTTCAATCCTTCATTGGAAAGATTAATTTCTTGAGAAGGTTCATACCCAAATTGGTTGAACTCCTTAGAAACATTACAAACATGTTGAAGAAGGAACAAGGAGTTAAATGGACCTTGGAAGCAAAGAAATCTTTTGAACTGGTAAAACAAGCATTAACCAAAACACTAGTTATAATAAGTCCTAATTTTTCAAAAGATTTTTATATTTTTTAATTTGCATCAAAGCATACAATAGCTGTTGTCCTATTGCAGAAAAATCCACAGGGACAAGAGCAGCCCATTGCATTATTTAGCAAAGCATTGAGAGATGCTCCTCTGAAGTACAACATTATGGAAAAACAAGCCTTTGACTTACTCAAAGCCTTAAAGGACTTCATAGTTTACATTTTTCACTCCCACATCATTGCCTTTGTCCCAAATTCAGTTGTGAAGGACATTCTAACACAGTACACAGATGGCAAGAGAGGTAAGTAGATAGTTGTGATACTTGTATATGATTTAGAAATCAAGCGCACTAAACTCATTAAAGGCCAAGGTCTAGCTAGATTAATGGTTGAATCCAATTTTGAAGCTCTTGATATAAACATGATAAATGCTTTAGATGAACAAGAGGAACTGTCCACTCCCATTATTGAAGACCATTTTATGAATTCCTCTTGGTATGCTGATATTCTATATGTTTTGCTTAATTTGAATACACCTCCTGGTTTATCAAAAACAAAGGCAAAGTTTTTAAAGTTAAAAGTTGTAAACTAATGCATTATAGATAAATGTCTTCATTGGAAAAATGTTAGTGGTTTATTGCTTAAATTTTTGTCTGAGAATGATGCAGAGAAGTTTAAGCACGATTTCCATGAAGGAGAATGTGGAGGCCACCTCTACTAGAAGAATACAGCCAACAAAATCCTTAGAGCTTGTTACTATTGGCCCACCCTCTTTCTAGATGTACACAAGATGATAATTGTCTGTCATAAATGCCAACTTTTTCAAGGAAAAAGAAAATTGCTTCCCTTACCTTTTCATCCAATCACTGTTGAAGCTCCTTTTCAACAGTGGGGTTTAGACTTCATAGGATAAATCCATCCACCCTCATCTGCCCAGCATAGATGGATTCTCACTGCAACAGACTACTTTACCAAATGGATAGAAGCCATCCCTTCTAGGCAAGCCAATGACTCTATCAATTCATTGAGACTCATATCCTCTCTAGATTTGGCTGTCCTAGGAAGATCATCACTGATAATGCAGCTGCATTTGGATCTAAGAAGATGGTTGAATTATGTCACAAATATCAGATAACATTGGGTCATTCTACTGCTTATTACCCTCAAGGTAATGGGCTAACAGAATCCTCAAACAAAATTTTGGTAAACATAATCAAGAAGTTGTTGGAGGACAACAAGAAGTATTGGCACACAAAGCTAGTACATGCACTATGGGTTGACAGATTAACACTTAAAAAATATATTGGAATGTCACCCTACCAGCTTGTGTATGGAATAGATGCAATTTTTCCAACCAGCCTAGGTGTGTCAGTTATGAAGTTGATTCAAGAAGTGCAGTCTGAAGACAATGACATGATCAGAAGAATTAATCAGACTATACATCTTCAACAAACCAAAGAGGAGGTTTACAATAGAGCATTAGAAAATCAAGAGAGCATCAAAAAGATTTTTGACAGAAGGACAAAGGCCAGTAATTTCAATTTTGGTGACAAGGTGTTAAAGTGGGATTCAAGGAGAGAAGATAAGGGCAAGCATGGGAAATTTGACGACTTATGGCTTGGCCCTTATCTCATTCATTCTACTGCTAGTAAAAATGCCTATTTCTTGTAGGAATTGAATGGAGCTGAAATGTTTGGGGGTCCTGTCAATGGCAGGATGCTCAAACATTATTTCTCTTGATCCTATCATGTTTGGAAGCCTTTTTATCTTTTTCTCATTATAAATATTTCATCCATCATTGCATTCAAAGTTAGAAAAATCAAAAATACAAAAACAATAAAAAGAGAAAAGAGGGAAAATTGTAAAAACAAGAAAGATACAGCTCCATACCAAAAAAGAAAAACAAAATCTGAAAGTGTGCAAGCTGAAATGCCACTCCTAGAAAACACACTCCTAGTTAGTCATACAGCCTAATCATGACTAATTAGTTTTAAATTAACTGCTGATAGGTTAGTGAATCAGATTTTCCAAAAATCTCAATCTTGGCTTATCAGTTAGGTAGATTAGGATAGAAAATAAAGGTTTAAACAAGCTAAAAATCCGAACCTAAGATTCAAAAAAAAGAATGACTCTAATCTGTTAAAATTTTGAGTCAAAGATAGAAGAAAACTGGTTCTAATAAGCCCAAAATTTGAACCAGATAACAAAGAAAAACAGCTCAAACAAACTCAAAAACAAAGTTGAAGAAAAGAGAAGGATGTGCTTAAAAACTTTCAGATCTTAAGCCTTCACCATTTTGATTTAATTATCTGCAAATAATAATCTATGTGCGGCTTGTTTTTATGCCATAGATCAACAGCAAGTTAGACTGTTCAATCCTGACTTGTATCCTTTTAAATTTCTGCTTTAGAAATTAGTGAATAAAAATCTATTAGACAGTTTAATCCTAACAGATAGTAGCTAGGTAGAGAAGCTTATGAACTCAACTGTTTAATCTGAGTTCATGGAGAAATAAGAAGTAGACTTAGACTAGTTTTTTGTTTTCAAAAAGAATAAAATGTTTGTAAAAAAAAAAAAAAATTGCCAATCCAAATGGACTCTGAAAGAAGAAAAAAATGTTAGATTTGTAGGATTGGGTAGGTAGAAAGCTTGTTTGATAGAATTCCATTGTTTGTCATGGCTACTAACATTATCAGAACACAAGAAGATCATCCAAGTGAAGAAAGTTGCAGCTCAATGGATGAGGCATTGACCAGCACCCCAGATAATACAAGTCTGAAGTTCTTGACACCTTCAAGAAGGTGCCATCCCCATGTGGAGCCACTGTTAGCCACCTATTAAATCTGTCATATCAAATGGTGGCTAAATCATTTTTTGAAGCCTTCAAGAAACAATTTTATTGCAAAATTATTGGTTCTTAAATCCTTATGAAGATATCTTATCTTTTGATTAATATTCACTGCTATTTTCCTCTTAAACTCTGAAAATATGTTGTTTTACCAAAGGAAAGGACTACTGTAAAGACCCATTTTCCCCTTCATTTTTACCCCTTCTTCCATTCATACTTAACCTCCATTTCATCCCCTTTTCCTCATACAAATTCCTCCATTTTCATCATTTTAACCTTCAAAATTACTTCAAGACCCTTTTAAAATCATTTGGTCTCCCACCATTGGTTTTAAAAAGCCTTCTTTCCTCTACCGAAAGCCTCATTTTTCCTTAAAAAAACTTTGTTTTAAAAGCCAAAAGACAGTCTTTTTATTATATAAAGTTTTAGCCCCCGAGGGCTTAACTTTCATAAACCTCTGCTTCATAGGACCTTAAGTCCCGCCACCGGGCGCTTAAAATATCCTAAACCCTTCTTCTAAACCCTCAAAAACCTTTTTCTCCTTTAAAAAACTTGAAAATCCCGACTTCCTTTCAATTTCTTCTAAAAGCTATAGTTCGCGGTCTAAACCATTCTTAACCGTTGATCTAAGACCAATCAATGGCTGTCGGAATCTTGCATCACAAGTTTTATCGGGCACATTTGAAAGGCCCCTTCCTTTGTTCTAATTTCGATGAGCCCCTTTGGGTTTAGACCCCTCAACCACTTCCCCACCATATAACCCGCGCCCAAGACCAATCGTTAAAGTCTCGAGCGCTAATCGCAATTGGAGGTTTTGCGATGGGCACATCCCTTTGTTTTAAGAAAAAGCCCCGATGCGATGGAGTTTTATTCTATGGACCCCCGCCACTTTCTCTGCCATTGATCCGTTAAACCAAGCAACAGCCCAGCGCTAATCACATCGAAGTTTTTACATTGGGCATATTTTAATAGTTATTTTCCCCTCCAATTGGTCACCTCCCGATGGCTTCCTAGCCGTTGATCTTCCCCGCCAGACCCAGATCCAACGGCCCACATTGTTCTTCCCCAAAGCCCGTTTTTCCGCCTTTGGCATTTACAAACCAATCTCCGTTGTCGATCTGGTCCTAAGATCGACGGTCATTGTTCAATCTCATCGGCGCTTTTTACCCCTTGCCCCCGCCGATCGCAATCTTCCGATTGCATCTGGGCCGTGCATACACTAAGATCCAACAGTCCAGATCAATCCTCCCTTCCCTTTAATTTTTCTCAAATCCCGCTATGTAACCTCTTCAGCGAATCTCCGCCGTTGATCTCTGCAGATCAACGGCCTGCATTAACCCATTCTCCGCCTAACCCCTCACCTCATATTTTATTCCATTTACCCCAAGATTGGATCTGGGCCGTCCATATTGAAGATCCAATGGTCTAGAATAAACCCGATAGGCCCAACTCCTTTGGGTCCTACCCTTCCCAGATCAAATCTTTGTCATCCATCCCTGATCTGACGATCAAAATTAAAACTGCTTTGACCCTGCCCCACCTCTTTCCGCCCACGCATCTTGTCTTATCGCGCTCCAAACTCCATCGTTGGATCTGCCCACCCTTCATCCAATGGTCAGGGACCCATATCGCGTGATTTTAAGCCTGAAGGATAATTTTTCAAAGTTATGCGATATGGGCGGTTTCTAAAGTACATGTGTCAACCGGGGACCTATATCACGTTTTTTTTGGAGAAAATCTAAAACCGCCTCAATGCATCGTGACACCAGTGGTTTTTAATGTCGAAACCACTTTCCCCATTTACATTGTATTTCCTCATATTTTAATCTCTGTCGTTCATCACATTCATCCAACGGCCCAGATTTCATCTGACCATTGAACTATCGCCCTTCGCCCATCCTCCAAGGGACTTCATCGATCAACCTCTGGCATTGATCTCTGTGGACTATACCAATCCAACGGCCCAGGATCATTCGGAAACCCCAAACTTCGTTTATGCCTTTTTCGCTGCCGATTAAGTTTTTTAACTCGTTTCCTTTGTATATTCTCCCATTTCATTATAAATATGACCCTTTCACATTATATAATCCCGGATTGATCTTGACCATTGATCAATATGCATCAACGGCCCATACTTAATCTCTTGCACGATTTATCCCACCGCCTCTCCTTTTAACCTCTGCAGGCAAATCCTCGCCGTTGGATGCTTCCATCCAACGGCTGCGATCTAATCTCAACCTCTAAAGAATTTTTAGCCTTACCCCGCAGGATTTTCTTAATTTTTCTTTGTTTGTGCAGGTTTGAAAGATTTTTCAATTGTTTTAAAAGAGAATTGAAGGTCGGGGATGACGATCCCCCACGCCTTTATTCATCAGAGAGGTCTTTCCACAGGGTTCCGAATTATGTTTCATCAGTGCCTCATGAGCACTGACGCCATTTTAAAAACTCTGTAACGCCTGCACATCAACAAGACACAGCAAGACTTAATCAAGCAAAGAGTATCTTTGTTAAAGGATCTAGTCACAGCGGAGATGAAGAATTGAAGATTTTTTACGCAGTTTTGAAGGATTATGGCCTGAGTCGACTATTCAAAAGTCTAATCCTCTCAATTAAACACAGTTTGAAGAACAGAAGACAAAAATTAGGCCTAATTAAGCCTAACACGCAATATTTAAAACAAATTAACAGTGTTTAAAGAAAAACAATAATATCTATCAGTCCAAGAAGCCTCCACTGCCACATCAGAGGCTAATTGAATCCTCTCAGCTACCAAAAGCCACCTGCAGCCTCAAAGCATTCAAAAGAGGCATAGTTATGACCAGAACATAAGATATTTTCCCCAATGTAGTTGAACATTTATTTCGAATCAAAGAAACTAATTTTAAAACTGTCAGAGAAGTTATTACAATGATAAGAAATACCTTAAAGTCAAATCTTTTAATCCACTAAGCCTCAAAAGCCAAACAGAGTTATCAAACAGAGATCTAGTTCAAATGTATTCCTTCCTTATACCTTGCATGGTTTTCAAGGCAGAGAATTGCATTAACTGTAGAATTTATGATACTTGAACCTTAGAAACTCTTCCACCTCCTCATTTTTCTATAAAATCTTCTTGAGGAGCTCATTGTAAAGGGTTGGTTGCTGAACTTTGATATAATACTTGTGCTTGAAATTTTCTACATGTAAACAGTGTTCAGAGGCTCTTGAAGCTCTGTTTGTGATCAAATAAGTTAGGCTGAGAAGAGAAGATGATTGTTGTGTTGAAACATTGGACTTGAAGAATGTAACTTGATTGACATCAATATACAAGATGATTCTTGGGATCCTGGTCTATATCACTGGTGAAGTGCTTCTTTCTGTGTTATTGTTTTCCTTTCATGTATTCCATCTTGTCCATTTATTCTCTGATAAATAACAGCAAGCATAGAGTTAGGATTTACTGTTTACAGTAACCTTCTCTGACTGATAAGCTTTATCTCAATGTTTTCCTCCAAATTGTGTGTTTAAGAATGATTTAAGTTAAGGGTAAAAATTATCAAGGAATGTTGGTTTGTCCCTGTCTTGAGGTGCGAAGCTTGAAAAGTAGTTCTTGAATGATATTTTCATTATATGCTTAGTAGAGTTTGACTAGAAAATTTTATGGTTTTCCCTGTCTTCTAGTTTCTTTCTCCAAAGGTAATTCTGAAAGTTTCCCTAAGAGTATGCTGAAAGCAGTTTAGAATTAAAAGTATCTTATCTGATCTTAGGCTGCACTTTGTTTTCTTATCTGTTTTCGTCCCTTCTGAAAGTAATTATGTGGATTACTGGATTGTTTATCTGATAAGTTAGCTTTAATACAAGCTTGTCCAAATAAGTCTATGGTTAGCCCTGTCCTTTGGTTGGTTTTAAAAAGTTACTTAAAAGGCTTTTCTTGTTTGGAAAGACTGATAAATCCTAGTTGAAATTATTGTCTTTTTCCACCCCTTCAACACTTTTATTGTTCCATTCCATCGTTTTATCTAAGAGATATTGTGATATAGATGACTTGCCCCTTGGACCACTCTTTCATTTGTTGCACAATTAAACCCTTTTATGACTCCATAGCCCAATGGAATAAAAGCCAGCATCATATCTATCCTATCATCCAAATCTTATTCTGATTTCTTATACCTTCACCCCTTTAGAACTCTTTCATTTTAGGACTTTCCACTCAACTAAAAATCATGCTCAACCATCCAAAACCAAAAAAAAACTCTGTTCTTAATAACTAGCCTAATATCACACATAAAATCCTTAAAGATAAATCAATATTTGCACTTATAGAGAGATCCCTCTCTGGATTCAGGACGGCTAGATCCTAGAATCCCAAAGTGGTTCAAGTGTTCTCTCCGCAGCTTCAGTCTCACCAATCTGCTAAAATTACGGGGAGCTAACAACTTCCATTGATGCAGTTGAAGCATGTGACACTAACCATATCTAGTCCTAGAGATCCTCAAATGCAATGATGGGTCGAATCGATGGCTAGGCATGATGTTCAATCGAAAATCATATTTTCTACTGCATTGTTTATCTGGCTCCGATGATAAAATATCGCCATAGAGGAGTATCCATACACAGGCGTAGATTTTCATGGAGATCCAAATTTGATTTTACCAGGTGGCGCTCAATGGGGTGCAATGGGTAAAATGTTTTGACCATATTTTTTATTTTAAGGTTTCTACATGTTTTTTTATTTTTATGTTTTCCAAGAATAAACTAAAGTTTTTATGTACACAGATGTGGGTCGCGTTCAACCAGTGGGTTGAACAAAGAAGGCAGGAGATGAACCAGCAGAGAGGACTATTGGGAGAGAAGTCCTTCAGGATTTATATTTGACCGATACTCTTGTTGAGTTGCAACAGCATGTTGAGGAATTGACTCTTGGGATACCGGATGTCCGGAACGAGGACTTATCTATGAGGCTGCAGTGCCATGCTATTGGTGTTCCTAGCCATTGGATGAGGCTATTGTGAAATATAGCTAGAGTAGTTGCTCGTTTTCGTGAGCATCACTAGTTTTACTTTTGACATTTTTGTATACATTTTGAGGTCAGATGACCAATTTTTCTTGGGCACAAGTTTTGTAAAAACCTAAACTATCTATCTATTTTATTTTAAATTTTTCCTATGTTTAATGTGTAATCTTATTCAATTGTATGATGTGAATTGAATATGTATCTTTACATGTGTTGCAAATATCTGTTTAAAACATAATTCGCTAAAGAATCAGTTAATGTGTTCAAATTTTTGGAAATGTGTTGATATTGAATGTAATCAAAATGTCTTTCCAAAAGTCAAACTCTAAGGAACATATGATGAATTGTTGGATTTCAGACGGTATAGATGCTAGTAAGTTTTAGTACGACAAGTTGTGAGTCTAACCTAATGATGGTGTGGCTAATGCCAAGTGAAATGGCATCAGAGAGAATTTCGATCAACGCACTATACTCAGTGATATTTTTCATGCATCGACCGATACAAATCCCTTGAAAACTCACTAACTCGCCACCTGGAGTGAAAATGGCCCATGATGCAGAAGATAGGTTCTGTGTACTACGACTAGCACCATCAGCGTACCCAACGAATGGTTCAAAGATTCAGACATTTGCGATGAAATTTAAAGTGGGTTACTACCTTCAAGAAAACTGTGAAAACAAGCTAAGATAGTGAATGCAAATCAAATTATATATACAATATGATACAAAATTTTACTATGCTCAATTAAGCATAGTAACGTTTAAGATACAGCCAATTTCAAGGCTATGCCAACGGAATTCCATCATAATCAAATAACTCGTAGGCACCCTTAGCGAAAACTTTTTTGACAATGTAGGGGCCATGCCATAGTGGCTCAAATTTTCAGGTTCCTATCAAATCAACTTCCTGATCATAAAACAAAACCAGGTCTCCCTCTAAGAAGATGTGCGGCTTGACATTGCGGTAATATTGCACCTTGATTCATCTCTTATGTGCTTTTTTGTCCAATGCGGCTTCACAATGTGTTTCATCTAGATGGATGAGGTTAAAAAGACATGCTTCTTTATTAGAGGTGTCAGGTAGCAGGTCAATAGCAATTTTTAATGACGGAATTTCACATTGATTAGTAAGATAGCTTCCAGACCATAGACCAACTGAAAGGGAGTAAATTCGGTCGCATTTCACCGAGGTTCGATATGCCCATAAATTCGAGTACAGGATTAAATTCCAATTTTGTTTCTAAACCCCTATCATTCATTGAAGCATTCGCTTAAGGATCTTGTAAATGGCTTCAACTTGTCCATTAGACTGTGGATAATAAGGGGTAGAAATATCATGTGAAATTCCTAATTTGGTAGTCAACTCATTCATCAAGTTATTGTGAAAATTCTTACCATGATCTGTAATTATAGCTTGTGGTACACCAAACCGAGAAATGACATGATTGAAAAGGAACAATGCAATTGTTTCGCCTGTGTTATTGAATGTAAGCATCGCTTCGGCCCACTTGGTAATGTAGTCGATGTCGAAAATAATATAACCATGCTCCCTGGTCGAACAAGGGTTGCAAGTCATGAAGTCAATGCCCCATTTTGCAAATGGTCCCACAGCGATGACAGGATGCATTGGTGTTGGCAGCATGCAGATTTTACGATCAAATATCTGGCACACATGGAAACTTTTGACCGCAAGAATGAAACAGTGGAATATGTTTGTCCAAAAGTAACCAGCGCAGAGAATATTCTGCGCGGTAACGTACCCAGACAAATTTCCACCATAAGCACCAGCATGAAAATCATTCGGAACTTTCTCGGCCTCCTCATGAGTGAGGCACCTCCTTAAAATAGTATCGACATGACAACGATAAAGTGTATCACCGACGATCAAATAATCTTTGGCTTGGTATCGAATACATCATTGTTGCGAGCTAGAGGTATTGGGCCAGAAAGTTTGGGTTTGGAGATGAACAATAAAATCCCCATACCAAGGGTCAGATGACCCAATCAGAAACATAGACTCATTTGGAATTGATGGTTCTGAAGTAGACTCAGTACTATCAGAGGGAAGGTCGCGGAGAAGCTCAGCAAAATCCAAATAATTATTTGACTTGGATTTGATGAATTCCAAATCAAATTCCTACAAAATGATGATCCATTTTGAATATTTCCCCCCCAGAAATTGACGTGACAGAATGTATGTCATACGATTGCAATCTGAAATGACAATGGTCTTCCAGATCAGGATATAATGGATAAATATTTAGACAACTTGAACGCCCACCAAGGTGAGATTTTCGACGTATGAGTACTTAACTTCCGTATCATTGATATTACGACTCAAATAATATATTGGATGTTCTATCCCATCGTCTTCTTGGACTAAAACCATAGCAACGATTGTATCTACAACGACGAGATACAGGAAATAGTCACTCTAATAATTAGGGGGATACATTAATGACGCTCGAATCAGGGTATCTTTAAGAGCATCAAAAGAAGCGTGCACAACCTTATCCCAATCGAAGGGAATCCCCTTTTTCAAGGGACGAGTAAATCCTTTAGCCATTTCGGCATAGTTGGGTATGAACCTCCTTATAAAGTTACCCTTTCCTTGAAGTCTCTGTAACTGAAGTAAGTTTAATGGTGTAGGAAAATCGATAATTGCCTGGACCTTCAATGGGTCAATTAGAATTCCATATTTTGAGACGACAAATCCAAGAAAATGACCAGAACCAACACAAAACACACATTTGTGTGGATTGAGGCATATATGTCGGCAGCGTAGAAATATAGCTCTCGGATGCATCGGGTGATCAGTCCACATCCACGCACATGGGCCAATCTATAGGCGCTCTGTTCTCCATAGGTCGTCAAATGGATGATTGTACACATTTTGCGCATGTACAATTCAAATCATCCACGCACATTGAGCCAACTCCTACACCAAGGCAAGTGGTTCACCAGGGACCAAGTTCAGCAGAAGTTTCCTCATCTCATGGAGGAACTCAACACAATGGGGACCAATGCTTCCTAAGGGGGGAGGAAAGTCGTTTAGGGCCTCAAAGCGGCTCCAGAAGTTCAGGACCCGAAAAACTTCTAAAAATAGTAAATTGTGCTATAATTAAGGAAACTGAAAATTTGAAAGAAACAATGGTGGGACCCCAAGTGGAATAGGCAGGTAGCCACCAATATCCACCTGGATCATTCCTCCCCCCTTAGGAATATATGGTCCCCATTGCGTTGAGTTCCTTCATGAGATGAGGAAACTTCTTTTAAACTTGGTCCTTGGTGAACCACTTGCCTTGGTGCAGGAGTTGGCTCAATGTGTGTGGACGCTTTGAATTGTACATGTGCAGAATGTGTACAATCATCCTATTCATGACCTCTGGAGAACATAGCACCGATAGATCGTGCCATTGGGCAGTGGCACATCTGGGGTAAAATTGATGGGGTGCTTGACCTAAAATTGCAAAGGTACCCCTATGCGTGAGCTGAAGATGTCCCCGTACTCCTCCACGGCCTTGTCCATTTATTGTTTTCGTGTGGAGGAACCTTGTCTGGAGTTCATGGCCACAGTCTTCTTCTTGTCCTCGGGGTGGATCATGAGGAAAACAAATTTCCCAGTTTTGGAAATGAGCTTACTGCATTTTTTTGTAGTAACCAAAAAGACAGTCGCAGGCGGTGGTACCTCTAGTATCCTATACAACTTATTTCCGAAAGTGACAATAATAGTGGGAAGTAGGGACTCAAACACAGCATTTCAATTCCACAAGTATGGTTGGACTAATAATACATCACAAACATCAAGAGGATCATTGTCACATAATACCTCATTCATGAAGGGATTGATGTTGTAGGGAAGGCGGCACTGGTGGCTGACGCAGAGATCCCGTCCTTGGTGAAGCCACCCGATGGTGTACGAATGTGGGTGTTCTATGGTTGGCAAGCCCAAACCCTTCACGACTTCTGTTGAAATGAGGTTCTTTTAGCTCCCACTGTCGACAATGAAATGTAGTGGGGAACCCTTTACCCACATCTCGAAGTGGAAGAGACGCTCCTCCTCCTTTGGATCTTCTGGTTCCTCCTTTTGGATCTTTGCAGTGGAAACGGTGACGTTGGGCTCCGCATCAATAATCTTGTTCCCTTTTTCATTCCCCTTGTCGAGTTATGATTTAGATTCGAAGCATGCATATGAGTCAGAAGCCCTCATCTCGGGCACCAGTGACTACTTGGCCCGACACTCACTTGTGTTCTATGTGGAGCTCTTATGGAACTCACACCACTTTCCCATGTCCTTATTTCCCTTCGTGGTGTTTTTCTTTGCTTGCAGCTTCAGTAGGTTATCTTGGGCCGTCATGCCTTGGATTTTTCCTTTTTTTCTAGCAGTTTGGGGGCACCTTTCCCTTGGTTTTGATTTGCAGATCCAAAGTCTCGCTTCTTCTATTTGAAATTCTGTTCAATATTGGCAGCATACCGGTATGTCATACCAAGCGAGGAGATGTCGAGGAACTCCATTTCCTCCTGAATGTATCTGTGAAGACAACTACGGTACTTCTCCACCAAATATTTCTCTGAATCTTTGATACCCAACTTTGTGTGCAGGGTATGGAATAGATTCATCAGCTCATGCACATCGTGATCCCTTTGTTGTCGTAGTGTAGTCCATTGTAGGTATTTGTCCTCATAGCTCCCCATGGGATAATATTGTTCCTTGATGGCATCTCGAAAATAATTCCAAGTGGGTACGGTCGAGAACAGAGAGGATTCCCCCTCGTCCTTTTTCTCATAGTAGGTTTCCCACTAGTCCTTGACATGGGGGGTAGCTTTGAGGAGTGCAAAAATAATATTCTCCCGATTGGAAAAGTCATGAACTGAGAAATATCCTTCTAATAGATTCAACCATCTATCTACAGCATGTGCATATATTTGGCCCTCAAATATGGTAATGTTAAATTTTACTTGTACCTTTAAAGGAGTTGCGCCGCCTAAGTGGTTGTTGGATGCATATGCGCTGCCAGTGAGCAGTTGTTGAAGGATCTGGAAAAATTTATCCATCATCGTGTTCCTTTGTTTTTTGAGGGCCTCCTCGAGAAATATTTTGATATGATATCCTGCTCCCTCATCTTTATTTTCGTCCCCCATGGGCAGCCCTTGAGATTTACGATGCTAATCTTGCAAAGGTTCAACCAAATTGAGCCCCGACTCCTTATACCCCAACCTCGTTGGGGACATGCAAAGAAGGATTGAGAAAGAGCAAGCCACTCTGATACCACTGATTCGGATTTATGCAGGAACACAACATAATACACATATAACCATAAATACAAAAATGCAGCGGAAATAAAACTTCATTTCATTAATATCAAAGAACTGAAATTTGTTTACAGACAGAATGGAAATAGACTAGCTAGGGCGCTGGTAGCTTATCTCTGAGAAGATATGTGGTGGCTACAAGCCTCTGAAATATGTGTTACAATGAGGCTCGAAGGCCTATATATTATTTAGAAATAATGGAAAACCCTAAACATCCAAAAACCGAACCCTAGGAGATGAAACGCCAAAATATGGGCCCCTTCAGGGTAAATTGGTACATCAATTTCCCGAGGTCGTAACTTTGGCATACTATCTCTGTTTGACACACATGATACATCGTTAGAAATATATATCTGAGGACTACAACTATTGATAAAGACTATGAATTCAGGAACGAACTCATATTCATCGAAATGGACTCATCTTTTTCGGAGGTTTGATGCCCAAAAAACGTCGTTTAGGGCCTCAAAACGGCTCCAGAAGTTCAGGACCTGAAAAATTACTTAAAATAGTAAATTGTGCTATAATTAAGGAAAATGAAAAACTGAAAGAAACAATGGTGGCACCCCAAGTGGAATAGGCAGGTGGCCACCAATATCGACCTGGATCAGATCAAGATGCGTCGCCCAAGCCAATAAAATTGATTGCTATGCGAGCTCAATTGGGCTTGGCAGCAAAAATTCACACTGTGTATCTACTTCAAAATTATTGGTAATCTTCCTTAAGTCAGATGAAGTGGAATATATCATGCAGCAGGTCTCTATATTCGAAATATATGCCGACATCGCAGGTGGCAGTAATGAAAAGGTGCCCCTTAGGGAAGAATCCTTAAAGAGACCAACACCAATGTTTTGAAGTGTTAGCTGGGGTGTGTGAACTAAGCTTCTAGACACTTGGGAACTAGAGGAAAAGATGGAGAGTTGATTAATTACTGTGATAGCGCCTTTATGAGGGAAGGCGATCATTCGAAAGTAAGTAGAAACGATCGCAGTCATATCGTAAACCCATGGCCTTCCAAGTAATATGTTGTAGTCAAGGGGTCTGTCAACGACCTCAACTTCAACAGTTACAGTTTTTCCCCCTAGTTCGACATGTAGGTTATTGATAATACCTTATATGTATGACCGTCAAAATATTTCAACGTCGTAGGCGATTGAGATAAGCGAGGCGAGCCAAGTGACTTCCAACAATTGATAGACATAATACAAGTAGATGCTTCCTCATCAATAATAATGCGATGAACGGGGTGATTTAGAAAATTTACTTGGATTTAAAATGATAATTCGGTTGGTAATTGTGGCACATAGCCCGTGTGATTAAAGACTATAATATTAGAATATATCGGGTCGATTCCACCAATTTCTAACAGCAAATCTTGCTTCTGGGAGGGACAATTTTGAAGTACCTCAAGTGTCGACATAGTTGAAGGTGACTGAGCCAGATCTTCAACTATATTGTAATTTTGAGTTGCGTGATCTCGAGGATTGAACGTCGATTTGTGGACAACTCCCTTTGGTGGCTTTATTGTTAACTCTAGAATAGCAGGTGGCAGAATTGATTCAGTGGATGGATTCGTGGTTGAGGTAGTAGGTTGATTAGTAGCCTAACTACTGTATTTATTTCGCGTAGACACCAAAACATCAGTTTTTGGCTTTGTGACAAATAGCATAATCACTTGGGAACTAGAAGTGGGATCTGTAACAACCATGTTTGTGTCCAGATTCGGAAGAGTATTTGTCAACACAACAGATGTAGGCGAAGTATTAAGAAGATTTGAGACTTCAAAGCGATGAGGACAGTCTCACGTAAAGTGCTCCTCATTACATATCAAGAAAGGGTAACGAGGTTTTCGAGAATTTCCAGATTGTTGATCAGATGATCGTTCCTGCTGGGGTGATTTTTTCTTTTTCTTTGATTTCCCCTTTTTCTTGCTTCCGGGTTGCTTGTCACTTTTACCTTTGTCAGATGACACAGCATGTATTTTGGAAGAAGGTGCAGGATCAGATGAAGTAGAGGTGTGAGTGTTTGCAGAACCAATTATACCTTCGTTGGAATGAGAGTCCTTACCAGGTGGAGGAGGAACAGTAAAATTTGATCGCGGTGCATTTGGAATTTTCTCATAGAGTGCGCCAAACTGAGTATAAATCAAATCTAAGTATTAGGCATGAGCAATGAATTTCTCTTCAGTGATGATGTTGCATTTAGCTACATCCTCGGTGATTGATGGTGGAAAGGACTTAATAAACCACTCATCCAAGAGATGATCAGGAACAAATGTTTTGACCATTCGATGACGACGACACCACTCATGAATATGATCAGAAATGTGAGTAGTAGTTTTTTGTTTAAATTTGGTCAATAGTTTCGTTCCAGTTCATATCACATGGGTAACTGGAAGTGGGTTAAAAAGTTAGTGTCTAAGGCAGTGAAGTTATCAAATGAAGCTCATGGTAATTCAATATACCACTTCGCAGTCGTATTAGTAAGCATACGCTAGAAAATACGTAGTCTAACGAAGTCATTATTCAAGGCGTTTGATGAGCACCACAAATGATAAGTCATAACATGCATTGATGGGTCTTCTCCAGGGTTTCCATTTCGTTTAGGAATGTCGGAGCGTAATTTGTGTGGAATCACCAGCCACCAAGGAGAATAGTTGATGGGATCATTGGTAAGTCGGTTTAAATCAGGTAATTCTAATGTTGCGACAAAGGGAAATTGTCGATTCAAGTCATGTTGAACATAACCATGATAGGATGGAATTTCTTGGGTAACAGGCCTTTGTGCACCAGTATAAGGAATTTGATGTTGGTAACCTAGATAGGGGTTATTTTGATGACCAAATTCTTGAGGGATCTATTGACCAAGACTTGGATAAGCTTGTTGTTGTTGGAATTGTTGTTGTGGCATTTGAGGTTGTGGTTCCCAAGGTGATTTCTCGCCAAGATAATAGCCCAAACCAGAATAGATTGGACCCAGTTGTGAATAGGTAATACCAGTAGGAGCCTATGACATCCCATAAAATGGTAATCCAACCTATGGTTGTAATATTCTAGATATAGGTGGTTGTTGTAAACCAGCCGAAGGAGGTGGAGTCTGGAGGCCCAAGACTTGAGGGTAATGGGTTGAAGGACCCACCTAAGAATGTTGAGGTATAGCCAACTGAGTCTGTAAATGGGGTAATGAAGTATTAACAGGTGAGTATATGTAGGCGCAACATGTTGAACCATTTGGTATGAATGCACAATCGTTTGTGGTTGAACGGGTAGGATATGTTGCCACTGAAAAGCAGTCATTCCAACATTTGGATGACCATAAAAAGACAAAGTATTGTCAAAATGGGTGACCATAGGTTCCCCCCCATCATGAAGAGTATAATAATATGGAATATATTGATCTCCAAATGGTGGGATTCCAGTCGAGATTGAACTGGATGGAAGGTACCCAAATGGACCAGCTTAATTTTGAACTTAAGATGTGTATAAAG